>ML677397.1:6815576-7079096 GCA_007922305.1 Dermatemys mawii | reverse complement strand
TTCTTTCTTTCTTTCTTTCTTTCTTTCTTTCTTTCTTTCTTTCTTTCAAAATGAAAAGCAAAACAATTCAGGGGCTTGTGGATTTTTACTGTTTTTTGTTTCCCCCCTTTATTTCAATGAGAGAAGGGCAGCATGAAACAAAACAAAAACAAAAAACTGAGGGGAAAAACTGACCAAAATTGAAGTTTTCTATTTGGTAAAAATGACTTTTTTTGTTTTGCTTGTTTCTTTCAAAATATGTTTTGATGAAAATTCGTAACCAGCCCCAGTCATAACCACTGTTCTATTGACCATGCAGTTCAGAGCTCAGTGTATTTCAAACACCTTTAAAGCATTAGTGTTTGTTCATTGCATTCACTTACTCATCCAACACACCCACCCGTCCTCCGAAGCTAGCCCCAGTACATTCCTCCCTGAAAGCCACTTGACAGATGGACAAACACACTGCAGAGGAGGCATTGAAGAGCTGTGTCCAGTGACAGACAAACGTGGGACTAATTGTTTTGCTTTCACTGAGCCCATGTAGGAGGTATCAGGACTCTGAGATGACCCCTGGAAGCAATCATCAGGTGGGGAGCCTGATTGAACACTGTCAGGAAGCCAGTTTCAATGTTAGTGGGCTGTCACTCAGAGCCACCTTACTAAGGATTGGGAGAGCAGACTATTTGTGGTGTGTCTTTGCTCTGAAGAAACCACAGTTGAGTGCCAAATAATCATGTCTGCTTTCTTGATAGACACACACACCCCCACACACACATACACACCCCCACACCCACACCCACACACAGAGCCTAGCTGCATACACACTGCTGCTCTGGCTGGTTTCTGTTGGCTTCTAAAACATCGAACGCAGTGAGTGCCACTAGAGGGCTCACAAGCTGTTTAATGGGATATTACTCTATTCATATTCATACCGTTTGGATAACAACTTTCTTGAAAGGCAGTTGAGTTATTTTCGCATACAACCTTTTTATTAATTATTATTATATTTTGTTTTCTTGAAGTACAGAAAGAGAAAGGAAAACGCCCTGTCATTAAAATGAATGCAGCATCTCTATCGTTGGCCCCCCAGGACATGATCTATGCTAAAGAGAGAATCAAGAAGAGTGCATTTAGGCTGGGTATGTCTACCCAGCAAAGAAAAACCCGCTGTTGACCTGAGCCAGCTACCTTGGGCAGAAAGGCTGTTTCATTGCTGGGTAGACTTCTAGGGTTGGGCTGGAGCCCGACCTTTGAGATCCTCCCACACTGCAGGGTCCAGTAGCCCAGATCCCAGTCCAAGACCAGAAGTCTACCCAGCAATGAAACAGCCTCGCAGCCCAAGCCCTGCGAGCCTGAGTCAACAGGCATGGGCCAGCCATGGGTTTGTTCTTACACGTACAAGTTCTTATTCATACACGTACACGTCGACAACGCTACTATAGCTGTAGCTGATGGAAGTGAGTCTCTGAGCTCAGGTAGAAGAGGCTCATGCCATGTGATCCAAAGGTCACATGTTCAATCCCCATTGGCTATGACCCAGCCAGGGAGGTGGCACTACAATTGCCCTGTCTAGTTAGATAAAGGCTTCTCCTGGGGCTGCCATGGAGGAGTGGTGGAGGGTACAGAACTATACCAAAGGGAGAGGCTGGGGGGGTTGGGTCTAAAGTGATGGACTTAATGCTCATTACCCTCAAGTGGCAGCCCACGAGTCTGTTCCATTCTGTTCCTTGTAGCAGTGGTAAGCACAGTGCATTGGGCTAACATGTGCATCCATCTGTTCCCAGCCCTACCTGCCTAAGGATTTTGAGCAAGTCTTTTAAACTCCCTGTGTCCCAGATCCCCCATTTGTAAAATAAACAGGGATGAGGATTCCTACCGAGCTTTGTAAAGCACTTTTTGATCTCGGAATGAAAGGCCCAACATTAAATACAAAGTACTGTGATTATTGTCCCCTTCTGTTTGTAGCCAGCATCCCAGCTGCTCATGTCATTTGGGCATTTCACTGCTGGGCCTCTGTTCTGTCACACTGTGATACTTGTCCTAGGAATGAGTCCCGCTGTTGGGGAGATATCTATCTCAATGGGGAGATATGGTGGACATGCAGTCCACTAGGGACTTTGCTATTGCCATTGATCTTACATGGAAGGCCCTCAGAAACTATAGTGACGGGCAGCTGTAAAGAACCCTAAAAGAATTAGAGATGCTGAATCTAGTTGAACCTCCCCAACAATCTTGGGCTTCATGAGGTGGAACATTGTCTCCTTCTAACTCCAAAAGTTCCTGGGCCATGGAGAGAGAAAGGGCTGATAACATTTTGCAGAAATATTCAGCTGGAGATTATTAGCAGGGCCTTATTACCGGGGTGCTTCACAAGTGCAGCTCCCATGGTCTTCTGCGGGTGGGTCAGCAACCTCTGGAAATCAGGCCCAATAAACTGCACATAGATGAGAGGTGAGCTCCTTTCCCTCCCCACCACGGACGCACAGAAGTTCGCAAACAGAGGCCTCTGAAAAGTGATGGAGGAAAGTATTATTCTAGGCACAGACCTAGTCCCTTCCAGACTGTCATGACTAATTAACGCCTCTCCCTGAGCCCCATCTCTTCCCACCTCTTGCATCCCAGTGTCCTGTTGGAAATTAACCCTGTCTCTCTGTCTAATTCCTAGAGGGCGAGAGGCATTTGCAGTGGGTGGCTTATTGGCAGACTCACCATTAAGGGAGAGTGATGGGAAATGCAGTGTTTAATAAGAGCAGTAATGAGAGGAGATCTTTAGAGCAGTGGAGCAATTGCAATGAAGAGAGATTTATATGGCTCAGGAGGGAAATCTGTGTCTAGTAACTGATAAACAGAACATTTTTGGTGCAAGATAGATAGGAGTCTCGTCCCAAAGCCAGGGGAGCTGTGAGCAACAGTAGCAGGACAGGATCCCTGGTTCCCAATATTTTTTGAAGTCTTGGGCTCAGCACAAAAATATTTTGGTCCCCTATAAACATCTACGGTACTCTCTCTCGTAACGTGTTTTGAGATCCATGATGGAAAGCATTCCAGAAATGCCTTGCACTGCAGACTGACACTGCAAACTGCCATGGGAATCATTTCTCCCACCACTGAACTGCAGCTTCCTCTGGTGCGAAAGGCAGCAACTGTTGAATGATGTCCATTAATGCTACAATAACTAGGTCAGGAAGTGAAAAATAATTCTGTCTCTAGTTGAAGCTGCTGGGAGGATTTAAGGAGACAGAGTGCAATTGGGGCAAGATGCTGGAGTTCACACCCCCATCATTATACACGCATACTCCTCCATAGGCCATTGTGATCACATATGGCCAGGATGCTGGTTTATTTCAAGGCCAAGAGAAGGAACCTCCAGCACCACACAATCTCCTAACACCATGTTAAGTACTGGTTGAGTTGGAAGAAAGAAAGACCCCTGCTGATGTACCAGTAGAACCCTAGAGGTGGGTTTCTACTCTCATCTCATACTGGAGTCAGCTGATGTCCAATGGTGTTGGATCATTGTGTGTTTAGTGTAAGTCAGAGCAGAATCAGTCTTTATGTTTTGCGCTGGGTGGTGTATCATGCAGGTATTTATTAGTAGTATTATTTGTATGGCAGCCTCACAATGTTAGACACTGTACAAACACCCAAGAGAAAGTCCCTGCATCAAAGAGCTTATCATCTGAGCAGGGTGTTTGCCAGTACCCCCACCTCACTGAGCCTCAGGCCCTTTTGGGATCACAGCCCAAGGGAACGTGGCCCTGGGCCATACACTGACACATTCCTACAGCCCTTTTCCAGTAAACAAGCATTCCAAGCTTTCCGGTTGTTGTTTTCTACAATATGTGCTTACAGGCCAGATTCAGTCACTTGACCAATGTTGACAACATCGGTACGCCCTGGCCCCATAATTCCTTCTGGCTTGGCAGCTTATTAATGTGCTTTTGAGGAGCGAGGCACCAGTTTGTCTTGTTGGCGGAAGGACCCCCCTCCCCCTCTTTGCCCCCCAGCACCACCTAGCTGCTCTCTCCAGAAGTCGTGAGTGCTGAAGAGGTTTCCTGCCATTCTTCACAGGCTGGCGAGTCACTTAACCCCGCTTTCATTATCAAGTGGGAATCCGGCAATCTGAGCCTCTCCTGGGATTGATAAACAACCGACTCCGACCTCCTCGTGCCAAAACACCCTTATGAACCAGCGCTGAGTTTCACGCAGGCAAGACGGTCACCTTCCTGTTGTAGCCACACATGATGTTTGCTTCCCTTGACACTCTTAGATTAGTTCAGAGCAGAAGTAATTTCTCGGAACAGATTTCAGAGGTGGACATGACCCCAACCCCTTAGGTCTGCCGGAATTGGACGATTTGCATGTCATGAATTCAGAGACTATGCTAATTAAACATTGAATCTAAAAGGAGAACCCTCACTCCTTCCCCCTCATCTGTTCCAATCTGTTTAGGAACAGTCTGTGCCATTTGGACCATGTATTCAGAGTTCTTAGTGACTATTTACCATATGTATTGATGTAGCAGCCCCAGGTCCTATCTGGCATTAGAGTGTCGTTGTGTTAGTTGCTGGACAAATACTTAGCGAGACAAGGGGTGTCCCTCTCAAAAGTGACTAGCTGACTTAGGAGCCAAAGCCCCATTTTCAAAAGTGACTTAGGCACTTAGGAGACTAATGCTCATTGAAAGTTAATGAGACTTAACTGAGGGCCAGACCTTTAAAGGAATGTAGACACCTTGTCACGGGGCGGCACAGGTTGCCTTCCCCTAGTCCCTGTGCCTTGTGATTTGGCTGGTCAAAGAAAGGGTCTCAGACACTCCTCTCTGGTGCTTCACCCATGATCTTTTATTTACAGTGCTGATATAGTCCCAACTTCCCCAAAACCAGGGCCCTCACAGACCCCTCACCAGGTCCTCTGGCCCCTTGAGGCTTGTCTCAACCAGTAGAGGCAGGGCTAGATCCCACCCCCCACTTCCTCCTGCCTGGCTAGCCCCCTCTCTCAGCTCTTCTCTGGGTTTATTCTCTTCCCCAGTCATCAACCCAACTGGTTCCACCTGGCTCAATAGGTTGCCCTGAGCCTGCCCTAATTAGTGCCTTCAGCTGGGCTCCCTGCTCAGTGATTCCACCCTCTAATTCAGCGAGGCTGCAGGGAAACAAAACATCTGCCCTGCAACACACAAAAATAAGAGTCTAGTGGGGTTTTCAAAAGTTAAGTGCCTAACTCCTATTGAAATCAATGGGGCACTGTTGAAAATCCCACTGTCTGCATCTAAAGGCACCTAAGGGCCTTTAAAAATCTGTCCCTAAGTACCTAAGGCACCTGTGAAAATGGGACTATGCCATTTAGCTGCTTTTGAAACTTATAGCCTGGGCCCCTCCCCAGAGCAGTATGAGAACTGCTGGGTAGTTTGATCATTAGCTCTCATTTGTCTGCCAGCATTCAATGTTAAGGGCTATCAGAGCTCATGATTACCTGAATGATTTGGTTCGGATTATAAAATCTCTGGGGTAGGGACTGCAGCTATCTTTGCATTTAGTTCAATACTGATTGGGGCATCTGAGTTGTACCGTAATACAAATATTTACTAACAAGCAATTCAGTGTGTTGGCCAGGCACTGGCTGGGGTCAGGGAAACTAGTGGGAAAATGTTATTCATAAATGGCTTATTGACCGAATGATGGGGAGAGGAAGCATCAAATAAATGATTTGCGGGTATTATCCGATCTGTTCTAGCAACTGTTTTCATTCTCTTCTGTGTTTGTATTTGTAGGCCACGAGGTGGCCTGTGTCAAGGTACAGGAGAGATGGATATAAGGTACAACTGCCAGGAGGCAATATTCCACCCATCAGAGACACAGTGACACCGGTTGCTGCTTTGCCACAGAGGTCTATGTACAGAGCAATTCTCGGAAGTGTTCACCATCCACGTTGCAAGCAGCTTAGGAGAAAAGAGCAGCATCCATGGATGTACATAAATCACAGGAGCCTTTCCTCACTCGGATCAGCCGATGGAGAGAGACCTGACTATATAGGCATCCCTGACTATATTGGCTAATACCCATTGAGGGACCTATCCTTCATGAACTTCTCTCTTTTGAACCCAGTTATATTTTTGGCCTTCACAACATCCGAAGGCAATGAGTTCCACCGGTTAACCGTGGACAGCAGTAAGGGTGTGCAAAGCACTAGCCATCCCCAGATGACTAAGCGCTTCACCAATCAGCTAAAGAAAGCCATACTACAGAAAAGAAAACTCAGGCTGGGGCTGAGGGAAAGGAGCAGAGAGAGGTTCAGGAAAGCAGGTTGGCCCGATATAGCTCACGCCGCTCTCAGCTGGGCTCCTTAGTGACCGATGAATCCCAAAGAGCTCAGCGTCAAGGCTGCAGTGGTATTGTTCAGGCCCCTCCCCTACGCCTCCACCTCCCTCCCTGCCCTTGGCCATTGTCAGTCTGATAGACTTGTCCTTGCCCGCCCCCCATGTTCCTTTCCCCTATTGTTCTCCAGGGCCTGTCCCTGACCCCTGTGTATTTATGAATGCCACTTTCCGCTGCATTATTGTGTGCTCGGCAGACGCGGCGCGCACCCTGCTTCCTGCTGAGCAGCAACTCCTGGATGAGCCTGGGGCTGACTCCTCTCTTCCTCTCCTTCCTGTTTACGGGGCTCCGGGAGGGGCCTTTGCCGGCCACTCCACAGAGGCCTCCACGAAACCCCATTGATCCTTCCGAACAGGAACAAAACCGCGGCGGTGAAGCAAGGGCATGTCGCTCATTTCGGGGAGCAACGGGGGCTCACCCCAGGGCTACTGCCACAGAGGCAACAGGCCAAGAGTTCAGCTGCTGCCAGTCTGTGTCACTCCCCTCATCGAGGCCGCCGACCCCAGTTGACCCCACTCCAGCGCTAACCAGCCCCTTTTCTTACAGCCCACGATGACTCTGGGCTAATGCAACCCTTCTCAGCTTGGTCGCTGCCTCTGGATGATGACACACCCCCAGGCTGGGGAGGGATCCTAACTAGAGAGGGAGGCCAAATCAAACCCCAACCCTGGACTGCTCCCCAACACTGGGGAAGTTTGAGTCTGGATCCCAGGCCTGTCTCTGCTTGATCCCTCCTTTCTTTCTTGGCCACCGTGAGCGCTGAGCTGAAGTAAACCCTTTTGTTAGCCCACCGAGTGTTGTGAGCATGAAGGCCAGTGCGACGGGCTTAGCTTCTGCTGGGCTCCCCTGGAAAAGAATGACTAGGGCTGGCAGGGAAGGAAGGGTCCGGATGGCCCAGCACAGAGTTGCAGTCAGTTATGGAAAATTCCCATCCTTGACCCCTTCTGGAAAATAACAGAACTCTGCCCCTTGTGGGGGCGGGGCACATTGAGTCTTATATTCAGTTCGTGCCTCTCTAGGGGTCTGATGTGAGGCTCACTGAAGTCAGGGGAAAGATGTCTTTGGTTGTTAGGTCCTTGTTTGGCCTACACACTGGTGCCTGGGGGCTGGTCTCATGGGGATTGGTCTGTATTGTATCCACGGGTGGCCTGTTTTCTTGCTCTCAGCTATGCTTTTCCCCATATTGCTCCATTCACCTGATTCAGGCCCAAGTTCCAAATGGCTCCATTCATGAGCCTCTTGGTTTATGTTCCCTCTTCCCAAATGGAATAATCATGTAGCCTGCTTGAGCAGCTGTTGCCTTATCTGTGTATCTGAGGCCTCTTCCTTTCGGGGACACCACATAGAGTCCTATCAGCTGTCCCTGGGGCTAACCTCTAAGATCTTGAGGCACTTCTGTCTATATCAGTGTATCACAGGTACTTCAACTGGCCTTCTTGTGTAGCTCAGGAGTGAGTGCACCTGTGCATACGCTTGCAGCCAAATCTTCTCCTGGAAGCTGGCTTCATCTGCAGCCTCTCATCCAGCTGTTTGCAGTTCATCTGAGCACAGGACTTCAACTTCTGGGATCTGCTAAGCTGGACTCAGAATCTCTCTTATTATATTATTTGCAGTGTTGTTTATTGGAGGGTCTCAGAAAACCTGGTGCTACCCCTGACTCTGGAGCTAGCATGCTGGTATTAGGCACGTCATTGTAACCACTCTCTGACTCATCCTAATCAAAACCACTAACTAGGAGGTAGAGTTTATTACTTATATTGTCATAGCACCTAAGAGCCAATGGCCAAGGACCCCGTTGGGCGAGGTGCTGTTTAAACTCAGAAAAAAAGGACATTCCCTGCCCCCAAAATGCTTAAAGTCTAAGCCAAGAGGCAACAGATGGGTCCAGATGTGGAGCACATCTGTCTCCAGTCCCCCAGGGGAACCCAGAAAGTCACACATCAGTTTGATAGCTTGGCTGGGATTAAGTTAACTACAAATTTTTCAACTCTTTAAAGAAACCCACAGAAGTTTCAGTTCAGGTTTTGAGTGGAGGCCAAGTGGAGTCAGTTAAATTTGAGGCGTGGCCCAAAGAAAGACATTGCTTCCCTCCCCCGAATCCTTAGGCTGGCCCTGCACACAATGTTGTGATATAGTGGACAAGAGCTTATGTTTAAGGGGGGGAAGCAGCCCCACTCACCCAGTCCTGTGACGACTGGCTCTGCCCGCACAACGCTCACGGCATCACTGGACAATCTGAGATCAGCTCTGTCCAGTCTTGTGCAGTGCACAAAGGGGTGGAGGGCAGAGGAGAAGAGCCAATCAAGCTGTTTCCCCCCCACACACACCCACAATACACCTGCACAGGAACTGGCCTCAGGTCCGTTGCTATCCTGTGTGTGATGACTCAGTGAGGCCCCCTCTCAAGTGGGCAGAGTGTGGTGGGGTGAGGGTGGAGCTAAAGCCAGCAGAGACGACCTCGTGTGAGGGGAAGCACATGCTCTGCCCTTGCAGAAAATGCTACCAGGAGATGCCCTGGAAGTGTCTGACTCCCAATGTTGGGCTGGGCCTGAATGGCAAAATATAGCCCTGTATGGACCAGAGAGGCAATGGGAAGATTGCCTTTATATGGAGGTATTAGACTTGTGATTTGGTTGGCCACAGCAGCAGCATCTTCCCAGGCACTTGTTCACCTGTCAGATAAGCCCCTCCACCTGTGCTCTCAGCATCCAACACTCTCACCTCTCCTCCAGGACACACTGGCCCAGAATGGATTCATCTGGGCTATATCGAGTCCTTTTACCTCATCTCCTGGCTTCCTGTTTCACTCAGGGCAAGGCTGCCGCCAGCTCCGCTGTGTCCGATGTGGCACGGAGCCAGTCTCAGCGCAGCTGGGTGAGTAATGCACGGCCTGACCCACGTTGTCAGAGGCCTGGCAACAGGCATGGCTCGTCTCCATCGGTTACGAATGGGGTGCCTGCATGGGCGGGTGCGTAGAGCTGATGAGAGCTACAGCCAGGGGCTGTGGAAATAAGGAGCGAGGAGGGATTTCAGATACCTGCCTTTTCTGGGGGCCTGCCTTGAGACGCCTTAAAGTGCTAAGCAACCGCTTGCTGAAAACCCGGCCTCACTAAAGTGGCTTAGGCTGGGCACCCAAGCTCATGAGTCCCTTCTGAAAATGGGCGCCCCAATTTCCAGGGTATTGGGCAGACCGTCCATTCTTCCACCTGGTATCTTTGACACTCGACCATAATGCTGCTGATCACCTCCAAGTTTTTGCCTCAGGCTTCGGCTGCTGGATCAGTCAATATTTGGAGGCTCAGGGGAGGAAGGCAGCTACCGTCCCACAGGTCACGTAGAAACCCCATCCCCACATCTTCTAGGAGCACCCAGATCAGGTGGCCTAACTCCCATTGGTTTCAATGGGAGTTAGGCACCTAAATACCATTGAGAATCATTGAGCAGGGGATTGGACTTGATGATCTCCTGAGGTCTCTTCCAACCCTAATATTCTATGATTCTGTGATTTGGGTCTCAGGAACTTTCAGAAACAGGCCCAAAGTACGTTAAATAAAATCACAGACGGCAGCAGGAGTTTAAAAGAAAACCTAACCCTGCATGACTCTATTCCATATGAAAGCTGGGTGGAGCAGTCGCTCAGCTCAACTGCAGGAAGTCCTGGTTTGAAGTCATTCATTAGTCAAATGCTGTGTAAATAATTATCTTTGCTGCTGGATACATCGGCCCAGAACACAGCCCATCAGTCCAGGTGGAGACGTCAATCCTGGAGTCTAGTCATCACTATAGGAACATAGTATTTTTTTCCCAAACACCAAAACACCGGCCTAGCAAACAATAGCATTACATCAGCAGCAAGCCAGCTGGGGTAGCCCATCGCCCCCATGGTGACTTGCAAAACTAAATGTTTGTTTTTTTTCCCCTTCCAAACTGCTGATTGAAAATTATAAGCAGAAACTCCACCTGGAATCCTGGCTGGGCCCTCAGATGTTTTAAGGTCTGTGGCCCCATCGGTTGTCAGTTGACACTTATTCTTTATCTAACTATGACAGCCGAAGCAAACACATTTCCAGATGTTTCCTACTCCAAGCGAGGCCTTAGGCCTAGTGCTTTTTTGGCAGAACGGGAGACAGAGATTTTGCACTACTTTGTTGACTAAAAAATTAGTGACTGACAAATAGCAGTTCCAGGGTTTTGAAAAAGAAAAAGCTGTACTGACAGCTAGATGTTTGGCTAGAAAATAACATTAAAGCAAAGCGCGAAAGCAGACTTTTTTAAAAAAAGTTCCCCTAAAATTTAGTCTCTTAATCAAAGTAAAATCTATCCATCTTTCTTATATGGTGAGCCTCGCAGGCATATCTGCACACCTCACGACGTTGAATGCATTTATTCTCTCAACATCCCCTGAGGCAGGGCAGTGTTCATTGTACAGATAGAGAACTGAGGACAGAGAGGCCAAAAGACACACAGGAAGCCTGTGACACAGCAGGGAATTGGGCCTAGGTCTTCTAGAAAGTGCCCTTTCTAGACAACCGTCTGTCCCTAAACTGAAGGTTTTTGCTTAGAAAGGAGATTACAATTACATGTGACCTGAAAAAAAGCTAGGTCTCCAAAACCCAGTGTTAGAGTGTGCCACATGTGCGTGTGCACGTGTAAATAATGGGACTTGCTCGCTCTTGCCTTGCACTTTGGGTCATTGTTTTCACCTGTGTAAAGTCAGTGTAAAATGCTGCCAGAAGAGAATGTTAACACTTTCCCAGTCGTCCCCCACCTCAGCCATTTGAAAATCATGGGAATGGCTTAAAAATAACGTGTGAGAGTCCATGTGACTAAGAGGCACCGAGCTCATAGTTTGGGGTAGGGAGGGAAGGTGGCTTTCGGCTGTTTTGCACTGTCCTGATTCTGGTCTACTCCAGGGGCTGAAGAAATCCTTGCCATCATATAGACTGTACGGGGGGAGGGGAGGTAAATTACGACTGCCCATCCTCCCCCTCACTTTTCAGTCTCATGCACCCCCGTTGTTTGTTAGAGCTGGTTGAAAAATGTCTGACTAAATGTTTTTCCGATGGAAAATGCTGTTTTGTCAGATTGAAACTTTTTGCAGGACCAGGTTGATTTCAGCAAAATTGCATTTAGAAAACAAAATGGTTTAACAGGGACCTTATCAGAGCAGAACATTGTGATTCTTTGATATGAAATGAACTTTTGTTTCCAGATGTATTTTGTTTTATATTCTAAATGAAAACACAGCATAAATTTCTAAATTGTCTGAATCAGAATGCAACAAATTAAGGAAGGAAACAAATTTTGAAAAGTCAGAATTTCCAGTGGAACAGAAATCCCATGTGTGTGTGTTTGTGTATGTGTTTATAGAGCGACTTTTTCAAGTGTTTTCAGTGCCTTTAGTAAGAAAGGTGCTAAAGGAATATGAAATATTAATACAAGATCATTTTAAAATAAGTTGTCTAACAATTTTTGAATTCCAAAAATCTTCAGTTTGGGGCAAAAGATTCTGTGAACATATGTTATCCACATTGATTCATAGCACTGTAACACTGGTCTTAACCTCATATAAATGTAGGTGATATTATTGGGTAACTTAAAAAAGTTCCTTTATACACAACAGCACTTAAATGCAGCTACTTCTGAGGTGGAGATCAGAATCTGAATATAAACATGATATATAGCAGCATCCAATCAAAACAAAGATACTTTAAAGTTTTCCTATCCCCAATCTAGGCTTGTACTTTTCTGTGTGGTGACTATTTACACACCTGTTGCATCCTCTTTGTAAAATACAAAGCAAAGCCGCCCCAGCACCTATCCGTAGACTTTGATGTAGCCTGGCAAGAACTTATCACTCCTTGTAAACCTTTTTCTGAATTGTATCTATGGAGATCACACCAAACACAGCTCTTCTGCTACTGACAAGGCTCTTTATTCAAACAGCGAACAGTTAAACAAGGGACAGTGTTGTCCGTAGGTTTGTATGGATGGGAATTATTTATTGGTGAAAGGTGTCAACCTTATGCACAGGGTATGCTTTTCCTCCAGGGAGCACAAAAGGGGGTAGGTGTCCAAGTCCCTGTTTTAGGCACTGAAGTCCCAGTTTTGGCTGCCCTGCAACATTCAAAACGCCTGCCTAAACCCTGTAAGTGCCTGAATATTGAGCTGCATATTTAAAAAAATAACAAGTAACACTCCTGTGTGCCTTTAGTTCCAATGAAGTTTTCTCAAGGTTATGATGCACCTTAAGACATCAGACTGAGCACAGATTACATGATGGGGTTACGCAGGGCCTGAAATGTATAGGTCATGGGAGGTTTTCTTTTGTTCTTTATTAGTCCCTCTTCTGCTGGTTAGTGGAGGCAAGTAGGGTGTATCTCTGCAGAGAGTCTCATTTTCCTTTATTTATAGGCAGGACCTTTAAAAAGCAAAACAGAGTAAGTGTTTCTTCAGTCAACCTCAGCCCTGGTCAGCACTGTATGGCACATTATCCCAATGATTTTGGAGGTATTCTCCTCTACCCATGGCCTCTACACATTGCGGTGGCCATAAACGCCTCTTCTTGGCTGTCTAGAGGAGAATTCTTCCACTGGTGGCATTGTACAGGGAAGCCATCGTTTGGCCCCCTCTTCAGTGTAGCAGACATCTTGTGGTGAGGCTAGAGGCAGGAGGGGGCGTATTGGGAATGTGTCAGAAACAGAACTGTAGCACATGCTGCTACAGAAAATCTGGACTCCTGGATTGCTTAACTTGTGCCAGGAGCACTTTGGCTCCAGCTCAGAATCCTGAAGGCACAAAGGTGGGGGCCCGGTACAGAATTTCACCTCCTGAATGTACAGGATGTAGACAATAGCTCTAATGCTCATGAAGTTCAGTATCTGATATAACTCTACCGATTTACCTAAAGCAGTAACTCTGGGGAGGGGCAACTAGACGCTGGAGTCTCATCTTACGCATCCCAACACAGAAACTGTGCAAACCGCCTAGCACCCACCCACACACTCTCTTCAGAGATTCGGTTTATAGCTCTGAGTCAGGAAACCAGAACCTCGCAGCAAACCTGCCAGCAGACATGGTTGGGTTTGTAAATTCAGCAGCTTTTATTAGAACGCAGGCTTCGGCATTGTAAGAGAGCGGCTGCTGTGAAACGCACAAGGCCCTGTGTCAGAGGCGAATGCTAAAGGAAAATAAAAGCATTTGAGATCTGCAATTGTATTGCAAGGGTGGGGGGATGCTTTGCTTAACTCATCTGAGAACTTTAAATGCTATGCCACATATTAATTGACTGCTGATGAAAAGTGCTGTGTAAGAGCAAGGTATTATTATTATCTGAGTGAGCTTATCTTAGTGTAGGAGATGTTTGATCTGTACTTATTGACTCTAGTCTGTCTCCCATTAGAAACTGGCCCAACATAACAGTAACTGAAAGTCATTGCCATCTGGGGACAGTGGGGTAAGCTGTTTCAATGGAACATCACACCCATTTCTACTGGGAAGGTGTGGTCCAGGTCAGAGGTGAGGCACGTTAATGGGGTAGCTTGTACTGGCTATGCCATGGCTGAATTGTTCTATGGATAAACAGAGCTCTTGACCCATCTGGGCTGTAAACCTGCACCTTCCACAAGCAGTAAATTCATGCAACACATAGTAAGACCTTCCTGCTGCAGGTATGAGCCATGAAACTACCTTGATATTTCAGAAGAAGCTCCCCCTTTCAAAAAAACACTCTAGTTCTGTGCAGCTGTTCCAGTTCTGGAGCTGTTAGCAGGGCTCCTTGTTTTTCAGAACACAGTCAGGCCATCTTGCGAACACATAGCCACATTCTGCTTTCAGTCACACCGACGCAGAGTTGTGCATCTGACTGATGTTTTGGTAAGCTGGTCAAACCAAAAAAGTTGAGGGGGCGGGGGATAATGTCAAGTTGAATGAAACATTTCATTTCACTTTAAAAAAAGAATAAAATTCAACTACAATGTGAAATGAAAAGACATTTTGAATCAAAATATGTCACGTCATTTCAGCTTTTTCTGAATTTGTTGTTATTTTCAACCCCAACAATTCATCAAATCTTGCTCACAGTCACAAAATATTTTGCTCAACCCGAATCTGTATTTTTTGGCAAAGGATGGTTTTGTCAAAAATAATTTGCCCAGCTCTATGGCAAAGGGAGCTCACTAACTTTTGTGGTCTTTGCACTGGTGTAACTCTGCAAGAGAAGAACACTTTGCATTTTGTGAAGAAATCCATAAGACTATGCCTGGGGGATGCTGACGAGGTGTAGAAGTTATGCCTTACAATTTCACAAGTTCATGCAATTCATCCTAGTATCATGCAGTTTATTTAATGGTGAGGATAATTATCTTTTGGAATGAACTATCAAAGGAAGTGGGGAGGATTTTCCGTCTGTTGATGTCTTCAAATCAAGACTGGATGCCCTTCTGGAAGAGATGCTTTCTAACTATCAGAGGCGTGAAGTTATGGAACATCCTTCCAAGGGGAGCAGTGGAGGCAAAAGACTTATCTGGCTTCAAGACTAAGCTTGATGAGTTTATGGAGGATTTGGTATAATGGAATAGCCTGCTTTTGGCAATTAACTGATCTTTCACTATTAGCGGTAAATATGCCCAATGGCCTGTAATGGGATGTTAGATGGGGTGGGATCTGAGTTACTACAGAGAATTCTTCCCTGGGTGTCTGACTTATGAGTCTTGTCCAAATGCTCTAGGTTTAGCTGATCTCCATATTTGGGGTTGGGAAAGAATTTTCCTTCAGGGCAGATTGGCAGAGGCCCTGGGGGTTTTTCACCTTCCTGTGCACCAGGGGGCATGGGCCACTTGCTAGAGGATTTTCTGCACCTTGAAGTCTTTAAACCATTATTTGAGGACTTCAATAGCTCAGACATAGGTGAGAGGTTTATTGCAGGAGTGAGTGGGTGAGATTCTGTGGCCTGCGTTGTGCAGAAGGTCAGACTAGATGATCATAGTGGTCCCTTCTGACCTTAAAGTCTATGAGTCAAACAGAAGTTGTTGGGCCTGGTACAGGAGTAACTGGGTGAAATGTAATGGCTTGTGATATGCAGGAGGTTCAACTAGATGTTCTAATGGTCCCTTCTGGGCCCTTCTGGGCCTTAAACTCTATGAACCTATGCTAAGATGCCACGATGGTGATTTATTACTGATCTAACACTGTGAGATGTTCTCGGCACTTTGCAATACTAATAAAGATGGCCTCCCTGCCTCAGAGAGCTTACAACCAAAGTAAAGATAACAACAACAACAACAAAAAGAAATGATAGACACAAGGAGAGTGTCACTCGAGAGGCTATTGCCCATGCCCTGGGCCTGATGCCCAGCTGTGATGAATTAGCAAAATCCATTAACTTCAGTGGTGCTATGCCCGTTTACACTAGCTGAGGTTCCTTGAGGAGAACATGGGATTATATTTGCAATATTTTCTGGGATTTGTTTGCTTTGATGTGTGAAAGAGGTTCTGGGTTCTGGGCAGAATCTTCCAAAATATTCAACACTGGACTATCTCCACATCCAATCAAGCCAAGGCCAATATTCCTGTGGGAGCAGAGATAGGCCAATGCTAAGTACTTTAAAAATCCTACCACATATGTCTCCTTGAAGTTTTGAGAAGGGACTTAGTGGAAGGATGCAAGAGGTGAATGGGGTCAGGAAGGAAATTTCCGGGCATGTAGGGTTAGGCTAATCAGGAGTCCCAAGCAATATCACGTAATGCTAGCACCTCTACGACAATGAGGATATATGGAAATGTTTGTGGTACCTTGGGGTATGTCATGATTGCAAAAAAAACCACCCCACAGCAACAAGTCTCAGAGTACAGTCCAACTGACTTGAGCTCACAGGACTTGCACAATGGGGCTAAAAATATCAGATGGCCTCACTTGGGCTGGAGCCCAATCTCTGAGACCCTCCCTCCCCACTGGGTTTCAGAGCCCAGGTCCAAAAGGAACGTCTACACCACTATTTTTAGCCCATTCCGTGAGTCAGTTGACCTGGGCTTGGCGACTCGCCCCTGCTGAGTAGACGTACCCTTACAGGTCTCCTGCTGGAACTTTGGGCGAATTTGCTAGTACTTACAAACTCCCATCATTTTTTCCCATAGTATCATCTGCCTTTCTTAGCTGGAAGCAGTGGGCTGCTGAAAGTTCAGTTCCTGGACCCTAGATGATACTTACATTTAAAAACACTCAGTGGGACTAGGACCTCAATTCTCCACTACATTTGAATGTGGGTGGCTACAGAGCATGTTCCCCAGGTGTCCAGCACAGTGGAAGGCAGAGGAGCAAGGGACCTGTTTTAATTTCTGCTTTTGGTGAAAATTGGGTAGATCATCCTTCCTTTGGGATTGGCTGGAGGGCTTTACAAGTAACCACCCCATTATCACACAGAGAGGTGGTGGAATCTCCTTCCTTAGAGGTTTTTAAGGCCCATCTTGACAAAGCCCTGGCTGGGATGATTTAGTTGGGGATTTGCCCTGCTCTGAGCAGGGGATTGGAACTAGATGACTTCCTGAGGTCCCTTCCAACCCTGATCTTCTACGATTCTCTCTTTGTAAAATGGGACATGAACAAAGTGACATTCTTATAGTGGGTCACACATTTTCTGTGCCAAACTTTCTTGGACAGAAAACGTCTTTTTAGACTAAAAGAAAATGATTACTGTTAAATGCAGCTTCTGTGTACATGCGAGGCTGCATGGTTGTCCTGGCCGCTTAGGTCAGTATCTTCCGAATTAGTACGGCTGCAACAACTGAGCTGTGTACTCTGCCTAGAGGAAATAAAGACATCTGGGCGCCACCTATGTAAATGAAAAGCACACCCATCGTGCACACAACTAATGTCCCACGTAATCTGGTCCCATCTACACAGGTCCAATCAGATACCGAGGGGGTTTGTTTTCCTTGGCCTATAAATTCTGTTGAAATGGCGTCAAAATTCTAGAGGCGTTTCATATCCAGTCCAGACCTGATCAACCCGGACAACACTTCTCCGCTCCCGTATCTCCTCCTAAGCGCGCAATGATTGCCGGTCGAGTTTGAAATATTAGTCATGTGTCTCATTTTCAGAAGTGTTTACCTCAGAGTCTGAAGTATTATTTGTGTGTTTCTTTTCTGTAAAATTTTTACCTCAGAATTTGAACTGTTACTCATGTCCCTCATTTCTCTAAGTGTTTACCTCAGAGTCTGAAGTGTTACTTGTGCGTTTTATTTTTCTGTAAATTTTTACCTCAGGATTTGAAACGTCACCTGAGTCTCTCAGTGTTTACCTCACACTGTAAAATTTTCTCATGTAAAAAGTTGTTTCTTTTGGTAGTAATAATGTTTTTCCTTGTTGTAAATGTTATACTAAGCAAATCAATCAAAAAGAAAAACTGTTTAATAGAATTGTTTAATAGCCAACTGTTTAGTAGAATTGTTCAATAGTTAATTACTGTAATTAGTCTTTAAATTCACCCATTAACCCATCCCTCAATAAAGAAATAAGGTTCAGTTCATCATCATCATTGTCCCTGTGTGACTCTTTCTGATAATCCAAATCGAACCTCAGAAATTTACAACTACAATACAATTACATCTCATTGATCATTTTGGGTTGTTGCTTTTTTAATCTAAACCCCCAGATTTTTTTCAGGGCCAGAAGAATTTCAACAACAAAAAAATAAACTACTAAGATTTGTTTTGTTTGAAACTTTTCACTGGGGGAAAATGCTCACTTCTCAACCAGTGCTATTAGTCACTTTTCTGACCATAAACTGCTCTTTCAAAACCCTGATCTGTTTCCCCCTCTCCCCTTTTACTCCTGAGAGTCCAGCATAAAAGGAGAGAAGATTGTTTAGACAGGAGGATAAACAACACCGCGGGGAAGGGAGACGTGCTTGGTACAGAGACATCTGCAGCAGCAGCAGCAGCTGAAAGGCTGTCTATTCTGCCTTCCTATTGTATACGTCTGGCCCTCTGGATAAGAACCTTTCTACCTACTGTGCCTCCATTCAGGGCTGTGTGCATGGAGCTACTCTGAATTCAGATTCCCAGTCCCTAATGTATCTATCTCCAGATCACCATTGTGTAAACTGAGTGCTAGGACCTGGGCCATCTTCTTCCTAAAACGTTCATGCTCGTAAAAGCGATCCATTATTTCCTACCTTGATACAAACCAGCAGGTCCCTGAGCCTGGACACCATTTGTAGCCAGTGATCGATCCCTTCTGGCTCGTGTTCAGACACCAGAGGATGAACACAGTTGGGTTTAAGGAGCTTTTGCAAGTGCTTTTGCAGCCTTAGCAGGAAGGCTGGGCGTGCGGTTAAGGGTAGTATACCAGAAGTTCAATTCTAGGCTTTCCTACTAACTAGTTGTGCGCCTATGGGTTAATCACTTAATGGCTATGTGCTTCAGTTCCCCATCTGTAAATGGGACAATAACAACCCTTTTATGCTCTGCTTATCTAGGTTGTAAACTCTTTGGGGTAGGGGCCATAACTTACTATGTGTTTGTACATTTCCTAGCACACTAGGGCCCTGCTTGTGGTTATGACATCTCCATACCCTGTAGATATTGATAATAGCCATAGATATGAAGCTGCACGGAGTTATGTAGTGGTATTCTGTGGTGGGAAAAGAGGAACGACAGATGAGAAGTTCTGGATTTTACTCTTGGTTCCAATACTGACTCACCTGAATGTCCTTGGGAAAGTTACTACCCTGTGCTTCATTTTATCCAACTGCAAAATGGGCATAGTGCTGGGCGGGGGTTGGAAGATTTGATGCAGAAGTTTGTAAAGTGCTTTGAGATTCATGGACAGAAGGCGCTAGAGAAGGATGAAGGATAATTGTTTCACTTCTGAATGGTTGTTGCTTATGAAGCTCCTTATGAATTCATTCCTCCGAGTCACCTTAGTGAAGAGCACACCATCCAGCTCCAAACCGCAGCTCAGAAAATGGCAATACCCTATGCGTGGCACCAACACTCTTAAGGCTTGAGAAGGGACCCGGTTATCAGGATTATGTTTGGCATTGGTCACAGTACAAAGCGGAGTATCCACCTGGCAATGGGAAAGAAACAATAAATAAAAAAAGACAATATTGCTTCCACTGAAAGACCCATAGAAATCTCAGATCAGCAGCTCCAAATGGCAAAAGAGCTATTTCACTGTACACACACATGCTTCCTGTTTCATGCCAACCTCAGAGGCCAGGGGCTTGTGCATGGGGCAACGAGCAGGAACATAAGGTCTAAGCCTTGCTCTGCCACTGATTTTTTGTTTGGTTTTGGGCAAGTCACTTAGGGCCTGATCCACAGTCAATCTTGAGCCTGAGCTGTGTACACACTGCCATTTTAAGGTGCTTGCTGGAACAAAGCTAGCATGGGTCCATCTATGCAAGCTGGGAATCACACTTCCCAGCTCAAATGCAGACATGCTCTTCGTCTGCTCCCATTGATGTCAATGGGAGTTTTAGCACTGGCTTTGATGGGAGCAGGATTAGGTCAATAATGAGCATTGTTGAATATCCCATTCATCTGCCTCTGTTTCCCCAACTAAGAACCCTGCCATGTAGGCTGCAAGGATCAGTCAGTGAATGTTTCCACATCACTTTGAAAATACATAAAGCTAACCATTATTTTTATGCCACAAGCCAATTTCCATAATGATGGAGTTTGCAATTGTTTTATAGTTCATGGAAATTGACCACTGAACAAAGGGCCTTTATGACATTGCATTGTTACACACACGGGCTGTTGGTGAATACATAGTGAATGAGATGCTTTTTTTCAGAAATCTCTCACCAAATGGTCAATCTTGTTTTTCTTAAATTGTGCTTCAAAGCTTTTAACTCTACAAGACAAAATCATCTCTGTCAAGTTTTCATCATTTTTTAAAAAATGTAAACCCATGTAGAGTGATCACTTCTTCACTCACACGCTGGTCAGAAAAGAACCAGGGAGTCTAAATTTGTCTTTTGCCAAACAAACCCAAATGCACCTGGGAGACATCAGACCTGTCAATGCTGATAAGTTATTAATAACAATGAATGACGACCAGAAAAGAAAAAGGTTATCATTTCCTCTTATTCTTCCTGGAGCATCTTTCCAGTGCTTCTGATTGATGCCAGATTGTTTGGCAAGGAACAGAAGTACTTTTCTCAGTTGGCACTGAGTCTAAGAGCTTTCTTTTTTATCTCTACTCTTGAAACCTTTATAAATATTTAAGAGAAAGGAAAGCATGAATGGGAGCACGTGGTGCTATGGAAATTCATGAAAGCTGACTGTAAAAAATGTGTGTGTGTGTGTGTGTTCTTCCCCCTCCATATATATGCATATATATATATATATATATATATATATATATATATATATATAGACACTCACTCGCTCAGTGAAATGCGTGTGAAAACAAAGAAAACACTGCAAAACTTCCAAACCAAAAGGAAATCAGCCATAATAACATGTATCCTCCAGTTTTCCTTTACCCATCCTCCCTTTTACCCAGAACTATTCTCCTCCTCTGCAAATTTGCTCTCAGAATGTAGCTGTCACCCAAACTTGACTACCTGCAAGAGTAGGAATAAGGACTGTGCAAAAGGTTGATTGGTCTATGTCCTGAAATGCGCCCAATACATTTGACCAGATGCTATACGGTGTGAAGTGTCTTCTGGGTCATTGAGAGTTGAGGGCACACAGAACTTTCCAATATCAGGTCTTTGTTGAGATGGATCTTCAAGTGATCTGTGGCATCCCACCTGTGATGAGAAGATAAGGATGGAATCAGGTGTTAGCTGGCTGGTTTCCAGATAATTTACTCATTGCAATAGGGGGAAAACATGGGATGATGTTTATCTTAGAAGGCATCAAGTTGTGGAGAGATTTGACCCATTGTATTGTCTTTTACTTTCACATTGGATATGTATTTTGCATGAAATATATTTATACTGCATGGTCTCTATTGCTAGTGAGGTTCATCACTGCCATGGTGGATGGAGAATGATTATCTGATAATGTAGGTGGTTATGAACTGGCTATGCCCAGTGGCTTGCAAGCACCATGGACAGTTCCCTCCTGCACACCACCGCCATTTGTTGTGTCTTTCCAGTTCTGGTTCACCTATTCCTTGATCACAGCTTGCCATTCTTTTTTGGTTTAGAGCTCACCCAGAAGAAGGGCCCTCATTGAAACACAAGTCCTGGAGTCTATGGGTGTGAAAAACACCCTTCAAAGTAGAAGAATCACTCTCCCATAGACTCTACTTATCTATCTATCTAAAAATGTCTTCTGCATGATAAGAAACCCTCCCACTTACTTCTGCATCACTCAGAGTACTGCAATATGAACCCATTGCCTAGGGGATGTGCATGCCCACTGCTAGGCCAGGGGCAGAGCTGGGAATAGAGCTACATGGTGGATTCTCCATCACTTGTAATCTCTAAGTCAGGATTGGATGTCTTACAAAAGAACAGCCATACTGGGTCAGACCAAAGGTCCAGTATCCAATATCCTGTCTTTCAAAAGCAGCCAACGCCAGGTGCTTCAGAGAGAATGAATAGAACAGGTACTTTTCAATTATGCCCATCCCCTGATCTTTTTGAACACAGTGCTTTAGACCAAATAGAAGTTGATGCAGAAATTACTGAGTGAGGTTCTTTGGCCTGTGTTATATAGAAGGTCAGATTAGATGATCACAATGGTCCATTCCAGCTTAAGACACTTAGCTTAGTTAGTGCCTTATCCACTAGGCTACACTGCCACCAGTTAAAATCATTGTTGTCTTCCAGATTCACGGGAGTTTGTACGGATCATCCTGTAGGACTTTGGTTAGACAAATTCCCAGCTGTATGATTGACAGAGGTAAGAAAAATGTCATTGCACAAGACAAAGGTGGATGCCTTCTATTTTCCTGGCAATCCAGTAATGTGCTGCACAAAAGAAGATCATCTGGTGGCTTTTCTGATCCCTGGTGCTAATGGTAACTCTGCAGAGAAGTTTCAGAGTAGTAGCCTGTATCCACAAAAAGAACAAGGAGTATTTGTGACACCTTGGAGACTAACTAACTTATGCCCAGATAAATTTGTTAGTCTCTAAGGTGCCACAGACTACTCCTCATTTTTTCTGCAGAGAAGGACAGCAGAGTTATGTTAGAATTCTGGCTTTGAACATGTGGTGACTCTGAGGATGTACAATGTTTGGGTAAAAGCTGGTTTTCCATTTTGTCTCTGCGCAATGCAAGAAACAGAGTTGGAAAAGTTTATTTTGCTTCTTGCAGAGGCTGGTAGGATTAAAGTTTGTCCTTGTTTAGTTTTTTGCTGTTTGTTTGTTTGTTCAGAGCAGGATGCATTTGAAAGACATTACCATTCAGGAAAACAAAAATAACCTTTTGGGGAGAGTTCCTGAGTCTGAAAACATTTTTTCAGATTTTAAAAAAAAGAAAATATATTAGTTAAACTCCAGTGCATGTGTTTTTAATAACCCCATTTAATTAACGTCCCACCAAACTGCCCTATGAAATCTAAATTAAATCCTTATTTGTGATGTTTCATACTTTGTGTCAAGTGAGCCGCAGATGTGCGAGAGTCAGAAGGAGACGCTCAGGCATGCCCATACCTACTTTTGATGCAGTGGGACCTGTTTCTGCTCTTGCTTACTGGTGTAACTTGGCTGAGTCAGTTCCATCACTGGGGTAATCTGTGCAACTACACTGGAGCTGAGGCTAATTTCTACCTGCTGAGAATCCAGCTCATTAACACTAAGAAAGCTGGATCCCAGCAGTGCTGCCAACCTCAAGCACTCAGATCTAAAGACTTAGGAAACACGCGGACACCTTTGACCCCTGTCATGAGGTCACTCTGTGGCAGGGAAGGGGCTTTCACAATGTGGGCCTATTGTTTATTCACAGTGTGGAGGACAAGAAGCATTTGGAAGACAACATCGGACATATCCACCAGGCCCTATCGAAATAGATCGCTCCCATTGTCTTCAGTGGGGAGAGATGCACATTGTCTCCATGGGGAGAGATGCACATTGAAACAATAATATTTGTCCTTGTGTTTTAATTGTTAGATCAGCTGCACTGGTCTTTTCCTTGTTGGCTATTCCTCTTTCCCTTATGCCTCTGCCCTTCTTTCCCTTCTTTGTTCCTTTCCCTTTATTTCCCCCCGGTCTGGTGTCTCTTTCCCACTTTCTCTCTTTCTTCCTTTTGCCCTCACCGTTCCCAGTTCCAGTCTACGTCTCTGATCTAAGAAATGTTCATGCAAGTGCTTCTCATCATGTGTTCCCCACAGGAACAGCAACACGACGAAGAAGCCATCTGCTTTGTGTCACACCTGTCAGGCATGACTTAGATCTCTTCCAGCTTAAGGCTGGCCATCACATTAAATAGATCAAACCAGATTAAAACCATGTTCAAATAACATTAACTCAAAGCCACTGTGACCTGCCTCTTCTGAGTTCAAAGGACACTGTTTGTGTTCCTGAATTCAAAACAGCCTAAAAATAATGCTCTGTCTATACAATGATTTCTTGACACTCTTTCCCACTTCTGTTTGGCTCTCAAAACTAGGGGTGAAAACACAGATCAGATTCAAACTACTCAGTGAAGCTGATCCCGTTAATAATATTTGTGTGTACTTCAATAATGCATAAATGTCCGAGCTGAAATCGGGGCTTCATTGTGCTAGGACTGGGGTGAGCAAACTTTCTGGCCTGAGGGCCACATCGGAGTTGCAAATCTGTGTGGAGGGCTGGGTATAGAAGGCTGGCCCCTGCCCCCATCTGACCCCTCAGAATGCCCAACCCATCCAACCTTGTCCTCTGACCGCCTCCTCCCATGACCCCCCGCCCCTAACCACCTCCCCGGGACCCCACCTCCTATCCAACTCCCCCTTCCCCCAACTGCCTCACTCAGAATCCCCGACCCATCCAACCTCCGCCCGCTCCTTGTCCCCTGACTGCCTCCTCCCAAGACCTCCTCCCGACCCTAATGAACCTCCAGGACTGCAACCCCTATCCAACCCCTCTGCTCTCCGTCCCCTGACTGCCCTAGCCCCTTTCCACATCCCCACCCTCTGACAACCCCCAGGACTCCCACATTTATCCAATCCCCCACCCGTTCCCAGTCCCCTGACTGCTCCCTGGACCCCTCTCCCCTTATCCAACCCCCCATCCCCCTTATCACGCCACTCAGAGTAGTTTGTCTGGCAGCCACCCAGCTGGAGCTAGACACGCTGCCCCGCTGATCCACAGGAACACGCCGCCTCATACCCCAGAGTGCTACCCATGTGCCACACTGAGGATCCTGGGGAGTGGGGAAGGCAGGAGAGGGGCCTCCCCAGCTGGGAGCTCAGGGGCGGGCAGGACAGGTCTGCAGGCTGTAGTTTGCCTACCTCTGTGCTAGGAGGTGCTGAACAATTGAAACTAACCCTGTTTTGTAAAGTTTTGGTTTCAATGAACCGACACTTTTCAGTGAAAAAACAGTTTGTCAAAAGATTCCTGACAACCTCTACTCCTAAGTCCAGTCCACTCACTTACCAGTAAGGCTGTCTTTCCGGGGTAAAAAACTCATGCTGCTTTGAGAACACGTAGGCAGAGAACAAATCACCGAAGCCGTGTTTCAAAACATCAAGCCCTGGACTGTTTACAACAAAGTGGGAGGGAGTTAAATTAATTTTACTTGATGAGCACAGTTTTCCTCAAAAAGTCCATGCATATCTTTATTTTGGGTGTTAAAACAGGCACCTATATGCATGTTTCCTGCAGATAAGTGCTGATATTTTGGGTGAGGCGTGGGATTTGGCCATTATTTAGGTGACCTTGTTTGAAAATTGGACCCTTCAATTTGAAGTGCCAACAAAATGTCCTTTAACTTTAGGAAACAAAGGGCCACCTATTCAGCTAAGGTTCACCAGTGTAAGTCCATTGACTTCAATCAAGCTACACGGATGTATGTGTCCGTTGATGACAGTGAGAAATTGGCTCACAGTTATTTTGAATAACAGGGGTGTAACTATGGGGTTTGGTTCTCATTTCATTTTCCCGAATGTGATTCAAGAGTAACGATGTTGTGATCAATGCAGCTACACCAGGGAAAAAATCATTATAAGGAGGAGATAAATCAGGCATGAGTCAGCTAGTTCTGGAAAACTTCTATTTTCTTTTTATTTATGGCCCTGACATTTAAAATCTCTCCAAATTCAGAGACTGGGCTGTGAAAGTTGTTCCATCAGAAGCGTTATCATCTTCTCTTCTGGAAACTGTTCCAGCTGAACACATTGTCTTCCCAGGTGGACCTAACAGCACCTCTCCAAGATCCCCCTACATCTTTGTCTGGTTGTGTTTCTTGGGGAAATGAGATTTGGAACCTTGGTCTTATTTTCACTGTAACATTTTTTTTAATGGTGGAAGATAAAAATCATCTGATAAATGCCACGGTGCAGAAAGAGATAACGGGTGTCACTTTCGCACTAGTGCTTGATGGATAAAGGATGTCACTTTCGCACTAGCGCTTGATGAGGCAAAAATGTTTGGGTCATGTTCTGCTGTCACACCAGTCTTTTGGTGATGTTATTTTAAATTAACATCGTCATAAAAGGGGCACGAATGAGCTCAGAATCAGGTTTCTCTCTCATCAACCAGGAGCTGAATTCCGCTGAACAGTGTTCATTTCATTTACATTGATTGTGATATATAAAATGGGTCTGTGCCATGCTCTTGATTTGAAATCTTTGCCTATATTTCTGGAAGTTGCAAGCTACCTGATTATAGCTAGTTGAGGTACCAGGACTTAAGGCTGATTATAAGTTCCATAAATATAGATGGAGATTTCCAAAAGCACCAGTTCACTTCAGCAGACAAAGGGCCAAATCTTCAGCACCATAGACTTCAGTGCTAAAGCAATGTACACCTTTTGAGGGCTGGACCCACTGACTTCAATGAAGCTTCCCTGATACACACCAGTTAATGATCTGGCAAACTGACTTTGTAATTTTAATGGGTGTTTGGAACCATTAGGGAATTTTGAAAATTTCAACAGTATTTTCTATGCTTATGATGAAACCAAGGCTGGAGTTGCAGGGAGGAATAAATAATTAGAACCTAGGCTCTGTTAGAATTATTTTAAAAAATTTTAAAAAATCAAAAATGGAGAAAATTTAGAAATTATTTTCATTCCATTGTTTTTTTTGCTTTGCTTTGGTTTGTTCTGAGTGGAACACTGTTTTGGTTTTTAACATTTTGTGTGGGATTTTTTTTTTAATTTATTTTTTTTCTCATTTTGAGAAAAACGATCATTTATACATGTGATTTTTTTCAACTGCCAAACATTTTTGAATGTGAAAATTTTCAGTTCGGGGAGGGGATGTATGTGTAGAGTGTGACTAGGATGACCAGGCAAAACCAGTAGAGAGAAAAAAAATGAGAAAAAAAAAGCATTTGAAAATGGAAAATGAAAACCAAAGAGATAGATAAAAAGATGAAATAAAAATTTCACTGGCAAAGGAAAATTATAGAAAATTAAGATACTTTCCCCCATATGTTCAAATTTAATTAAAAATATATTCAGCCAGCTTTAATGAGGAATCAAGCTGGATGAAAACTGCAAACAATGTGATGCAGTTTTATTACTGTTGGGGTGGGAGGGCATTGTTTGCAATGTCTCTTCATCTCTTCCTTATCGTGTAATTCTTTCCTTGGAAAGTTTTTATTTTTGATTAAGTATTTTCTAGAAGAAAAAGAATATTTTGTTTCCCACATGTGCATTTGTTTCTACGTATGTTCAGTGACTGGTCAATATGCTAATCCTGTATCTAGACTTTGTAACAGTGTATTGAAATACATATATAATTTTTAAAGCAATCCTTTCTCAGAATGAGATCCTGTCTGCCTTATTTTAGCCCCCTGAGCAGCCATGTAATGAATGAACTCTATAAAGCCCCTTTGGAATGGGGGTTCTTTCCTTCTGAGTCTAATGGAAATCTAGACATATCCCTCCTCTCTGTTCTAGTAATGTGATAATCTGAGCTTGGGAGGGAAGGGGAAAAAAAAATACATCAAAGAAGAGGGAGTCAGGCCTGGCATACAGAAGCTGCGGGTTCGTTTCAAGGACTTCAGACAGTGAAATCCCAAAATGAATCTCCAGTTTGAACCGGAGAGGTTAATGTGCCCATTTATAGATCGAATCAGGAGATTAGACATGTTGAAAGGAGAGAGGGTTGGAGCATTGCTTTTGATCACACTTTGGCACTCCCCAAAAGCCACCATGTGCCCGACACCTGATAAATGCTATTTATAAAACTTGAGAAGTGGAGACAATAAATCTCCTTTCTTTTCTTTACTTTTCTTTTATTTTTATATAGATCTAGAGGAAAATTAAAACCATGCTCTTGATTTTTTAACATCATGCCTCATCTTCCTGTCAAAGCCACTGAAGTGAACTCCAGGGCACTGTCAGCTCTGAAGGCTGCTGCAGGCTCTCATGTTTCTGAGCTGCCAGATGCTTAGGTGATGGGCATGGTGAGAGAACCTAGGTAGGGTAGCTAGCTGTTGTGGTCAGAGTTTAATCCTGCAAGGTGCTGAGTATAAGTGGTCAGATTTTATTGTGGGGGGTTGTGACAGGGAAGGGCGGAACAATTCTGCAGAAAATTTAGCGTTTTCATCAAAAGGGTCCATTAAAAACATAGTTTTGTTCCAGTTTTAGCAACTGAAATGTGAAAAATTCCAGATGGATTTTTCGTTTGGTTGGTTTGAGGTTGGTGGGTTTTGTTTTGTTTTATTTGTTTTTTGGTTCTAGGTTTTTCAGTTTTCCAAGAGGGGTGGGAGAGGCAGGAATTTTTTGAAGACAGTTATCCACAGAAATATTTATTTAGTCAAAAAACACCATTTTTTTGTTGCACAAAAAGTTTCAGCAGCAAATCTTTGACCAGTTCCCATGCTGAGCACTACAGTCCCATGGCTGCCAAAAAATTAAATTGGGATTTTCAAGGCACCTTAATGGAATTAGCTGGCCAAATCCCATTAAAATTCAGTGGAAGTTGACTGACTAACACCTAGCTACTGAGAGATCAGCTCACTGCAGTGAAACTCCTGGGCACAGGATGTTGGTGAAGCCAAGATTCAAAAAGGGATTGGATGTTTATATGGATAACTAGACTATCCATCTTTTCCAGGCACTGATACTGGGTTCATTGTCATAGCACCTGGATACCTCACAACTTTTAACATTCTTAACCTCGCTGCACCACTGGTAGGTTGAACTATATCCCCATTTTACAGATGAAGAACTGAGGCACAAAGGGGCTTACCCAAGACCATACAGGGAGTCTGTAGCAAAGCAAGGTTGAACTTCAGTCTCCTGGGTGCTAGGCTGTGCCCTAACCACTCTTAATGCCGACACTAATGCACACATGTTCATACATTTTGGAAGGAAGATAAACCTTCATATCCTTTGCCCTATCAATGAGAAAAATCTATGGGAACATAATGAACTCAATTCATGCCATTGACTGGAGTGGAGTTCCCCCAGGCATGAATTGGGGCTATTGCTTCTAGCAATTGGCTTCCTTTAGCTAGATAGGTTTGTCTGACACTGCTGGAGGGAGCGGGGTCAAAGGCCACCATGGGTAAATGTGAGCTGCAAGGATGACCTCTCTGTGCAAGGGAGATAAGGCTGCTTGGAGGAAGTCTGGGTGCCAGGCTTAACTTATGGAATAAGCCTGGGAATCCAGGAGCTATGGGAGTGCCCCAAAGATCTGGGGGAGGGAGAGGCAGATTTCTCTAGCCTGTCCCGGCTGAATGAGAGGAGGTGAAAGGCGAGGTTGCCGGGCAGAGCTGGTGACCCAGAAGGCCAGGGAAGAAGTAGTAACAGATGTTGAACAGAAGCTCTCAGTGTTGCAGTGGCCAGCAGGAGTCTGCCCTGAAGGAAATGACCCTGAGTAAGATGCATTGTCACTGTGATTTCTTGACATGGGGATGGCAGCTCGCTGATTAGACTAGCTGACCAAGGGCTACAGCAGCTAAAAATACCAGCACTGCCCTTCCCAGCTGCACAAAGCCACAAAACAGGGAGAGAAGCCCTCTGTCAAACAGGGAGGCAACTTCTTTGCATGCTTGGAGGCTCATGCATTGGATTCAGGAAATTAAACTCGAAGGATCTGGGAAGATCAGGGTGGGAGCATTACAAATATAGCACCTTACCTCCAATAGCCACAAGCACCAAGATCTGTGTGCAAGAACAGATGGCTCAGCCTCTTCGTGATCATTCTACTGAGCTCGTCTGTTGCAGTGGTTATCCATACAGCTCAAAGCACTTTACAAAAGGTGAGGGGCAATATTACTAGCCCCATTTTAGAGATGTGGAAACTGAGGCACAGAGCAGGGAAGTGACTTGCAGAAGGTCCTCCAGGAACTTAACAATAAATTGACTCTAAGGCTCTATTTCCAGTGCGATGTCCTATCCATTGGACCACCCTGCTGAAATAACTACAGCAGCTATTGCTTAACACTACCCAGCAGTTAAGGGCAGGAAGTGAAGAAAAATGCCATAGCTACCTGAAAGTACAGTGGGGGCTTAAGGAAGCAGAATGGAATGGCCAATGCTGGAAGGTGTTCAGGACATCAGATCAGGATGAACATTCGTGTTCCTGAAAGAAGTCCCCAGAAGATGACTCATCTAGCAGGACACTGCCCCATAACTATATGGGGTCAATAAGGACCTGGCAGGAAGACACACACAGAATCATATGCACCACTTTCCTACAGCACCCTAGGTCATCTTCAGAAGCCTGAAGTGCAAGTACTAACCACGGCTGAATCTTCATAGTTTGCTGCTTAGCTCTTAGTTAGAGTGGAGAGCAAGGATAGGCTGATGGTTATACTCTGGGATGCCCATGTGACCTTGGGCAAAGCATTTAATCGCTCTTTGCCTCCAGTCTCCCTCCCCTGTAAAAGGACCCTAACACTCCTTCCTTGGTCCATCTTGTCTATTTAGTGTATAAGCTTTTTGAGCCAGACACTGTCTGCAATCATCTATGATCTGCACCTAGGAAGCTGGGGGCCTGCTAGCGCCTCTAGTCAATATTGCAATGAAAATAATAAAGAGTCGAGTGGATTTGTTTTGTGTATAACCCACTGCGCAAATCCTGCTGTGCCTGATCCACAGAGGCTATGAATCTGTTACCATTCCCACTGAAGAGCCTTAACATAAGTCACTCTAGCTGGAGTAGCTCATACTTTGAGCTCTGGAAGTCCCTGTTTCAATCCTGTGTGCTTTGGCCATCCTGCAGACATCCCCCAAATGGGGATACAGAGCAATATTTTTTTCATCTAGAGTCAAATCTTCAGCTCTTTGAGTCTCCGAATCCCAGACCACTTTAGTTCTGTTTCTCCACTGGTGGAAAGCCTCACAAACATAAAAGCACAAAATCCTCACCACTGGCAATGAGTCAACTCAGCCAACTCGGGAGCCGGGTCACTCTGGTGGGAGCTTTTCTGGTGCATTTTCCATGTAACTGCGAGAGGTCCAGGAGGGGGAATTGAAACCTCTGAGTTTCACATGCGTGGAACAGCTGAAATGAGTGGAGATTAGATTTAAATGCAAAGCCAGCCCCGCACCCCCACCCCTCTGGGTAAGGACCAGCCTATGCCAAGTGTCAGTGCTTCCAATGGGATTTCGAAGAGCCAGAGGGAATCTCCTGATCTCCAAAGGGAAGGACATGTACTAGCCCTGCAGTGATGTATGAAGCCCAGGGGGATAATTAAAGTGAAAGCGGGATGGATTTATGTTATCTCAACTGCTCTTGTTGCTGAGATAATAGGCTGGGGAAGGAGGGGGATGCAGGTTTCAGCGGTCTGGGCAACCAGTGTGTTTTTCCAATGTTTCCCCTTGATTAATAACAAAACCCTTGGAGTCCCCGCATTATTGCCAAAGACTTTCCATTTAGTTTGGAACAAGAATGTTGCAAGCGACTACGACAGTGAGAAATAGCTCCCTTTGGAGCTGCCCCCAGGTTCAGGAAAACAGAGTGGCCACTGGCTGTCTGGTTCTTTGTGGCAGGGTGGAAAGTCTCTTTGACAAGAGCTAAAACCAAGCTCTGAGAGCAGCTGAAATCCCAGAGAAACCAATTTAATGTGTGTGGAGCAGCAGAGGTAGGAATGTGCCAATGGGATGCCTCCTTGCATGGCTGTCTGAGCAGAAAGCTTGATCATATCTGATTTCCGTTGATATGGGATGTTTTAATGGCTGGGGGATGTTGTATGTTAGGACCTTGGTTCATAAAAGAGCGGGAATACACCCTGGGCAGTGGGCCAGTGAAAAGGCGTAAGCAGCAATTAAGGATCAGCTAGGCCTTCAAAATAACAGGATACTAATGAAATCACAGGGTGAATTACACCCCAAAAGAAGCTTTTCTCAATGTTCCATGTTTAGGGTCAGGTCTTCAGGAGATGGGTTCTGTTTCTGCATACGCAATGTAAAGTCACATGGCTGATAGTTTCAACAGTGATGACTGAGCATGGATGCCTACATTTTCGGATGCTCAACGTGACACACCTTAAAGGAACCTAATTTCCAGAGGGCAGGTGCTTGGAATTGTCTGAAAATGAGGCGCCTTTAATCAGTCTTAGGTCAATCACCTAATAATGGAGGCACCCAACATCACAAATTACTTGAAACTTTGAGCCTGAGTATCCGTGCCTGTGGATGCTGCTGCAAAAACAGAGGCCTGGTTTAATCTTGAATGCAGGAGAATGACAGACATGCAACAACTTTGGGAATGACGTTGTCAAACATCAGGAAAATCAGAGCTCTGAGTCCCCACAGAAGCTCTGTTCTGCCTGTGTAGTATTGTGTATTGCTGTGTCTGTCTCTCTCTCTCTCTACCTCTCTATCTATCGGTCTAGGATTTAGTAGCTCAGTTGTCACCATAATATACGGGCAGGAACCATCTTCTTGGCCTGTGTTGGGACAGAGACTAGCACCATCCATGACTGGGGTTCCAAGATGCAACATACATGAGCGCCTTCAAAAAAACCTTAATGATCATGCAGATCTGTTTTATGTTCCCTCCTCTTCCTCCATATGTGAAGAATGATGGGGAAGGTTATGAGATAGCTACATAGATAGATTGGAGATTGTTTAGATCTTTTCTGACCTCTGTTTTCTTCTCTCATGAATGTCACCTTTGTAGCCTACAGTTTCATGCTTCCAAGTATACATGAGCTGAAGCGTCATAAAAGCCATTACAACTGCCACCCTCAGCTCTTAAATATCTCGTCGGATTCTGGGCATGTCCTGTTCAGGTTATAATGAATACTGCAAATACAGCTAGCAATGTGCTACAAAGGTTCATTTTTCAATTTCACCCACTGATAGAGTAGCCCGTGTCCTGCTGCTGGAATTGCAGATGCCCCAAATGTAGCTGAGTTACATTCAAGGGACCATCAGGAGGGTCAGGTCTGTCCATGAATGCCGTCATGCTGTTCCATCTGTCCTGAAAGAAGGGAGGAGTCGTAGACTACAGCTACCCTGGAGCTGGGTGCGTGGTTCCAAGCTGGAAGGAGATATACTAGATCTAATCAAGTTAGCATGTTAAAAACAGTAGTATAGTCACAGTAGCATAAGCAGCATCAGTTGATGGCAGGGTCTAGTGGCCTTGACTACAAACCTGCCCTGTAAGTATTCAGGGTGGCTAGTTTGATTATGACTATGCAAGCTGAGAATCACATCTTCAGATCCGAGTGTAAATGTACCCTCTGTTTTACGGTGTCCCAGCTGGAATAAAACAGCTCCGTTCACTCAGTGGAGTACAGAAGGAATTGTAACGGTTCCAGGATTGTTGGTGGCCACATATTTGTGAGAGCAGAAAAGATGGGTGAGGGGGAGACTGGTAGGGAATTAACTGGACTCCTTTGAACCCGAACAAGGTAGAAATAAGTTTCTGAAAGGATCTCCCCTGCTGGTTGTAGGCAGCCCATATTCTTGTCCTTTCTAGTAAGGCTTCAGCTCCATTCACAAAAAAGTTTCCTGTGACAGAAGAGGGAAATGATTCTTCCTTGCCCATGGCAAGAGGCCAAGAGGAGAGGCCATGAGATGAATGAGGGGGAGGGGAATTCTCATGGAAAGCCTCGGTCCGACCCCTCTTGATTATTATTTGGCAACATTTAATACCCAGCCTCGGAGTATCATGTTACCCCAGTGGCTGCGTCGGCGTCGGAATATCACAGGGCTGAGGCATCCAGCCTTGTTATTGTCCCCATTAAAAGATAAGGCTGGCCTGAGCACATGAAATTTAATTCTTATCGATCTCAACTCCGGGCTTTGGATTTTACGCTCCCAGGGAGGAGGCAGCTCAAATGCTGTTTGTGTCAAGGCAAGTAAATCAGTCAGATCTGCACTGTGAGCAATCCCCTGCTCTCGGCTCCTCGTGGGGTAACTGGACAAAAACCCAGCAGGCACCCCGGCGCATGCAGTGAGCACTGGACATAGAAAGCATATGCTTGGTCTCTGCACCATTACTTCATTCGTTCAGCTAAGAGGGGCTGCATTTTTGATCTCATCTCCCCCATCCCCTTTTTTTGAAGTGCAAGTGCAGTCCTGGGGTGTGAGACTAGAGCTGGGATTCCTACTCCCAGTTGTGCCGTTGACTTGCAGAATGGCCTTGGCAAAGTCATTTCCCGCCCTCTATTGTGCCTCAATTTCCCCCTTCGGTGAGGTTCCAGCAAAGCTTAAATAACTGGGATCCATAACAGCCTGGTGAGATTCTCAGGCACAAGGAGCAACCGAAGCACAAAGTTCTTACCATTTGGCAGTTGTACTATGCTACCACAATGGTCCTCGTCCACTTAACAATACATTTCCCTCTGTCTTTCCCTTGTGTTTTAGGGAGCTCCAGGCAACCTAGCTTCATCTTGAGAGCTTTTGTGTTTGCTGTTAGCTCATGAAGGGGGACAACAAAGCTCTGGGAGTTCCATCTCCAAGCACTTTGCTCACTTTAAGGAGTTAAACCTCTCACCCCCCTGTCGGATAGGTAAATGTCATTATTGGCATTTTAGAGGCGGAGAAGATAAGATCTAGAATGGGGATGCAAGTGACACAAAGCTGGGAACAGAACCTATGTTTCACCACATCTGTGCTTTAACCATGAAACCATCCGTCAGCTTTTACCATTGCACCTTCAAGATAGGGCTTGTGTACACATGGCAATTGACCAGAATAGCTATTGCAGGAACCAGCTACCCCTGTGGACACACTCTTCTGGAATACAGGTCACTTTCCCCCAGAATTATCAGTGGCTTCCAAAGTGCAGCAATTATTCCAGGATAAAGTGACAAGATCCTGTGTCGCAGTTTCATTGTAGTCTAGGTGAACACAGAGAACCTTTGAAAAACAGATTCCTTGGTGATCTCGCCTGGCCTGGGTCTGGCCTTAGTCCTGCTCCCCACGAAGTCAATGAAATTCAGTTGTCTTTGATTTCAACAGTCAGGATGGAGCTCTCAGAATAGAAGCAATTACGTCACAGCCATCCTGGTTCCTGTCCAACACGGAGGCTCACATTAGAACTCACAGCCACCCATACAAAAATAGGGCCTCTTCCTGACATTCTGCCCGGGAAAAGCTTCCACTGTTCTAAGTGGGTCCGTTGACTGACTACGAGCTACAGGATCAGGTTCTGCCCAATTTATGACTGTCTGATTCCTTTAGGGATCTCACAATCGGTGCTTGACATTAAGCTCCTTGGAGCTAAACAGCTTTATCAGCACGGTAATGTCAGAGAGAAAGGGGAATTATGTGGGATCCTTCCTGCTACACACTGAAAAATCTGCCTACAGGGCCATTCCAGCGCAACCGAAGAACTGGGAGTCGGTTGAAGAGGATCTCAGCGTTGAACATTCCTCCAGGGAATGTCATGAGGCTGGAATGGAGCTGGGATCGTCATCACATTTTTAACATTTCTAGCACGTGTCCAAGTTTTTTTCTGGTGGGAAAATCCTTAGCAAAGGCGTAATGCTTTTTCTCCCCCATAATGTTTTTTATTTGTATATAAAGAGAGCCATGCTGTTTCTTTTGAAGTGGTCCAATGACCCCTGAGCCCAGTGGAAAAATCCCATGGAATTTCATACAAAATGATCACCTATTGATTGGTTTTTGGCACTGTCCTAGAGATAATATCCCTACCCTAGCAATCCATGGGATGGCTCCAAAGCACCAACGAAAGGTAATCATTGGATGTGCTGTGGAGTTATTTGAATGGAAGCCTGTAAATCTCTCCAGAATCAGTCCATTTTTGTCGTTTACCACAGTACCTCAGCACCACTTTTTAGTGAAGAAATAAAGTTTTGAATGAAAATTTTCCACCAGTTCCATTCTGAGCTCCCCACCCCCCTCGTTGATAGGGGAGGGGCAGGATGCTTCCATCAAGAGAGGTCTTTAAGTCTGGAACACCCACCCTTCCTTGCGCCAATAGCAGCTATAGTTGCTGACCGTCAGGGCCTGCTTACTTTCCCAAGCATGTCCCAAGGGCATTGGTTAATGGAGGTGAAAGTGAAGCGGGAGACAGGAGTATTTCTTGGAGCATGGTTGAGAGTTTTCCTGGATATTGACCCAGCACAATGTTCTTAATGGACATTTCTCAGTCACAAGAAACATGTCAAGACCTCCTGCTCAGGACCGGTGTTATGGGTGAATCAAAATATGCCAGGGCCACCTTGGGACTGGCTTTAACATTAACATCTGATGGCCACCATCTTGGCTGACCCACCAGGGATTGAATCAGTGACCTCCTGAGCTAAAAAGCACAGGTTACTGCTCCCTAAACAGAGCTGTGCCAGGACTTATAGCCACAGCAACACTCACTTATTAGGGAGTCTTAACTGCTCAGGGGTATCCGGAAGAGTAAAGCCTCCCTCCTCTGCGCATGGCAGCTGGAGCATATGCATCATGGGAGGGAGAAAGCAGCATGTGGCGTATCCAATACTCCCCACTGACCTGGTGGGTGGGGCCAAAGTGGAGCAGGATAAGGATGTGTACAACTTTGGCTCCACCTCTCCAGTGCTAGAATAAGAAGGGACGTAACAAACACCCAGCAATAGAGCGTAGCAGGTTATGTATCCTGGGGATCTGGAATTATTTCTCTCTGAGTGCTCCTCCTAGGGCAGTGCAGCCCTTTGCTCGAGGCTGAAGGCTCAGTCTGGCCCCAAATAAATCATTTGAAGCCTAAATCTCCTGACCCTGAGCTGCGCATGTCACGAACTCATCACCACCCACACAGAAGTTACTTTGCTCTAGTAATCCCATGTCCTTCCCCACAATGAAGCAATTAAATGTCTTGGCCTTTGAGTAACGTATAGGAAATGAGAAGAGAAGGTTGGATATTTTTGTTCTTCCTTGGAGATCTTTAGAAAGTTTTTTTGTTGTTGTTGTTGTTCCTATTTTTACTCCCTTTATGTTTTCCTGGTTTCAAAATTCCTTCGGCACAAAAAAGAAGCCTGCCTGGAATTTCTTTCATGCCCAGTTCCCAGCCCATGTGCATATTTCTCAATGTGTTTTTAGAAGGTTGCCTTGACTCAGCGGGGACAAGAGCCAGCTCTGGTTTCTATTACTGATGATTAATGCTAAGGCCCGTGTTTAGACTCTCGGAGTTTACTGGTTAGGGACTGAGGGAATTTTGGTACCAGCTCTGATAAAATGTTTCATGGCTGGGAGAGTGGGGGCGGAGGAGGGCGTGAGGTTGACATTACTTGGGCAGGGTTTTGAAATCAGCTCAATGGGAGGTTGGGAGTGAACCTTGTAGGCAGAATGTCACAGAAGCAACCACAATGTGGATCACTCTGCATTCCCGGCTGCTGTCACTCATCTGGTTTTCTTGGTCTTTAAACGCCATTTCTTTGTGTCCAGAAGCAGAATCTTGCTGTCTCTGATTGGTGGCGTTTGATACAATACACGGAACAGGGATTAATGACAATAGGAGATTTAAAATAGCAATAAGGAAACAAAACAAAGCAGAACAAATAAAAACACATAAGTTTCTTCCTCCCATGTTCTCCTCCACCCTGCCCGTGACATGCCAAGATTTCCCTGAAGAAGGGACATTTATATTGTATGTTTCTCAGAGTAGATGTAAGCATCAATGGCGCAGTAACAAGAATAGACTGAAATAATAATGGGGACATAGGAAATGCCAGACTAGCTCAGACCAGGGGGTCAGCAAGTCCACTATCAGCTCGCTGAGGGTGTGTCTACATTGCAGATTGGAGTGTCCCCCCACCAGCCTAGGTAGACAGACTTGCGCTATTTCTGAGGTGGCAAATGGATCTTTAGATCGCACAGCTTGGTGTTGTCTAACGCCAGTTTCGGTCCTTACTGAGAGAACTAGCTGGAGGTGACACTGGCCACAGCTGGGGGATGCCAGTGCTCTCTCATTAAAAAATACTACTGTATACTCTAGTAATGCCTCCCCCCACAAAAAAAACCCCTACCTGTGGTCAGAGGTAGGGTTTCAGCACTACAGGATTAGCAATGACATTCATCCTTGGCAGCCTTGGGAGAGAGAGACCAAGGACTGAACAGGCCCTGGGGACAGCACATGGTCGCTCCCCAGTCAGGGTTGGTACACATTCTGTAGGGACGTCTGCCCTGCTGCTTCCCATGTCGTGCCTCCTCTACAGCTAAATGGAGCATTCTGGGGCTATCAATCCCACCCCCTTCCCCAGCGGCCATGGGGCAGAGCTGGACGGGAATGCCAGCTTGGAAACAGAGGCAGGCCAGTTTATTCTTTGTGGAGTCTGTCTTGGGTGTGGCCCTGACCGGCCTTTGTGGGAAGCTCTTCTGGTCAGAGTGAGGTGTGACCTTCTCCCTCGTGCCTCGCTGGTCCGAGGGGGGCTCCGATTCTCACGCTATATAGCACTTTCTCTTCCATCCGCCTTTTTTCCCCCACCCCCATGGCCCAGACGTGAGGAGTGTTTTATCTCACTGTCTTAACTCACGCTCCCCAAGCCTGGCTTTGGAGACGAAGCTGCTTCTCAGCTGCTCCTCACCAAGAAAGCTAATCCCACCCATTTCCTTCTACAGCTCCCCTTGCAGCCCACGAGCAGCAAGATTTGTGTTCGAGGTTTCCCTAGACAAGCCATGAATCAGTGCGGTTTTTCCAGGCCTGATCAGGATCCATCATTAATCAGCCTTAGAATAGAAGGCTGAGGTTCTGGCTTTTCATTTTTCCAGCAGGGCCCTGGGGGCATCATAGACCAGCTCGTAGGGTTCCTTCAAAAGTCACCCAAACTCCAAGGAATACAGGAGACAAATGCCCAAGAGAATCTAACTGGATTAATCAATTTTCTCAGTGCCCTGCTCTATCTGAACAGTTTATAATGGGATTCGCACTGCAAGGAAATGCCGGGCTCCCAAAACGCCCACTAAATCAGATGTTTTAGAAACTGCTGCAGCCAAAAATTAAGTAACCCTTGCAAGTACTTTAGAGGTGTCATTAACCACTCTGGTCTTGATGCTGTAAATCCTTAAATAGGGGGCCTGAGCCGAAGCCAGGTGAAGTTACTGGGGGCTTGTCTTCCCTGCAGCAGGAGCCTGAGTGACCTACATAGGAGTGACACCTCTCGACTCAGCCGCTGGGAACTAACACTGGCGCCACACTCACTCCTGGGGCACAATCCATGGTACTCAGTGCTGCAGGAAGCTCTATGAATTCTTCCCCAGTGAACTGTGGGAGAACCTGTCCATCCTGGCTGGGCCCCTGGGAAGGAATTGTAAGGAGACCCTGGAGTTCTGCTACTTTTTGTGCACTGTCCTCCCGTGGCCACACCCCGGGCACATCTCCCGACTAAGCCTTCCCTGCCACCCTCCACCCTCGTGGCCAGGGGGGCAGAGAACATGTGGGGCCTTTTTTCTCCCTTCCATGTACCTGGTCATCATCGACACCCGTGCAAAGCAGCCGTTCACACGTGCATCGCACAAGTAGACACAACAGCACTTGGACGGGGGAGGGGCAGGAGGGCTGACAGTGCCACTTTACAGTTTGACCATTAGATAATGCTGAGGAGAAGGACTGGTCCATTGGGACCTCAAGCCCTGGTGCTCGCCCTTAACAGCCCCACGGGGCCAGAGCCCCAGCTGGCCTAAATGAATGCAGAGCTATCGACTTACAGTTAGGAAAGAACCTAGCATTCAAGGCTGGCCTAAGACATCTTTCGGGATCAGGCTGGGGCCCGGGCTCAGGGACTCTCCCTTTGCCCGCAGTCCCAGAGCCAGGGTGCAAACCTGAACATCTGCATGACAGTTACACATACGGGCAACCTATCCAGATGATGGCCCCTGCTGCATCCACTCACCCCACTTACGCCTCTCCATGAGTCACTCCTTTGCTCACACGAGGAGCTGTTCAGATTGACTGGGACCTTCCCTTTTGCTAAGAAGGAAATGTCAGTGCAGTTGCCGGACGGTCCCCTTTAAAAAGGCGGGAGCTGAACATCCTGCAGTCACTGCCGCTGGGGGCGGGGGCGGGGGACATGAAACCTTGAGTTGCCACTTGAATGACGTCATGAATTGGTCCCCTCTACACCAACAGGGATGGGGAGAGGGTGGCACGGGGAGCCCTGGTATTTCCATTCAGCTCAGGGATCAAGTACTGTGGCCGGGGGACAGATCCAAGCTGGGAAGCAGCCCAGCAGCAAGCTAATCATTTTCCCATCATTACAGCCTGGGTTATTTTTGGCAGACCCAGCTCCATTGGCGGAAGGGACCTCCCATGATGCCTGGCAGAGCTCTGGGAGGACCAGGAGGGGGTGAAAGGGTGGTGCTTTAGTTAACATTTTAAATGCTACGATTGTTTTTTGGGGTAATGTGGGTGTGTAATTGACTCCACTCCCAGCCTGAAAGAAAGAGAAAGAAAGAAAGAAAGAAAGAAAGAAAGAAAGAAAGAAAGACCAGGCTTACATGAAAAGGAGATCAGGAGGATTGCTGGGTTCTGGATGCCAAGCGAAGGGAGGGCACACAGCTATGTCAGGGAGCCACAGCCAGTCTGAAGGATGGGTGATGTGGGCGACCACCCAAAGCTCTGTAGTTTGGGTCGGGGGGAGGGGGGTGCCGTCAGGGTGTTTAATTTGTGCCAAGGCACCTCTAGACCTGGCAGTTCATAGCCTCAGCACCTCTGGGCTCCCAGCCACTGCTCTCTGGGCACCCTGCTCTGAAGGTAGCGGCCACTGCCAGCCGTACCATGCCACAGTGGCTCATTCCCCCCTCTGGGTGCCATTTTCCGTAAGGCCGGCCCTGCAGGGAGCTGGCGAAGGGTAGCAAGGGTGGGGCTCGTTGAGCAGTGCTGGATTCAGGAGCCAAGGAAGAGCCGACTCTCCCCATTTCATGTCTGGAGGAGGGGTTTTATGTATGTGGGAGCAGCACATCTCTCGTCCTAGTTTACAATAAATAAAATGTCTCATCCAAAGCCCACTCAAGCTAATGAGAATCTTTCAGTGAGTGTTGGACTTGGCACTGTTTGATGGAGAGATGCAGCCACACATAGGGTGACTGGATATCCTGATTTTATAGGGACAGTCCCAATTTTGAGGTCTTTTTTCTTATATAGGCTCCTATTACCCCCTATCCTGATTTTTCACACGTGCCGTCTGGTCACCCCAGCCACAGAGGATGATCAGCGAGGATCTGTTTGTCTTGGCAGCTCTGAATGTAGCCAGCTGCAAAGACAACTTAAGCCACAGGAAATGGATTTATTCAGCAGATGCAGTTGAGTTCTATAGGCAAATCTGTAGCCCAGGCACATGACCCGAAATGTAAAGTCATCAATTTTCAGATGGTATTTCTCTGAACAAGAAAAATAATGCAGTGCTCCACCCTGGAAACAACTTTCTGAGCAGGTAGAAACTTTTTCAATAGTGTTCCTCTACTAAAAAAAGGTAGTTTTCAGAAGTGGCTTGGGGGGGGACAAAAATGTGCCATTTCTAGTTAAATATTGATGGAAAAAATTATCAAAATGCCACTGAAATGGTTGTAAAAATCTTTCACCCACAAAACAGTGGTATTTCAGGAAATGAAAAATGTCATTAACATTTGCAGCAACGCTTTTGATAAAATTTCTGCTAAAGAATTGGTGAAAAGTTTTGGGAAAAAAATTAAAAATGATTCCATTTCCAATCCTTTACACCGAAACCAACTTTTAAATTTACATTTTTTAGCTCAAATCCAATTTTCACCCGTCTCTATGCAAAAGTATCTTTCTGGCTGCCATTTGGAGTCAATAGGAGAGTGGTCCATAAATGAATGGGGGAATGGGCTGAAAATTATACACACCTTTTGGGATTGGGGGGAAATGTCAGTGATCAAAATCATTTCCTACCTCACTTTCACAGCTAAAGTTAAAACTAATCTAATCTGTCTGTCTAGTTACTGTAGCTAATCTCTCTCTCTTGCTCATTTCAATCTAATCTAAACTATCTAGGCATTTATATCTCACAGAACATGACATCATTCAGAACTTCCTCCTTTCAGGTGCTTATAAACTTCTGAAACATTCTCAAACTTTCTAGGGGCACAATCATACCTTGACGTTTGCACCCATGTAGGGAAATAAGGGGGTTTAGAACTATTCTTCTGTCCTCTGTTTGTCCAGCAGCTGTTTGTCCAAGCACTGATGGGCTTTTGGAAGGAGAAATTGAGAGATTTTTTTCTTGAACAGAGTCAAAAAATGTTTTAGATTTTCCCCCATTGAAAATTTCAAATTTTTCGGCAGAAATTCAAGCGCCAACACATTTTGGCCAAAACATTTCATTTTTAGCCAAAATATTTTGATGAGAGGAGGATATTTTATTAAATGAAAAATCAAAATTATCTGCAGAAAGCAGACACTTTTGTGAACAATTTCACACCATCGAAAACTGCACAGGTTCACAGCACCTCGCTGGGCTGCTCTAGGAACTAGTTCACAGTGCAGTGCGGAAGAATGAGCCTGTCATTCCCAGGCCCCCGAGTGGAAGTGTTCTGAGCCTGCCAACACATCCAGCGGACGGTTTGCCAGCTCTGTGAGCTCCTTGCCTTTGTCTGTTTCAAACAGTGCCGCATCATGTAGCCAGCACCAGTGTAACAGCTTTTCCTACTTGCTGCTGCACCGTTATTGCAGGATCTACAGGGTCTATGAGGCGGGGGATGGACTTTTGAGCAGCAGTTTCTGTCCTTTGGAGGGCAGCAGGCCACGGGGGTTGTTGAAGGGGCTTCGCTAGGTGCCCTCCACAAGAGGTTTCATTCCTTTGTAGAACTGTGTCCAGAGTGTTTGCTGATCGGGATTGGGGCATGTGTGTAGAGCAGCGAGTGCTGGCGAGGGAAAACTTGCATCGCATCCGCTGTCACTGTGCCAAACTCTGCCCAGTGCTAGGGGCCAGCAGGTTCCTTACCTCTGAAAGTCAAGCCCTGACAATAAAAATATTCTGCTTCACCATCAGATCTCGGGCTTCTGCTCGCTTCACCCTCCACGCACACGTAGGCCTGGTCTAGTAAATTAAATAACACACACACAAACTGTTCCCACCGACTTCAGCCAGACCTCCTGTCTGCTTCCCTCACTAGCTTTCATAGAGGGAGAGAGGGAAAGACAAGTGGTGGGAAAGTTATTTTCCAGGACACCCAGCTGGCTGAGGCAGCATCTTCAGGCTTGAAATGAGACTTGGATGGGAAGGGGGGGAAAAAAGACTAGGATGGCTGTGAATTAGCTTAGCTAAGCAGCAGTGGGACATAGTTTGTGGTGGAAATGTCCTAGAGCTATTTACTATAGGAATCTGATTTGGTTTAGACAGCCCCGCGGCTGGGCTCAGCTCCTGGGAGCTCACAGGACCGTCCCCAGATGGTCTTTCATTTGCTATCCCTTTCTGGAAAGGGGGATTTGCTGAACTGAGGTGCTGCCAGCTTATCTTGAGGCCTGGCACATTAGCTAGTCACTCTACCCAGCCCCTGTGCCGTATCATTTTCTTACAAATGATCCCACACCCTATTTGGCAGTGGTTTGGAGGCCGAAGGAGAATCTGGGAACTTTGCAGCATATGCCTGCAGTGATCTGGAGATGCTGAGCCCCTTAGTGGCAATACGTCCACAGGGGATAGCTAGAGCAGAGTACTTGCTGGCTCCGCCCATGCCACCCCACCTCTGGCGTGCCTCCTGCGCTTGGGCTTTGGCGAAGGAGCCAGAGGGGCCAGCACTGTGCCCGCTGGGATTGAGAATTTCCCCAGCATGGATTTCGGAATGTGTCTCTTCCCTTTGCACCCCTCAGCAATGCAAACGGAGACTCATTGCAGGACTAGTTGCAGGACGAGAGATCTAGAGCAGAAGCATTCTCAGCCCCCAGAGGAAGGGACGAGATGTTGAATCTTTCACATGGAGATCTTTCCTCCCAACTGGTTGTCAACCATTTGAGTTAAATAAGTGTCAAAGAAACTGAAGAGAACCAAAAGTGTCTTAAATATGCCTTCCTCTTGGAATTGCTCAAGTTTCATGTCAACTAATCTGTGCCAAAACATCTGGAGTACTGTTATCCCATTTCTCCTTAGGTGCCCCGCTGTTTGTTTGTTCCATTCATGTTTTACACTAAGCGTGTAAGCTCTTCGGGGCAGGGACTGGCCATCACTATGTGTTTATACTGCACTTAGCACAATGGGGCACCTACTAGGTTTCAACCTTTATGTGCTACTATGGAAGGAGTAATTAATAATAATAAATAAGCAAATAACGTGATGGCAGTTTGAACACGTCAAAATGAAACCTTCGACTTTCAAAAGTTTCCATCAGGCACAATTTGCTGAAGTCGACTCAGATTGATGAATAGTGTTGGTCCACCCAGAACTGTATTTTTTTGGTGAGTAAACTATGAGTCCAAAAAATTTCTGCCAACTCTAGTTCCAGTACACATTGACAATGGCACACTAAGGGCCTTGTCCACACATGCACGAGTTGAACTAAAACTGGTTTTAAAACTGATGCAAACCATGGTGTGGACTCATATCTTAGTTTACACCTCGTTTATATGTGTGGGCAAATGGATTTGCATCATAAATTATTGATTAAATCAATTTAGTTAAGCTGGCTCAACTTCCTTGTGAAGACAGGGCCTCAACAAGGAATACTTATGGCACCTTAGAGACTAACCAATTTATTTGGGTATAAGCTTTCATGGGCTAGGACCCACTTCATCAGATGGTGCCACAAGTACTCCTCATTCTTTCTGCGGATACAAAGTAACATACCTAGTACTCTGAACCCCGTCACTGATGATCGGAGATTGGAATACTTCAGCGATCAACATTGCCAAATCCGGGCAGAAACCTTCTTTGGGTATATCTTAGATTAATTGTTTTAAAAATCCATCTTCATTGTTTTGACCCAAATTAAATTTGGGACACGGAAAAATTCAGTTTGGTCAAAACACCATTTTTCATTGAAAAAAAAATTTTTTGATGGAAAAGTTTCAACCAGCTGCAAGTGTGGGCAATATGTCCCCACCTCAAAGGGGGTGATTTGTGGCTTAATTAAGGTTTGCAAGTTGCTTCAGATCCTGGTTGACAGCTGCAACATAAATTTATCAATACGCACACACACACATGTATATATGATACAGACATAAAGTATATCTATCTACTATAAAAATCAGATGGGGAAGATGAGAATATCTTTTAATAAAAGCTATTACCTCATCCACCTGTCTATTACCCTGGGACTGACACAGCTACATCTACACTGAAAATTATAAAATCATGCATTGAGATCCTAAAAATATCCTTCCTTTCTACAAAGTTCTTCCTGTCTGGCAATGCAGTAAAAGGCAAGAAACTATCAGAGAATGTTGATTTCTGCTTAGCCTCATGTTTGACTCCAGTATATTATACCTCCAGTTATCTGGCTAATCCTCTGTCCTCTGGCATCTAAGATAATCATGAGAAGGAGGAGGCGAAGATAGAGCTCCTGGTGATGAACCCAGAAGGTTGTGAATCTTCTTGTCTGCTACATGCAAACAATCGTTATCCGGGAAGCATGAACATTGCTGAAAGGGCTTCTGTTGGGAGGTAATTTACTGTCCAGTAGCAATGCAGATGCCCTGAGCAATGGGTGGTGTGGAATCCTTCAGACTAACACAGCACATCTGACCCTACTTAACTGCAAGCCCAGAGAAGACCAAAACCAGGTATTTTATAGAAATTGGGAACCTGCTGGACATGAAGGGAAATCCTGGAGAAGGGTCATCTCCAGGTTAGGAGACACACACAGGATATTATTCAATCACACCTATTGGGTCTTTGAGGAATAAACTTCCCTGAGGCTTTTCAAACACTTGCAGCTCATAGGAAAAGGCTCAATGTCTAGCTGGCAGCCAGTATCAAGCGCAGTGCCCCAGGAGTCAGTTCTGGGGCCGGTTTATTCAACGACAATCTGGATGGTGGGATGGATTGCACCCTCAGCAAGTTCGTAGATGGCACTAAACTGAGGGCATAGGTAGATATGCTCAGGGAAGGAATAGGATACAGAGTGACCTAGACAAATTGAAGGATTGGGCTAAAAGAAATCTGATGAGGTTCAACAAGGAAAAAGGCAGAGTCCTGCACGTAGGATGGAAGAATCCCATGCAACACTACGGCGTGGGGACTGATTGGCTAAGCGGCAGTTCTGCAGAAAAGGACCTGGGGATTAGAGTGGACGAGAAACTAGATATGAGCCAGCAGTGTGCCCTCATTGCCAAGAAAGCTAACGACATAGTGGGCTGCGTTAGTAGGAATATTGCCATCAGATCCAGGGAAGTGATTATTCCTCTCTATTCCGCACTGGTGAGGCCAGTTCTGGGCCCCACACTACAGAAAGAATGTGGACAAATTGTAAAGAGTCCAGCGGAGGGCAACGAAAATGATTAGGGGACTGGAGCACATGACTTATGAGGAGAGGCTGAGGGAACTGGTCTTGCTCAGTCTGCAGAAGAGTAGAGTGAGGGGGGATTTGATAGTAACCTTCAACTACTTGACGGGGTGTTCCAAAGAGGATGGAGCTCAGCTGTTCTCAGTGGTGGCAGATGACAGAACAAGAAGCAATGGTCTCAAGTTGCAGTGGGGGAGGTCTAGGCTGGATATTAGGAAACACTATTTCACTAGGAGGGTGGTGAAGCACTGGAAGGGTTATGTAGGGAGGTGGTGGAATCTCCATCCTTAGAGGTTTTTAAGGTCTGGCTTGACAAAGCCCTGGCTGGGATGATTTAGTTGGGGATTGGTCCTGCTTTGAATAGGGGGTTGGACCTCCTGAGGTCCCTTCCAACTCTGATATTCTACGTTTCTATGAAAAGCCATTCCTCTTTGTTGAGTGGTGGCATAGAACCAAAATCAATGCTTCGGCCAAGGAGGGGGGTCCATCCTGAATTTGATTGTGTGGCAGCTACACATGGGTGAAATTCATATTTCTTGGAAGATGGGTTTGGTTTGAAGACGTCCGGTCTGGGCTTCACCAGGACCTAAAGCAAACCTCCTTAATTATAATAATTATTATTACAGAACAGAGAGGCGTAGTTCTATTATCCTGGAGCTGGGATGTTCAAAACCGAGCCCTGGGACTCACAGACCCGCTAAAGCTTTATTATGTGGCAATTAATAAGCTGGGGCAGTTATCCAAGACATAAGAATATGTGAGTAGCTGAGAGGCCAATGGAGTCATAAAAGGCAGCATCGGAACAGAGCTTTCGCTAGATTAAAAGCACAGATCCCCATTACACTCTACCCAGTCTAGGGCAGGAGGATGCTTCGAATAGCCACACAATCTGTCACATCTCCCATTGCTGAAAAGCCGAACCTGCCCCAGGCTCCAATCTGGGGATGCCATGAAATACAGTGGCACCTTTTAAAAGTCCTCCCGGATTCAGATAAGTCAAGGTGAAAGGACGGCAAGAACGTCTTAGAAGCCCAAAAACAGGAGGGAATGGTTCCTGAGGGAATCAAGACAATATGGATGCTCGAGGGCTTTTCTGCATGTTGCACAGGTCTGCACCAGAAGGGTGGAAATCCAAGTGTTGCTAGCATATTGCACATTAACTGGCTCATGTGAATCCCACTGGCCTGCACTAAACGTTCCCTAGGGCACGTTTCTTGAAGTACTGTCTCAAAACCGGACTATGCAGCACACACTAGGGAATTCTTTCTCTTACAGAGGGTGTGTCTCAGGCCCTGGCTGGCCTTAATCCAGCCCTGACTCTAGTTCTCTGGGATAACATTCATTGTGTTGCCAGTAGCACACAGCTCCCCAGGGGGACAAGAAGGGTAGCGATCCTCTGTGCTTGGTTGGTCCGCCGGCTGCTGGAATCACTCTGGCAGCTCTTGGCAAAGGGTATAAATTACATCTGGGGGGGAACCCCAGGGAGAGAGAAGAGCCATTGGAGATGCAGGACAACAGTGGCACAAGAAGAATTGGGGCTACGCTGCTCAGGAATAAATGTAGGTTGGACATTTGGAGGTTTCTAACCCTCAGGGGCATGACATTGTGGAACAGCCCAACTAGATTCAAGATGGAGTTGCAACGGGATTATAATGCAGGGTCACCTGCAATAGCAGGGGAAAGGAAACAGTGACCCAGAGGTTCAAGTCCTATGACCTACGTTCCTATAGATTACAGTAGCTTTCAGGGCAGGGGATCTCCAAACGCTTGACATTCTCCAGTGGCAGTCAGTGCAGGCTCAGAACAAACCAACATAGACATGGGGCTCAGCTGGGGTATGGGATCTAGAAGTATTCAGCTCAAATGTCCTCTCTTGGGAGCAGGGGTCAGTGCCAACTCCACTAGCCCATATGTCAGAATTGCAACTACTCAAAAGCTATCCATGATTTCTATCTCCCCACACACAGTCCAGTTAGCTTGAGACGCCAGCTTTGTGCATGGAGAGGTTACTTACTCTTGAAGAGGTGGACGCCCTGCATGGATCTAAATCTGAGTCACAAGAGAGCTGTAGGTGCCTGGGAAACCAGACAGGATGTACCAATAGCTATTTTCGAAGGAACGACTTGTTATTAAGGTATTGATCAGTTCTCTTGTGGTAGCGCGCAGAATCAGGGCGCTGGGGTGTGGTTTTGTGTTGGATACGAGCACAAAGTCTCCGCCCCAAACAGCTCCCAGTCTAAGGTCACTATCAATTCATTTTGTTATCATGGTGAGTAAGAGACGTGAGCTTGGAATAACAGCTGGCTTTTAGAGAGAGCTTGCAGGGCTTTCCAAAGACAGCACAGGCCAGCTCCTCCACAGGTGTAAACCAGCACAAAGAAACTGCGCTTTACACCAGTAGAGATGCTGGCCCCATATTGCCCATGCACTGCAGGGAACACACGTTCTGAGCACTCCCTTGAGGGCAGCTGCCAGTGCAGCGTTGTGGCCTCCCAGCCCCGTGCTGCAGGCTTGGCTGCAGAGTATGATTCCTGGATGGCCCTTTGCTTTCCTTTCTTTATTTCTTTTCACGTCAGCTCGCTCTTTTCTCTGCTGCCACAAACCGCCCGCTGCTTATTTTTACCAGCAGGGCTTGGATTGGACATGAACATCGGACCTCACAGAAGCAACAACAAGACCCCAAAAGGGAAAGAAGAAGGAGAAAAACAAACCCAAACAAGCCCCCACCTTCCACACGCAGGCGGCATGTCTCATGGCAAAGCCAAGCCTGTGCCGAAGCAGAAACTGGGCCATGCCAGGGTCGCTGACCCAGGCGTTTTCCCAGCGAACAGGGCAGCTGTGCTTAGCGCTGACAGCAGCAGTTCCTGCGCTACCCTCTATTTGTTTTTTGCCTTGCCAATGAAAAATGAGCCTCCAGTGATACAGAGCACTACCACGTTCCCAGTGATTTACCGAGAACTCTGCTCCGACAAGGTCTTTCCGCTTAACCAGACTTGGGAGGGAGGAGGGTGAACGGGTGTGGGGGGCTGTAAGCTGGCAGGAAGATTAGAAACAGATGTTTCAAGTGTTCACATGAAGGGTCCTGCAGAGTTTTCTGCCAAAGTCTGTGGATTGCTGCGGAATTGAAGAGCCAGCTTCGGCCTGAATTCCGGTCATATACCTGCAAGGCTCAAGGGCTTGTCGGTTTATTCCCATCCTGCTGCCATTGAAATCTATGGGCGTTCTGGCCTTTGGGTATCTATGATGCCTAGCATCATGGTAACTAAACTCCAGGAAAATCTGCCCTGGCAACACATCATTTGAGATGGTGACAGCTGGAAGAATGGTGGTCTTTTGGGGCTGTTAGTTTGTTTTGCACTGCGTTGAGTTTGGACACTGAAAACAGATTGTTCAATTTCACTTTGGTTCCTAGTTAGTTTCAATGTAATTGGCTGACCGGGTTAGCTTAAAACCACCTATTCTCCTAACAGAGCTTGGTCCTGCTGGGAAAGGGTTATGGTGACTTTGTTGTCTCATGGAATCAAGTGACCCAGGGAAATAGGGGAATGGCTCTCTCAGAAGAAAGGACCTAGGATGTGGGCTGAGCAGTCTTGCGGGAAGAATCTTAGCAGCTGCCAAGCCTAGGCAGATGGCTGGAGTTGAATTTTGTTATTTCATTGTTAATTTCTTTGCTTATAGGGCCAAATCCCAGGAGTTTGGATTTTACAGGCCGGATTCTCACTTGGTGTAAATTGATGGGGCTCCATTGAAGACAATGGAGCTATGCTCATTCACGCCAGCTGAGAATCTGGTCCTTTGTGCTTTGTGGAAGGTACTAGAGACCAGGTTAGGAAAAGCACCTGCTCATATTCCTTTACTGAGTCTTTTGCACAAGTGAGATGCTGCTGAGTTTGGGTTCTCAGTGAATGGATCTCTGTTCATATCAAGCTTCTTAATGCCCAGCTCTCATTCCCTCACTCTGTATCTAAACTCTACAGCTAGTTGGCAGCGTGACCATGGCTCTTGCAAATTACCTGAGCCCAGTGTATTCCTGTTCCTTATAATCTTTCAAGGAAAAAAAATCACTATCAGCACAGATATTGGGCACACCTCAGATGAAATGAAAAAGCTCCCAAAAGTTTGGCTGTTCCTGCAAGTTATCTGATCAGATTTCTTTTGCCTACTTGGGTGGAAAATCTTATCAAACCAGGCTTTTCCATGAGATTTCAAACAGAAATTCTTCAAGACCAGCCTAGCTTGACATAGTGCAGCCCATCCTAGCCCAGGATCCAGAAAAGAACTGGCCAAAAAAGCAGGGACTCAAAAACATTTTTGAAACTTTTAGGGTGTGTGTGTGGGGGAGAAATGTCACAAAACCAGCTCCCATCCAAATTCAGTATAGGACCCCGCCCCGACCAAAATCAGGAAGTACACGAGTATAAGAATGAAAAATAGAAGCAAGATAGTTAACCAAATGTTTTTGGACATGAAATATTTTCTGTACAGGTTTTATTTGGAAGATGCGTCGGGCCAGTTCTTATTTTATCTGGCATGGCCTATGCGGTGCTAATGTTCATATTATAGATCATAGAACCAAATTCATCTCTATTGCAGCTCCATTGACTTTAGTGTCATTAAACCACAACTTAGAAGTGAATTATATCCACAGAAAACAAAGCTGGGTAGACCAGTTAGGTCCCCCCAATCAGTCCATCTTTGTAGTCAAGGCAGGATTGTTCTCCACAGGACATTAATTAGCACTTTGTTATCATTGGATCTATATTTGTAAAACTCCCAGGCAACTAGGTTTCCACTGCTTTCCTTCAGAAACTATTCACAGCTGAATCTATCCCTTTGTCAGGAAGCTCTCTCTGATAGCCAGCTACATTTTTCCTTGGCCTAATTACACCAGGTTGCTGTAAAGTTCCACATAATCACACTTAAATAATTCCTCTTCCTCCCCGATGTTTATATGCTTCAAATATTTTCAGAATGGTACCATGTCCCTTCTGAGTCAGCTTCGCATATTTAACTCATTTGATCAGACTCCAACCCCCACCTCATTTTCCCTCTGGATTTTTGCTGTCTTTTTGGTAACGAGTTAACGCCAAATGGAAGGCAAACAGCCCAGCGGCAGTTGTACCAGAGCTACACAGAGAGGGGCTGTTACCTTCCTTCCCTGGGATGCGATTCCTTTCTGAGCCTCACACTTGGGTGCGGATGTTTAAAAAGAAGCCAACCCAGAGCCCTAAATAGTGAGTAGATTGAAGAGTAACCAAGAGTTCTGGAAGGGTGTTAGATCCTCCTACCTCAGGGCATAAGCTTCAAGCTCTAATCAATGGGCTTAGGACTGAAATTTTTCCTGGGGGCACAATTATATTTCATTGTTGCCAGCCACAAGGGTTTCTTGCCCCTGCCTCTAAAGCATCTGCTACTGGCCACTGTCTACGGTACATACACAGTCCCTCACCATAGAACCTAGCACCTAACAATCTTTATTGTACAGACAGAGTGGGTGAGGTAATAGCTTTTCTTGGATGAACATTGTGTTGGCAAGAGAGACGAGCCTTTGAGCTACACAGAGCTCTTCTTTGGGTCTTTATCAAATTTATTTTCACAGCACCCGACTAAGGCAAGAAAATGCCATTCTCTTCCTTGTGTTTTACAGCTGAGAACCAAGGCACAGAGAGCAGAAGTGACTTACTGAAGGTCCTATTGAATGGCAGGGGGAAAAGCAGGGAATTGGACCTGGATTTTCGGAAACACTGGCTGGCATCCTAACCGCTAGATAATCCTTCCTCAGCACAGCAGGATCTAGGACTTGGGGGACTACTGAGCCAATCCAGTATGCTTTTTTCCAGTACACCAGATATACAGCCAAGCTGCGTGAGAGGAAAGAAAGCCCTTCCCATGCCATTACAAATACTCTTAATCAAGTTACTATCAGGCTATCTTTTGCACCCTATCAGACTGGAAACTGACCCAATCTTCTCCCTGCACGACCAGCCCCCTTGATCCTGCTTCAATGCAGCTTCTGTGAATCTCACGCAGGAGAGGGGCTTTCAAATAAACCAGCATTATTAATCCTTCCCGCATCAAGGTTCGTGAATGAAGAGATGCTCTGGGCTTTTGCTTTGTGGAGGAAGTTGGGATGCACTATGCTACAAGCCAGGTGTGCTGATTCATAGCTGGGAAGGAAAAGTCTGGAGGGGAATTAGACCTTGAGAGGTTCAAAGCTAATGCCACATGAACAGTTATCTAATGAAAGGACATGGGCATGCCTTTCCCAGCTTGGCACATTCGTGTGTGTGTGTGGGAAACTCAGCTCTCATGTTGGGGTGAGTAACTCTTTCCCATGACACACGATTTGTGTCTGTATCACTCATCACCTAGTCTGGGATTCATCAGGGAAATGTTTATGACATGCCATAGGGAGGGAATGCCAGGGCACCATTTCCTGTGGCCTGGTGGCTTTCACTCCTTGTTTTAGTTAATGAGCATAGTAAAAAAAATAAAAGTGAAGCTTCAAAAATGCTGCAGTGAACTCCTTGCCTGGAATGGACAGAAACTGGTTTTCAGTAGCACCCAAATCATTCCTAAATGGTGACAGTACAGGGCTCATGTAAGATATTTCATCCAGAGACCACTGAGCATTTTTCAAAGGATAGGACATGTTATTAACCCCATTTTACAGGTGAGGAAACTGAGGCACAGAGCAGGGACAGTGCCACCGTCCATTGCAGAGACGAAAAAGGAACCCACATGTCTTGACTCCAAGGCCCATGCCTCTTGAAATAAACATTGTATATGCTTGATCTAGGCTATGGATAACTTTTTCAGTGGAGTGTTAAACCCAACCTTCCTATTCTCCGCTAGGAAATTTTATTTTCCAGCTACCCAAATCTTGCCCTGTGCACCAGTCACTGCAGGGAGGGTGCCTCCCCCTGGTCACTCTGGCAGTTAGTTCTTGAGTTTGACACCCTCATCTGTGGTTTGCACATTATCATTCTGTCACTCCTTCTGGTCTGCACCCCCACCCTGAGGCCAAAGAAACACAGAAGCCTCTTTGTGACTCAACCCTCCGGCCAAGTCATTCAGTGTCCCCCTTCTGGGGTAGCAAAGTCCCTTCTCCCTAGCAATCCTAGGTAGTCTCCCCTCTCACTGCCCCATAGTGTCACTCCCTCTGGAGTTGGTAGGGGAACCCAGGCTCACCCTCTGCTCTGGCTTCAGTCCAAGGACCTTCACTTCAGGGCTTTGCTCTCACTCTCCTTCCCACTACTCTTTCTCCTCCTTTACTGCTTCCTAACACACCCAGGAGGCATCCTAAAACCCTGTGCTCTTCCTAGAGAATAACTTCTCCCTGCTTTTCCACAGCCTTTCCTGTAAGCCCTTGTGTTGTACCCGCTACCTGGCTTTATACTGCCTGTTCCTCCACAGCTGAGCTGGCTCACAATTAGGTCCCTGGCTCCTCCTCCAGGTGCAGCCCTGTGGAGTTAATTGGCCTCCCAGCCACCTTAACCCCTGTGCGGTCCTGTTTGGGGTGCACACCCCATCCCATCCCCCTTGCAGTTACTAGTGGGTGTCACCTTCTTCCTCATAGTCCAGCCCAATTCATGATGTAAGGCTGCAGTAGCATGCTTCTCACTACAAAAGTGAGGCAATTGATCATTGCTAATTAAGGTTTTTTTTCAGGATTAAAAGTGCTTAATATAAGAATGTCCTTACTGGGGCAGACTAAAGGTCCATCTAGCCCAGTATTCTGTCTGCCTCCAGTGGCTAATGCCAGGTTCAGAGGGAATGAACAGAACAGGGCAGTTATTAAGTGAGCCAACCCTTGTTGTCCACTCCCAGATTCTGGCAGTCAGAGGCTATGACCACCCAGAACATGGGGCTGCATCCCTGACCATCTTGGCTAATAGCCATTGATGGACTTATCCTCCATGAACTGATCTAATTCTTCTTTGAACTCAGTTATAGTTTTGGCTTTAATAAAATTATTAGCCTCTAAGGCAGTGGTCTTCAAAGTGGGGTGCACGCAACCCCGGGGGTGCATGAGACACCCCCCCCCACGGGGGTGCGCAAGACCCTGGCACTGCCGCCGATTCCACCCGGGAGACCGCCGAACTCCCGGGTGGTCTATTTTTGTCCCGCTGAAATGCCGCCGTGGAAAGCGGAAGCTTCCACTTTCTGCAGCAGCATTTCGGCGGACATACCCACTGGGGGGCCGTGCAAGTTTTTCCTCCACGAAAAGGGGCCGCGGAGGAAAAACTTTGAAGACTGCTGCTCTAAGGTGCCACAAGTACTCCTGTTCTTCTTACTACATCCTCTGGCACTGAGTCTCGCAGGCTGATTGTGTGTTGAGTGAAGAAATACTTTCTTATGTTTGTTTTAAACTTGCTGCCTATTAATTTCATGGGGTGATCCCTGGTTTTTGTATGATGTGAAGGAGTAAATAACACTTGCTTATTCACTTTTTCCATACCAATTATGACTTTATATATCTCTATGATAGTCTCCCTCCTTAACCATCTCTTTTCCAAACTGAACCATCCCATTGTTTTCAATCTCCCTTCATCCCTCTAATCATTTTTGTTGCCTTTATCTGTACCTATTCCAATGATAACTTATCTTTATTGAGATGGGCAGCCAGAACTGCATGTGGTATTCAAGGTCTGGGTACATCAGGGATTTATATCGTGGTATTATGATAAGAAAGAAGGATGGTCCTGGAGTTAAGGTGGGATCTTTGAGTTCATAGCTGGCTAAGAACAAGAGTGGGAAGAAAACCCAGATATCCTGACTTGTAGATTAGTGTCCTGTTTACTAGGCCATAAACCATCTAACTCAGTCAGTAGGCTGGAATACTGGCTTAAAATTTGCTGTTCCTATGAACCTGCCAGCCAGCAAGGTGCTTCAGTACTACTTAGGTGGGTACAGGAGGAGACTGTAGCTAGAGTTATTTACTCGTTCCAGTAACATAAGGGGCCACCAAATGATGGCAGGAGAGAGATCAATTAATCACTCCAGGGCACCTGGCATTGGCCACTGTTGGTAGACAGGATACTGGGCTGGAAGTACCTTTGATCTGACCCAGTACAGCCATTCTTATGGTCTTAGGTTCTTATTATGTAGTGGTGAAAAGCAAGCACAGAAGGGACATGAACCCCACTGAAACAAAAAGCATTGCAAACCATAAACCTGATTTTTTGCAGTGGTTCAGCCAGGGTGAAATTCACCCCAAATAGAGGGATCAGCACAAGGTCTGTGTGCCTATTTAAGCCCTATTAGGGGGCTTATATAAGATCTACAGGTCACTTGACTTTTTGCAGACTTCCTGAATGGGTGAACATTTCACGGCCTGGCTCAGCTTTAGTGTTGGCAGAATAGGGTGTTAGCACATAACGATAACAACTAGGGCGGGGCAGACGCTTTGGTCCAAAACATTTTCCAGCAAAAAGTGCAGATTCAGGTTGCCTGAAACATTTCATGACTTCACGGTGAACGTGTTGAATTATTTCAGTTAAAAGCTAAAAGAATCAAAACATTTCATTGGACATTATCAAATGGAAATGTTTTTGACTCTTCCATGTGAAACAATTCTTTGTTTAGACGTTTCCTTCAATTTTATAAAAGTATTAAAAGCTGGAAAACAAAAAGTATTTCATTCCACCAACTGGACTCTTTGGTTTGCTGAACATTAAAAAAAAAATTGATAGACCCCAAAAGATTGATTTTCTCTGATTTTTGGGTGGGAGGGCTCCTGGTACACTAAAAAAAAAATTCAGTTATTCTCACAGCTCTAAAAACAGATGAAGAACTGATTTTTATTTTTTAAAGCTTCAAGAGCCTCTTTGTGCCGTTCGGAGAGGACTGGTTTCTGCTTTAGCTGTAACGACGTTCCACTCTACCTCCCATGCGCTGCAGCATCTGCAGGAAGACTGTAATGGTTGCACAAGCTACATTTTCTTTCATTTTCACTGCCCCCTGCCAGGGGAATATGTCACATTTTCAGACAGCGTACACAGCTGTAAGCAGTCATTTGGTAAAGAGAAATAAGTAACTTGGATGCTGACTCTCAGCTCCTAGATACTGTGGTGATTGATGCTGGGTAAATCAGAGGGATCATTAGTTCTCTGCTTGTGATCTATTGATCACTGGTGGTTTGCAGTGTGCTTGCTGGTGGTCTGTGGACAACTGGCTGATTACATGCTGTTGGCTGTTGGCTCCTCCTTCCCATTTCCAGCTGGTAAATCTCATTAAAAGCAGCTAAAAATATGTGGAATACTTCCGTGTTACTTCTTTTCCAAGTTGCTGAAGTTGTCACTGGAACCTTGTGAGATTGCAAATGGGGAAGGAGGAGAGATTTGGGCCAGGGCCAATGGGAAGAGTGGTGGGTCTGCGTGAACGTAGGAATGGCCATACTGGGTCACAGCAAAGGTCCATCTAGCCCAGTATCCTGTCTTCTGACAATGGCCAATTCCAGGTGCCCCAGAGGGAGTGAACAGAACGGGGAATCAAAGAGTGATCCACCCCCTGTCGTCCACTCCCAGCTTCTGGCAGTCAGCAGCAAGGGACACCCACAGCATGGAGTTGCATCTCAACCATCTTATCTAATAGCCTTTGATGGACCTATCCCATAAGTAGGATTCAGAACTGGTGTGTCTATCTTGCCATGAAAGGGAGGGGCAATGTGTGTCTGTGTGTGGGGTGGGTGGATCTGGCATTAGGGAACAAGAAGCTAGGTGGGGAACAAAAGGAGAAGTGAGTTTTGGGGAATGGGCAGGGAAATGAGCCTGGATCATGAGGAAAGAAAAGGGATGTAAGAGGCAATGGGGAATGGGAGAGGAGGTGGGGCCAGATGATGGGGAAGTGAGTCTGGCTCATGGGGAAGTGGGGATGGATGATGGGAAATGAGAGGGGAGATGGGTCTAACTCATGAGGAAGGGGAAGGGAAGCAGGTTAGGTGATGGGGGAGGGAAGGAGTGGTTGCGTAATGCAGGGAGTTGGACTAGATGACCTCCTGAGGTCCCTTCCAACCCTGATATTCTATGATTCTAATGGGGAAGGGGAGATGTGGGAGAGACCAATCTCTCTATTAAGATGTGCTCCATGCTAAGAGAAAAGAGAGAGGAAGCAGACAGGGGATGGTCCCATATTGTGGCAATTCTGTGCCCTTGCAATGCTCTATGGGGCTGCTGAGGCTAAGAACACTCTGGAGCAGACCCTAGGACTGCTTTGCCCATGCTGGTCCTGGAAATCACCCCCTCCCCATAGAGGAGCCAGCAATTGTTGGTTGGACTGAGCCAGAGGTTACTTCCTGTGTCTTATGCCTGTTCGTATACCCCACAATGATATTAGCCTTTTTCACAACTGCATCACATTGTAAGCCCCAGCTCTGCTCCAGCCGCACCTCCACTTCACCAGTTTTTCCCCAGTATATGTTGGTGCATTTATTTGTTTTTCCCCTTCCCAGATGCAGTCCTTTGCCCTTGTCTTGCCTGATTTCCAGCCTGCTGATTTCAGGCCAGTTCTCCAATTGCTCAAGGTCACTCCCTAGCCAAAGGTCACTATTACCCCAAAAGGGACGAGGACAATTCAAGCCGTTCACCCCGTCCTGAACCAGCCTGTGGAGCTGGCTAGGCAGGCCGATAGTCCCTGGCATGGGCCATCCAAAAGGAGGTGGCTGCCCCAGCGACCCATGGGACTCAGGGATGCTGATGCCTCCCACTGGGGCACGGCCATTCCAACCCACCCCAGTGCAGGGCAGGCCCTCATGTCGCAATCAGACCTTAGTCAGTACCCTGGCTTCCAAGGAGCCAGTCTCCAGTGACTCTGAAATCCCAGCTCTGTTCCTTCTCACAGAGCTGCCAGGCACAATCGCGCATTGTGCAGATGGGTTCAAAGCCGGGCCGGGGAACGCCAGCTCTCATTGGAGTGGAGGCGGCTGAGGGGAAAGGCGATCGGAGAGGGTGGAAAGTTTCTGTTGGACGGGGTTCAGAAGCCTCCATGCAGCGGGAGAGACCTGGAGTGGAATGAAAACAGGGCGAGGAGCGGAAAGTGCTGACCGGCCCTGGCATCCCCAGCCTGCCAGGCACAGGAGCTGTAATAGCAAGTGGGCTCCCTTGCCAGTGATTAAACACATGCCCAGTAGGGAGACCTCCACCTTGGAAAAGAGTAAACAGGGCCCAAGGATTTGAATTGCCCAGCTAAGTGATGCACTGGTCCCTTCCTGGCTCAGTGCCCTCTCACCATCCCAGCTCAGTGCTCCACCCTGACCCTCTCCTATCCCAATCCCAGCTCAGTTTAACAGGGAATGATCTGCTTTGTCTAGGCCATTTAAGGCACCTCATAGGACTCTCTAGCAGGGACAGAATTCTCTGTTCTACACAATGTCCTGTGTGTTTCCAACAGCTCCCCTTTGGAGCTTTTACCTCCCGGATCATTTCATTCCCAGAGCCTTTCCCCTCGCCCTTTCTGCTTCTTAATTCTTCACTGAGCAACTGCATTTGAGGGTGACCCAGTTCCTCTCTCTGACTGACAGAGATGTCTCTTCTTATAAAGATGCTAATCTCTCCCAAGGAGCTCCGGTCAACGGGTCAAGCATCAGCCTGCTCCAAATGAAAGGCAGAAATTGAAGCCGGCTCGCATCAGCCCTTAAATTAGCTACAAGCATCAGTACCAATTTCTCATCTCAGAGGGGAAAGCTAGTATAGAGGTCTTACTGATTAGCAAGATATTCACACACGCCCTCACCCTCTGTTCAAAATTCATCAAGGCAATTCATCTATCAGAATAAAAATATAATCACAGGTAGCATGGCCCTGCTTGGAGATGCTGGGTGTGTGCAGCATTGGAAAGAATCGCCCTGTTCAAAACACTCAACTCTTCATCATTCGGAATCCTGTCCAATCTATCGATGGTATTTCTAAAGAGCCCATCATGAAGTTTAGTCTTCAGCAATTTCACTTCCTCTTTTCAGTCTCACTGAGTTCCCTCTCCACCCACCCGTTTAGATTTTTCAGTCCCGAGACCACGCTGGGAAAAAAACCCACCACCAAATTACCTACATGTTTTACCCTCTGTATATGTGCCTGTTTGCTGTTGCACTGGCTTCCCTTTGAGTACGTGCAGTTTGGGATGCATGCCCCAGGCCATCAGATCTGCACCCTCCCTTCCTTAAAGTGCATACCCGAGTCATAAACCCTGCACTGGGACCACTCATAGGCATTCTCAAGCGTCATCCCATTGTGCAGGAGTTCTAGCCTTCGGCTCTACACGATGCCCTCACAAACATGCCACCCATCACTGCCCCGCTTCTACCCACCCCGGACCTGACCCCACTGATGCCTCGATGATGAAACACCGCACCCTGCGCCACTCAGTGCTGATCACTGGTGCAACCCTCGGTTAGGCACAATGTGGGTCTTTCATTGACCCCTTGATTGATGCTGAGTGACCCAGCCAGCAGAATGCACTAATACACCTCTGGATTGAACGGAGCAAAGACCAAGACCAGCAGCAAAAGGGTTGATAGTCTAATGAAGACCTCCCCTCTCGCCCACACCTCCAACAGTGAGAATTTCTGTCATTACACTCACTGGGCCAAATTCATCCCGGATGCGGCTCCATAAAAGCCAGGAGGGTTACCCCAGCAAGGGGCTCTCAGTGAGGCGTGGAGAGAAAGCAGATCCCGAATCCATCTCGTCCCCTCTTGAGGGCTGACAAGTAGCTGTGGAGAGACCTGCTGCTCCTGGAGGCCTTATCAGCTGGGACTGCTGCGGCTGAACTAGGCACGTAAGGAGCTTGTTGACAGATCCTGGGAGAGACGAGGGCATGAATGAGGCCGAGAGGAGAGCCAGGGTGTGGCCACCCCCATGCTGGAGTCTGGTTGCTCTGGGTCGTGTTTTAAAGTAGCTCTTTTCAGTGCTGGTGGAAGGTGTCAGAGTGACCCAGAGTGACCTCCCTGCAGCCCAGGGTCCATAGGCAATCCACATAGATGTTGAGAGCCAGGCAGCTGGGAAAGTTTCCCCCTCTCACACTTGTGTGGAAGGATGAGCTGTAGGGTTGGGAAGGAAGCATAGTCTCCAGTGGCTATTCAGTCCTTACCCCCTCCACTTAGAAAGTCATTTAGTGTCAGTGGCAGATGGGCTTTTGTGTCCACTTTGGATTAGACTGGGACCCATCCGGCCGTTTCTTATAAGACATCCCTGTCACTGAGTGATGGTTCTGGATGATGAGTTCTGACCTGGCCTGGATTCGAACCCCTGGGTTTGCTGTGAAAGTCTCTGTGTCACATTGCCAGCCGTAATTCGAGTGGGTGTACGTGAATGGGCGCCAGTGTCCTCGTGTCACTGAACATTACATTGCACTCTTGGATAGGGAATTCTATTGATATTGCATGCTCTGGTAAACTACATTGGCACACCATACTCCGACTGTGTGCATAGTCGCATAACCACTATGGCTGTGCCAATATCAGCTACCTTACGGTTGTGCCCTGGGTCCACACTGTGTTACACAGATTGTAGCCCACTGCATTATAGGTAGGTCTCCCAAGATTACCAGTACTGCTCCCAGACACAATGCAGTCTTGACAAGTTTTGCGCTCAGTGTATGTTACCTTCCAGAGCATTGTAGGAATTGGTGTCAAACTTTCATAATCTCCTTGGTGTAGCCCAGAACTCTCCAATGCTGATGTCATAGCCAGTCTGGTCAGTCACAGGATGGAGGTGGTCCAGAGGCTGCTGGGATCCCATCTATTGATGGGACAGAGTCTGAGAGGTGGTGGTTCCAGTGGATTTTCCCACTAAGCCTGTGGTGTAACACCACATTACTAAATTCACTTTAAATAAAAATAAAAGACTTAGAGGGGAAGATATTTTTCCCATCCTGCAAGAACTGGTGACATTTTCTAATTATTTCCTCTCCCAAATTGTGGGGAAAATTCAGAAATGTTTGCAAATCAAAGAGCCAGAAGTTTTTTCGGTCTGGGTCAGTCAAAACATTTTGTTTCAATAACTTCAAAACATTTCAAACTCCTCTCTTCTCCCCTCCCCTTTAAGGACAAATTTACCAAAATTTCTAAACAAAAAGTCAGATCCGCTGGAAAAACCATAACTTTGTGGTTCAACAATCTCATAACTTTTTTATCCCCAAATGTTTTGAGCAGAGTGTTTCGTTGAACTTGACTCTTGGTTTCAATGAATTGACACCTACTGGCAAAAAAATAAAAACATTAATCAAAAAATTCCCAGCCAGCCCTGACTCTTGCTGCCTTTGCTTTTCCTTCCCGCTTTAATTTTTCTCTGCAACATCATGAATAATACACAATTTCTGCCCTCTCCAGCCAACCTTCAAAAAGACAAAGGAGGAGACAGCTGTGTAGGTACAAAAGGGTTTTGTTTCCTAGCACCAATTAACGTGGCAGCCTATTAATAATAATAATAACAACAACAGTTTGCATTTCTACAGCACCTGTCCATCTGTGGATCTCAAAGCATTTTACAACTATTTGCAATGACTCAAAACACACCAGTTATGAAGTATTATCCTCATTTCACAGATGGGAAAACTGAGGGACAAAGAGTGAGTGTGGGGACAATTTGTGAACCTATTGGAACTAGAATGCAGATCGCCTAATTCTGCTGGAGGGTATTAGCCGTGAGAGCCGTAATTAATGCCATCTAGTCCTACCAAACTGAACAATGACCGTGCTACCAACAACGGAGATTTTATTGTGGGTCACACAATATTTAATGTTTTCCCCTCCACAAATCTCCAGCTCCTGGAAGCATCTGATTATGAGGCAATCTCAGCTGGCTTTTTTTTAAAGTTTCTCACTCTTGTGGTTGTGAAGAACAGCTTCAAAACATTGCTCAAGTGTCCCCTGAAGGTTCAAAGAAAAGAGAAAAACAAGAACCACTATGCAGAAGGCAAATAAAATGAACCCACATTTATTATTTTGAAAAATCTTATGATCTTTCTGCCAGTTTCATGATTTTGGAGCCTGAATCGTGATTTTTTTTTGAACACTTGAGGCGAGCAACACTACAAGGGAGACAGAATAAAGCAGAGCTGAATCCAAACTGGAAAAATGGGTAGAACCCGAATTTGGGAGAGTTTGCTATCCAATCACAACAACCCCAAACTTTGGAGGCATTTGAATTGGGCTGCTGCTCTGAACCCCATGGCCAGGACTCATCTCTGCAATCAGACAGTACGAAGGCCGGCCATAGCGCTGAGCAAACTGTTGTGGGTGATAGAATAATCGACAAGGAATTTTTCCTGACTTTTTAAACTCAACCCTGAGGCTTGAAAGCGTTTAGATCCTTTCATTCCCCAGAGCCAACCACACAGTCATCATCAGCATCATAGGCTCTGTGAATGTGGGAGTATTTCTGCTGTCCGTTTTGTGGCCTGTTATCAATAATACACACTAAACTAAGATCCATCCAGTCATTTAGGAACTGCCAACTGGTTAAAGCAAAGGGACTACGCACTAGGAAACTCAGGTCCCTATATTTGAGTGATGTTCTGATCACAGCATTAGCTGCTTTGTGATTTGGTTTCCCTGTAGGTCAATCAAAAATAAGAGGACTTACCTACACTGGGTAGCAAGGCTAAAGAGAACACTCAGTAGCGGTGTGGGCTGCTCCACCAGAAAGGAACTAGATTCCCACAGAATATGACCTGGTTCAGGTCTGCTGGTCTCAGCTGGTCTTTTATGCGGGTTCAGATCCCCAGCTGCACCCATGCCAGGCTTGGCTGGTGCCCTCAGGTGGTGGCAATGAGCGAAGCCATTGTACAAGGGGCTGTAGGACCAGGTGAGGGGCTTGCTGGGAGACGGGCAAGCCGACCTGGGCGAGAACATTGGGAGAAAGCAAGACATTGAGCCTATAGGAGGCCCTGGGTGAGGAAAGGGGGTTTGGAGGAGCTTCTGGGGCTGATGTCCATGGTGGGCAAGAGCTTTGCCGCATCTGGAAGTTTCCCCCGTAAGGTTAGTGTTCATCAGCGGTGCCCAGAGGCACGGGTCTGAGATGTTCTAGAGTGAGGGCGTGTCTTCCTGGGAAAGGCTCCAGATGCTCCCCACTATCTCCCCCCAGGGCCAGAGCCTTTCATTGCTGCGTGGAGTTACACACCGCAGTGCAGACGCAGCGGGCTTTTCATTGTGGGGTAGAGCTGCCCAGACCCTACTCCCTTCCACCAGGGAGCGCGCAGTCTGGCTATACCCGAAGTGCTGTGCCCGTGGGTCACCCAGTAGGGTTAATCTTAAAGGGGCCTAAGGAAAATAACTTGGCTGCAGGCGGCGTTTCCTTCTAGGTTCTCGATATTCTCCCATGTGCCAATGATGAAGGCACTTGCAAGGGAAGAGCAAAACAGAGGCAGGAGACGGCCAGGGGAGTAGTTGTTCCTCTGCAGTTGTTTTAGTCGCAACGCCCCAGAATGTTTCCTCTTGTACTATTGTCTCTGCAGGAACAATGAGGCCTCTGTGTTTCTGCCAAGGCCGGAGCGCAGTGGCTCTTACGCTAACAGTGCCTGTCACAACTGGCTTCCGTTGCCAGGGCCCCAGGTGCAGAGGGGGTTCCCCTTTGAGGCCGCCAGACTGTATTTTGAGCACCATCGTTAAAACACTGTTCCCCAGCTCACTCTCGGCAGCACCTCCAGTGCCCTGCTGGCTCTGAGGCTTACTGGGGAAAATGCAGATCGGAGCAGGTGTAAGGGAGGGGCCCTTCCCTCTCAGTCCCCCTCTTGTCCTCCTCAGGGCATCAAAATAGTTAGGAAATGGAGCCTAACCCCTGTGGCTGTATACAAAATTTCACACCCTAACATCATCCCTGTAGTGTCGCCCCTCCCACACTCACCTGTGCACGCCTCATAAGCCCCTCCCTGACAGGCACACAACCCCCTGGCCTCTCTCATACTCATCCCCCTCATCAGCTACACACACCCAGGACCCCTCCCACGAGCCCCTAAAGCTAATTTCCTACAGCCATTGCTGTAAGGAAGGTAGATGTTGGCTGAATTAAAATCTTGGTCTTGCTAACCCTCAGGTGATATCTATACTACAATAAAAGACCGATGGCACAGCTGTGGCTGGCTTCCCCCCACACTCCCACCCCCCACCTATCCCTGCCCCCGTTGGCGGTCCCAGACCTCAGGTTCCAGCCAAAGCCTGAACATCTACACAGCAATTTTACAGCCCCGGACTGCAGCTCACGCCACTCATCCCAGTCTGCTGGCTCAGGCCAGCCACGGGTCTTTAGTTGAAGTGTAGACGTATGGTAAGTGGCCAGTCCACCCCAATTCTGACCTTACTGCATTGCTGCTATTTCAGTCCAGGCTCTCCTTGCCCGGTTTTAGTTCAAGCTGAAACCAGGCAATGCCTCCGTCCTGGTTTTAGCTTGAACTGAGACTAAATGTTGAGGGGATGGTGGTCTTTTGTGATGTGCACAAAGGTCTCGCACGATCTGGAATGAGGCCGCCAAACCGATTTCCAGTGATTCCCCCAGCGGGATTTGCAGTGAGGCCCCCCAGAGAGGTGTGCAGTAACCCTATGAAAAAGTCTCAAAGAAACAGCTGAGAACAGAGCAACCCTGTCCATTTATTTATCTGGGGCAGCTCCGCTTCACTGCCACATGAGGTTTCGTTGCCTTCCCCAACTTTCCAGCTGGGATGAAAGGAGGCAGGAAGGGATCAAAAGATGTAGCTAAGGTCACACAGTGTGTTGGTGGCTCAGCTGGGATTGCAAAGCCAGGTTTGGTCCTGGCTGCCAGACCGTTTCACTAACCACATGACCTCACTGCCTAGCATTGTGTCAAGCAAGCTTTGCAATCCCACACTGAGGAGGGCCACGCTTTTAAAGACAGCAGCCTCGCTGTGTGCTGAAATGTTTCAATCTGTTAGGCCAGCATCACCCTCCAGATCTGGGGGTTATCTAAATCAGTCCAGCTGTCAGAACATGAGGGTGTCAGTAACCGTTAGCATCAGGAACTCGTGGAAACAACCTGCTGGGTCACCTCCCCTCCCACCCCTCTGCTACACCACCCTTGTCACTCGCTCACTTCTCAACCTTGCCTTCAATATCCTGCTCAGCATATCTCTCACAACAACCGTCTTAGTGCCTGGGTAGATAGATGGCCACCATCCTGTCATAGTTCATCTCCGCCTAAGCATTTGTTGCCTACAAGCTGTGAGCTCATGTTATTTCCTCATTGGCATTTCCCCATTGCACTCTGTGTACTCAATATCCATCTTCCCTTGATTCACTACATTGCTGGCACTAAATATGTATGAATAGTGTCATCTCATGTGCTTTATCTAATCCAGACTTCATTAACTTGAGCAAATGGCCATCCATCTTGTCCCACTTTCACAGACGTCCCTGCTAGGGGTCTCTTTTACAGCTATCCAAAAAGATTTTCTTTTTTCAATTTAGGAAGTGACATGGACAATATAACTTCCCTGTAGCTAGAACTGTGAATTTATCTATTGATGAGCCTAGTTAAGGGTGAAAATCCCTTGGTGTGAAGGCTCACCAACAGACCTTCAAGCAAGATGTTAAGCAGTGCATATGTCTAGTGCTGACCCGTCTACCCTGGGGTGATCTTCACCCATCCATGGGGCACTGAGGAGGAGTTGGATTACCCATCGCCCCACTGCACTGGATAGGCAATCTTGGGTCTGAGTGTGTAGGACCAAGTGCCCGCTTCATGTCTGTAAACCAATTGGAACTGAAGGGAAGAAAAGTGGCAAGTGTTGCCGTTACTCCCTGCAGCAGACGGGCCGGGAACAAGACTTCGCCTCCAGCCCCACAATGATTTGGCCACATGTTGCAATTTGCTATCAAGCTAGCCCAGTAGAGCAGCTTGAAAATTTACCAAAAGAAGTTTTCCATTGGACAATGTTGATTCCATGGTATCAAAATGATTTGCGGTAACAGACTAAACATACACCTTTCGTCCCTGTAGACCAGGACCTGGGATGTGGCTTTTCCATGTGTAGGGGATATGATGGGGAAGAGGTGAGCAGGTGGGTAAATGGATAGGCCATGAGATGCCAAGATCTGAGATGGAGGTTGGAGGCAGAGTTGAGTAGGGCACTGGTGGTGAGATTGAGGAGTGATATGGGGGTATTGTCAAAATGGAATTTCTAATTGTACAGAAGATGTCCTTTGGGATGGAAGGAAATCTCTAACTCTTAGAACATCCCACAGAATGGAAATTCTGAGTTTGGAGCAGCTCACACCCGGCAACAGCTTATTACACAGAAATGCCCTGGAGCAGAGGTAGCTGGGAAAGTGTTGTGCCTTCGAGGGGTCTCTAAGTCACAACATTAGGACTATTCTAGCAGTTGTGCACCTCACAGGCCAGCTCTTTGCTGAGGACTCAGCCTAACGTCATTATTGTTGATGATTTATGAGTTATGATGTTTTTCTTAAAGCTCCTGGAATCCTGTGATTACATGAAAATTTCAGTTTTCATTTAATGGAAGAAAAATAAGTTTCATGCCCTTGCAGCTCAGAAATGTGCTTGCTAAAGGCTCAGAAACCAGAAAGAAATAAAAAGAACCCCCCTTGATTGCTTGTACAATTTCCTTATTTTTCTGACAATCTCATGATTTTTTGGTGTCTGAATCATGTTTTGTGAATGCTGGCAGTACCACGAAACACCCCAATCTAACTCTCTTCAGCAGGATGGGAGAGAAATAATCACGCTGGCACCAAACCTTTATGATTTTTTTTATTTCACGTTTTAAAATACAATATGAAATAAGGCTACAGTATATAAAAACTTCTCCATCAAAATGATGTGCCAGCATCAGCAATTAAAACAAAACCAATCCCTCCCTTAAGAATCCATGTTCTGAGGGGAGATTTTTGTATTTTTTTAAAAAACACACACACACACACAGACATACACACGTCGCTACATCTCTAAGCTACCTCAGTTTTTTTTTTTTTTAAAAAAAAAAGCACCTGCTTTTTCCTCTTTTTTTTTTTTAAATCTTGCTTTTAAATTTTTTTCACTTTTAAAAAATATAAATTATATGAAAATACAAGTTGGAAAATAGTTGAACAGCACAATATAACAATCTCTTTTTTTGTCTCTATGTTTATCAGCTTAAAAAAAATCCCATGTGTAAAAACAAAACAAAACAAAAAGACATGTTCTTTGACTGAGGCAGTTAATTCCTGGAGATAGTCCATAACACATATGTATGCATATATTTATCATGTATTTGAAATTCTTTGGAATGTAGACAATAGCTCGACTGATGTTCTATAGACCCCATCAGAGAGACGCATGCCAAGGAAAGCACATTTGCAGTGTTTAGAATGAAAAGAAACTCAACGAGCTCTAATAACCCAACCAAGGTCATCTACCAAACAGTGATGCTCAAAAAGTGCAGGGATTTGGATATGTCCTAAATTTCAGATGCATATTGGAACATTTTTTTTTATCTTGACATTGGGCTGGAGATCCCCTGAGAGCAGGTTAAATTTCAGGCCAGTGTGAATCATCATAGAAACGTATGACTGGAAGAGACCTCAAGAGGTCTTCTAGGCCAACATCCTGTGCTCAGGTAGAATTAAATAGACCTATACCATCCCTGACAGGTGTGTGTTTGACCTGTGCTTGAAAACCTCCAATGATGGGGATTCCACAACCTCCCTTGGAAGCCAGGTCCACAGCTTACTTATCCTTACAATTAGAAAGATACTCCTAATAGCTAACCTAAATTTCCCTCGTGTGGATTGCTTCTTGTCCTTCCTCCAGTGGATATGGAGGACAATTGATCACCATCTTCTTTCTAAAAGCCCTTAGCATATTTGAAGACTGCTATCATGTCCCCGCTCAGTCTTCTTTTCTCAAAACCATGTATAACTTGGTTGGTGTCCTGTTCAGATCTACCTCAAGAGTGGACGTTCACAGAATGAAAAAACGCTTCTGGGCAGAACCTAGAAGCGTAATTGAGTGTAAAAAAACAGATGCCCACATGAATATGTGATTCTAATACACACAAATGTATAGGTGACTGTGTATCATCTTTCGTTTATTATAATCATCTACATATACACAGCGAGAGGTGGGCAAATGCTGTAATGAAAAAAAGTCTATAAATATCTGTTCACATTTTTTAAATGAATTAGCTTTGACTGAGGTCCCTTTTCATGATCTTTCCAGGGCATAATTTTACTAAAAGAAAGGCACTTTTAAACAAATGTCTCAGAATATTCCCAAGAAGCAAACTTTGAATTCCCGATCACAAATATTCAACAATACAAAGAATCCTGCCTCGGCGTGGAGGGAATGGACTAGCTGACCTTTTGAGGTTCCTTCCAGCCCTGCATTTCTAGGCATGTAAGAATTACATGCATAGAATTAGGCTCATCCGGTTGGAAAAATGGGCCCATATTATGTGACTTGGGTGCTGAAGCACAATATGTTGGATATTAAGAACTTGCAGTGAACTACGAGATCAAGAATTATCCATAAAAATATTTGGAAACAATTCACAGCTTCGAGAAATTCCAGAACAAAAGAGAAATGAACTCAATTGAATCTGGTTTAAATATTTGCCCAGGTGCAATTCACCCCAGGCCAGAGGGGCCAGCACGGGCGCTAGACTCTACATAACCCATCAAAATAAGACTTGTGCTGGATCTTTGCACAGAGGTGAACTGCAACCCTGGTGCCTGCTCTCTTCACACACATTCTATAGATATTGCGTGTATGTAGGTTAACCAAACTTTTTCACACCTCATAAAAGATGCAGTTGGAGGTTTAGGTGCAGGTACATATTTGGCCTTAACTTCATCTCATCTGGGTCACACATCCCTGTTCAATAGTCAACATGCATTTAAAAAAAATAAATCTGCAAATTTCCAGTGTATAAACAGCACACTGTGCTTTCTGTGACAGTCTCTAGCCTAGAAGCGGGGTGGGGGAGGAAAGCAAATTGTGGGTCAAGTCACTACATACCACCAAGGCTATTCTGTCTGTCGCTTGTTGCTTTTACATGCAGATTGCAATCTGGGTGATCAGACCGCAAACGTGAAAAATCGGGACAGGGAGTGGGGGGTAATAGGAGCCCATATAAGGAAAGCACCCCAAAATTGGGACTGTCCCTATAAAATCGGACATTTGGTCACCTTAGGCAAAGGGTGGTGAGTAAATTTGGCAAAGCATTGGCAGGAGCATGTTGGCAAAGATGGAACCATTCATTTTGTAGCCCTTCTAGATCACTTTGAGCACATGGTCCCTGCATGTTATGAAAACAGGTTGTCTTGGGTAGACACAGCTTAATACAGAAAATCTGCCCACAATCAAACCTCATGGGATGAATGACTTGATCAGGTCTGGCAGAAATACTGGGGGTCAGCACATGAAGCTAAGTCCCAGCTGTTCATAGTAAGGTATGATTCCTGACTGACTTTCTGCTTGAACTGAACGGGAGGACCTTGCACTGTGACCAACCCCAGGGGACAAACACTTGTGGGGTGGGTTAAAAGGCAGAAAGAGGGCTGGGAGGTTGGGACATCTGCCCTGGTCGCTACAAACTGCCCAGAACTGTCACTGTAAAATGGTAACCTAAGGGCACTTTCTGTGATTCCATAGAACAGAGAAGACTCCAAAAGCCCAGGAGAATTGAGTTACCAGTTGAGAACTGAAAGAATCTAAAGAGTCAATCTAAAGAGTCACAGGCTACTATCCTGGTCTTGTTTGGGACAAATGTATTCCACTGGAAGCACCTCTAGTTCAAGTGGTTGTCTGCCTCCCTGGAAAAGAGTCTGAAATCTTCCTTCTTCTATATCTTCTCAGAAGCCCAAACTAACTCTCTGCACTCAGCTATCACCAACTTTATCACTCAAAAGCTCCATCAAGATGCCTTCAGCCTACTCAAAGTGCACGGAGCAGCCTCCTACTACAACACAGCATGCCGCACACAGCTATGAATCACTCACCTGCTAGACGGGTGATTGGCTTCACATATTCTCTCTTTGCATCTAGTTTCTAGCAGGGAGGAGGAGCACCTGGCCTACAACAACACAACATTAGCATCTCCCTTTGCTTCCTCCAGCTTGAGCTGAACTCCAATCCCCTTTTGCATCAGCCCTTCTTTCTCACTTCTGCAATCTCTCACCTACCAGGCCCCCCTTTGCTGGGGGTTAAAGGCATTGAACGCTCAGGATGCTAGATGAGAACTGCTCTTTCAGAAGGCAGACTGTCCTGTCTTCATTCAGTGCACACTCTTTTCACCTTCCTTCCATCAGGCTTTCCTTCATCTGCACCAGTCCTCTCTGTATGTCGGGTGGGATCATGTCTTAGCCCAGCCATGTGCTCTGACACCTGGACTTCCCTTGCCCTATAGCCACCATCTGCCTCCAACATTCTTGGTTTAAACATCACCCACCGCCCCATCAGCTTGCTACATTTTTCCATGTGCTCGGCTTTCCACCTCCCAGTTTGCTAAGCCAGGCTAAGCTCTCTGACACGCTGGGCCTGACTGAGTTTCCATCAACCAACGCTTGCTTAAAAACGAACACCCTGATATTCACAGGACCTGAACACACACCGTTCTTGTCCAGTCCAATGTGTCAGGGCATCACCTTTCCATAGAACTCAACTGACAGCCTCCCATGGCTTCCTGTTTGACGCTGCCCTTCTATACCACAGTGCTCTGGCTACACAGAGATGGGAAAACAGGAAGCAAACTGGATGTTCAGACTAAATACAAGCGTGTTTTTAGCAACTTTTACTCAGAGCCCAGTTCTGCAGACCTGATACACGCTCTCCCATTGTTCTATTTCCCCTGCATCAAGCTACAATGCCTTTCCACCCTCCCACTCCCTGTATTGATTCACCGCAGAGCTTCAGAAATTAGTTCAGCCGTTAAAGAAAATATATTCAGTTCAAATATTTAATACTGTCTTGACCAAAAAAAAGAAAAAAAAACAGATATTTAAAGTCAAAAGCCGAAATCCTACAGTCAGACCAGCAGAAATTGGATGAGATGGGAGGGTCATGGAGGTTCCAGCCCGAGCCCAAATAGCCACACTGATATTTTTAACCCCGTGGTGTGAGCCAGGCTCTTAGAATTGCTGCTACAGGGAGAAGCTTGTTGTGCAGATACACTCTCCATGTCTAAATTGTATCCACACACTCCGGGCTCAAAGGAATTGCTGGCGTGATCCAGCAAAGCAGTTAAGCACATGCTTAGCATCAGGCACATGAATGGTCCCACTCCAGTGGGGCTATTCATGAGTTTAAGCATGTGCATGCAAGTTTCATTGGATTGGGCTTGCTAGGGTAACCGGACAGCAAATGTGAAATATCAGGACAGGAGGTGGGGGGTAATAGGAGCCTCTATAAGAAAAAGACCCAAAAACCAGGACTGTCCCTATAAAATTGGGACATCTAAACACCCTAGGGTTTGTGTGCTCGGCATCTTCAGGGATTGCTTCCCATTTGTGAGTCTGAGTTTCCGTTTTGGATGTGTCTAGAATGGCTGGCCACACAGCACTGCAGGCAGCACTGGGCGAAAAGAGAGGGGAATATCAAAAGTTTCCAAATCATCCATTTAGCTTTTCATTGTTCAAAACTTTTCACGATTTGTTTTTCCTAACACAAACTTCTCCATTTTCCCTTCAGCACTAACTGTGTTCAAAATAGGAAAATGTCGAAACTGAATTTCTTTGCTCAGCTTAGTCACTGGGTGGGATCGTAAAAAACAAACAAACTAGCGGTGACTTCAAAGTGTAATAAACATTTCTTTTACCAAAAAACATCAGCAACACTTTCTGATTTTGAAAATGATACGTGCAAATGTCAGCAGCATTTTCGATACATCAGAAATTTTAAAAAACATGGTTTTGAAAATATGGCTGTCCCCAAAAGATGTTTTTTAACAACAATGACAACAAGAAAATTTCCTTTTGAGAAATTTCATCCAGCTTTAGCAACAAACAATAGAGCAAAGTGCATGGGACTCAATGCAAATGCAAAGCATCCTCCCAGAATTTTTGGTGGCCAATCCGGCACTCATTTTCCTTCACATAAGATTCAGAGATCGTAAGTCAGAGTGCTACTCTTCTCCAGTGGGGTCTACATAAACTATTTTTTTCTTCACTGTGATAAAACTTTCTGCTGGCATAACAGAAACATACATACACACACAATATTGCAAGACTGGGACCATCTTAGAGCTTAAGACTATTTAAAAAAAATACTGGCACAAAATTTAATAAAATAAAATTTTAACAAATAATAATTAAAAAAATCTTGGTCCCTCCTAAAAAAAAAATCTGTTCTTTGTAACAGAAAAATAAACAACAGAAAAGCAAAGTAACAAGAAATGTTCTTGTTTTTTCCTATGTCTTCCCCTCCAACAAAACAGGAAGTTCCAACCTTCCCTTTGTCCCTCCCATCCATAAAAGAACCAATCGCATAATCCTTAGGAGTCTTTTCACTTCCTGAATTGTCAGTTTGCTGCACTGGTAACACAGTAATCAAGGGGATCTTTTCTTAATAATGTTTCGAGGCGGTGTGAGATGGGGAGGGCTTATTTTAATATTTTAGTGAACTATCTTTTTCTGGCTTCCTTAAAACTAAGAAATTCACCCCCAAAAACCTCTCTGAGAACTTTCAAATAAAAAGTTCCATCTTTCTTCTCTCAACCAAACATTGTCAGATTCAGCCAAAAGCTTGACTTTGCCCACCCTTTCTCTCCCCATGAAAAATGTCAAATCTGAGTTGCTCTTGAAAAAATATAGATAGATATTTAACTGCAAAAAAAAAATTAAGGACTTGTCGAATCTCCGCACTGATACGACACAACCTTCCACACAGTCTGGCTGGTCCGATTCACTCATCGGCATCGGGTTTGACATCCAGCATGGCATGGAGTTCCTCAGGCGTATAGCCCAGAAGGCTCTGCAGGTCGCAGACGAAACGGTACACGTAGCGCTTGCCGGCTGTCTTATGGATGATGTTCTTGTCATAATAGTAGCGAAGCCCACGGCTCAGCTTCTCGTAGTTCATCTTGGGCTTGTTTTTCCTCTTGCCCCATCGCCTGGCAACCTGGAAAAGGAGGAGAACAAAGATGAAGAAGGGCTCAGAGATTAAGTGTAGATATTAAAATAAGTCTCTTCCTCCTGGTTCGGCTGGGTGATAAGGGGCTGGGAGAGCTAATGGTGATAAGCTTTTTCTCTCCCTCATCATGAAGAATGAACTCAAGGAAGAGTTGAATGATGCATTTGCAGAGGGCCAGCAGATCAAACCCCTCCTGGTCTGTAGAAACAGCACCCATAGATTCTGCTGGGGGATCATGAAGTGGAATCAGATGAAGACAGGAGATGGGAAAGGGGATAATTTTAAGCTCTTTGGGGCAGGGGCTGTCTTTTTGTGTGTACAGTGCCTAGCACGCTTGGGGCCTGGTCCATGCCTGGTGGCCTCTAGAGCTGTGCAAATACTATTGGAGGGGAAATAGTGTCAGGTAAAACTGAAAACAATTTTTTTCAACGTTTTTAGCAAATCAAGAAAAATTGTTTTGGCTCCAAATAAACTTTTTTTTCCCTTAACCACATCACAGTATTTTATTTCAATTTCAACCATTGAAACCATTTTTTACTGGTTTTTAAATACAATTAAAGGAAATTTCGAACTGAAAAATGGCAACGCTTCATTTGTCTCGTCATTATCTTTCCTCCTGACAGAAACGATTTGGCAAAAGTAACACAAAGTGGCGATGCCTTTTGCTGTTGCTGCTTCTTAATTTTTCACTAAAAAAACCTGACTTTGGTATAAAATATTTCACCTAGCTTCTAGGTGCCACTGCAATACAATTAATAATTGCTTATTAATAATTGTAGCATCTCACCCACAAAGAGAGCGAACTTAGGTTATTCGCCTAAGCACTGCCAATGGTCTCTGATCAGTTATAATGGGCCATACCTCATCTGGGTCCGAGAGCTTGAATTCCCAGCCATCGCCTGTCCAGCTGATGAAGGATTGGCAGGACTTGTCAGTGAGCAGCTCCAGCAGGAACTGCCACAGCTGGATGGGTCCACTGCCTAAGAATGCAAAGAAGCCCCATGTTGTTAAAACCAGGTGAGCCAAGAATGAAACAGATGCAGATTTCTTTCCACCCAACCGCCTGGAATGTTCAACCCCTGGAATGTATCACCTCAGTCTGAGTTACATAAAGGGGATTATTTCTTGGCATTAAAATAGGGAGGAATCATTTTTCTGCACCGAAGCGCTGTCGTCTCTTACGTGCCAAAAAGCTCCCAGCCTCTGCTCGAACTCCTACACTATCACACGCCGCCTCCTGACCTTCGCCTTCTGCTCCAAGGCTGTACACTGAAGTGTGATAAAGGGGACATAGGTATGAAAATTATTTGGCCTTGCTCCAGGACATGTTGCTGCAAGAACCACCTACATAAACTCGCAGGGAACAAGAGGCCACTCAGTGCAGCTGGCACGGCTATTGCTACAAGGAATAGGGCTGGCTGGGCGGGTGGGCACCTGGGAAACAGGAAGGGCTTTCTGATGAGCACTGTAATAACATAACAGAATGGAGAGTAAGCAGAAAGTGGTCTCACAGGTTAGCATCTTGAATAATTCCAAGACTTAGAACTAGAGCCTCTGCAAGATTGGAGTGTGCAGCCTGACAGTAAGGTCTTCTGCACTAAAGGTGCTTGTATATTTTCCAGCAGCATCCTAGCAAACAAGCTGCAATGGGTGTAAGCCTGAGCTGGTAGAAGGGGTGGCTAATGGAACAACCGGATGAAGTTACTTGATGACAATTCACGCTGCATGTCAGCACATTGGAAATGGAACCCTTCCCGGTCATGACATCCTGAAGTCAGCTGGGTCTGAATCCCTTTGTACTCTGTGCAGCAGAAGAGGAGACCACACAATGTCCATCCAACTCCTAGCTGGCCAGAAGCAAGTTCCCCGGGTGATTGTTCTCATGATGTAACATCATGGATACGGAGGTGAAGGGTCTGTGGGTGAAGCCTCCCATGTTATATACATTTGAGTCATAAAAAGCTATTTGTTTTGCAGCTCCATTGTCTCTAAATACACTATGGGTGCTGACTGTGGCCATCGGCTATTTGTCAAGAAATACCTCAGAAATGGCAATGCACGCGTCTTCTGTCAAAACCTCCCAGTGATCATCTTGGGAACTTCCCTGTGCCTTTAGTCCCAGCTGGCACTGTCCACCTGTCTGCAGCGTGCAAGTTGGTGGTTTTAAATCAGAACTAACTTTTTCCATCTGTGTTGGGGATTGATTCTGGGAGGAGAGCACCACTCCTCTGATCAGCTGAAAACAAACAAGCTGCTTATCGACAGCAATCAGGGGTGCCAAATTCTCCTTCCCCCCAGAACTGATTTTCTCTAGAGGGCCTCAGCTGTACTTGGCTAAGGCTGGCCTTTTAATTTAAAAGCACTATACTACCTGTCTATTTGCATTGTATCTCGCCATGCCTCAGGGCATCTGATTCCTACGTGCTTAAGCAGGGTGATGCAAAGTACGTAGTGTATTGCCCTGAGAGACTGTGGCTTTACACGCTTTCCAGTAAGGCTTTCACTGGATCAGTCACATGCTGAGTGACTCCTAAGTACTGATCTCTTCCTTTCACTCATGTCCCAGCCAAAGCCAAAATGGACGCCCTCAAGCCAAAACCTGTCTGATTAGGGCCACACCTAGAACACTATGTTCAGCTTTGGGCAACATATTTCCAGCAAGCTACTGACACATCTAAGAGGAGCTCAGAAAAGAACAATGAAAATGATCCAGGGAATGACTTGCAAGAAATGAATTAAAGCTGGGTTATGCAACAGCTAAGGTGAGGGAAAGGAGAACAGACTGCTAATGGCAATGGGTGTAAGCCTGAGCTGGCAGAAGGGGTGGCTAATGGAACAACTGGACGAAGTTACTTGATGACAATTCATGCTGCATGTCAGGATAAAATTCCTGCTGGTGGGAATCAGAGGATGAGAAATAATCTCCCAAGGGATGTGCTGGATGATGTCCTCCTATTGAGTTATAGATTACAAGGCCAGAAGGGGCCATCGTGATCATCTAGTCTGACCTATGGTGACCAGATATCCTGATTTTATAGGGACAGTCCCAATTTTGGGGTCTTTTTCTTATATAGACTCCTATTATGCCCCCCTTCCTGATTTTTCACACTGGTCACCCTAGTCTGACCTCCTGTATGACACAGGCCAGAGAACTGCCCCCAAATAATTCCTGCTGGAACAAATGCAGATCTTTTAGAAGAAACATCCACATTTTGTTCTAAAAATTGCCAGTGATGGAGACATTTCAAACTATTGAAAACTAGACAAACTGCTAGTAGAGAAGGAACCATCCTGCCTGGTGAAGGGCAGACTAAATGGGACCTAGAGTAGCTTTTCTGGCTCTAGAGTCGATGGACTCAGTTCTGATCTCACTGCAGTCCCATCTTGGTGTAACCCCAATGACTTCACTGGAGCTACTCCTGATATAGTAAGGTGTGAGAGCCACGGGAACGGAAGGTAGGTACACTGCAAAAAATGACCATGGCCGCCAGTCTCAGAGCCCACGTCTACTGACTCTGACTCATGCCCTGGCACCTCTGGTTGGAGCTCAGGCACTGAGACCCACCCCACATAGCAACTGACAGAACTCAAGCTCCCACCTGAATGGGAATGTCTACACTGCTATTCTTAGCACCTTAGCGCGAACCTTGTGAACCCAATCCGGGCTCAGAGAGCTGCTGCTGTGGGGGTGTTTTTGTTGGTTTGTTTGCTGCGTTGATACACCCGGATAGATGCCTGACTATCCGCTAGCTCTTCGTTTATTTAAAGGGTATCTGAGTGATTCTGAGACTCTTGGTTATCAGCGCACTGATCTGCAAACCAAATCGGGCTCAGAGAATTTATCTTATCCCACATATGAACATGAGAAATACTACATTCTGCAGGGAAATATGTGAGCAAGGTGAGGCTTTGCCAAATATCAGCTCAGTGGATCTTATTACACATTGTCTACATTTAGTAGGGATTGAGTAGCAACCATAATTCCCAGATCGCTACACTGGGGAAGCTCAGATAGGGACTTTGCAGCTGCCTGTATTATAGTGGGCTGATCCAGATGCTTCCAGGCTTTGGGGATCCCAGCTTTGCTGCTTGAGCTCTGTGCTCACATTCTGAATCACAGCTCAGTGGGGTGCACAGGAAGAAGGTTATTTCATCCATCTAGAGTATGTCAGCAAGGTAGCATAGGTGGATGCTGCTGAAGCTGAGCAAAGTGAACAGATTCTAGCCCTAAATCGACAACAGAGAATTCCCCTTGTGGAGGGGGATGTCCCAATGTCAAATATACCAACTGAACCAGCTTCTGTGCCCACCACTGTCGCTGGCAAAGGGGAGGTGCTGCGGGTGAAAGAGACAAGGCAAGAGCAGGCCAGAGCAGATGCCTTTACACCAATGCTCCTGTAGAGTAAGTTAGAGCAACCCCACTGCTGCTCTAACTAATGTCTGGGCAGCTGACACTGGGATGCAGAGTAAAAAAAAGACCAGGATCTCCCTATCCTGTTGATTTCCCTTAACCTTTGAGGCATATTCCAACTAATGGGAGGAGCTGTAATGAAGTATTCATTGAGAGAACTCCTTGCTCTGGCCTGGCACATCACCAGGTCACACCAGCTTTAACGAGCACTTTCAAGGCTTTCCAAGCTTTCAGAGAGAAATTTCTCTACCCTTAGGCCAAGGAGCCCAGTGCAGTTAGCACGTTCTCCTCGCACTCTGCTGCCAGCTGGCATGCAGAAGTGCAGGGAAGCCCAGCAATTTATCACTGTAAGCTGCAGGATGGTTTTTTCTTTGCAGGAGGGAACGCTGTCCAATGGCTAGCTCAGAGGACTAGGTGTCACGCTCCACGGGGTTGCCCATTGGAGGATTAGTAGTCTGAAAAGGAACGTGTTTTTTTACTGCATGGCTAGCAAGCACACTTCAGCTCACGCAGACATGCACCGAACTGTGCAAAGCATTACAGCCCTGCTACCGCTGGGGTGACACCTTGTTCAAAATGTCAGAAAGTCAACAGATGCAGGGTGCAGCAGGAGCTAACGTGAGCCTGTGTGACAGAGCACAGCTCCGGGGAGACAGCGTTATCGGGCACCACCTCTCTTGGTATTTGTATCTCTTTCCTAGAGAAGATTCAATTGTTAAGAAAGAGGGCTGTGAGTACTGAGGACTTATGATGAATTGGGCTATACATGAATTATAGTGAGGATAGGATCTGGGAGGAGCACCTTGGAGAAGGAGGCAGGAACAGGCATTAATAATGGGTGAGATTGTGAAGTGTTCAAGGGAGTTAGGAGCCCAGGAACTGTCCTCTGTGATTGGCACCTTCATCTCTCCAACCACTCAGCACCTTCTCCCTCTAGCTGCACCTGGTGACCCAGCTCCCACATCTTCTGTTCCAGCCTTCAGCGCTCTTCCACAGCCTGGATCCATCTAGCCGAGCGGGGTGTGCGGTTGGGGGGTACCCAAGACATTGGGGTCCAGATCTGGGGTAAATCAACCCAGCTCCATTGATTTACACCAAGAGAGGAGCTGGCCATTGATGTTTCTAAAAGCCAATTGCCAATGGAATATTAAGCAGCAGCATTAGGACAAGAAGTAGCTTCAATCCTGACTGGAAAAGCCTTCCTTCCCGGTGACACAAGCAGTCTCTGATACAAGAGGACATCCCCAGCATCTCCCTGCGTCTGCCAGTCCTACAGTTGCCCCTCGGCCCCGGGTGGTTTCAGATTCTCAGCTGGTGTAAGGGGGTGCAGCTGCGCCCCAGACGAGACAGCGGCCCACGGCGAGGCAGAACCTCCAGATAAGATGCAGCCCTTCCCGGGAGGGCCAGACATTCCCATGCACTGCTGACCTCATGCGGAATATCCCGAGACAGAGATCAGCCCTTGGACACAGATGCAAGTAGGCAGAGTGCAGACACAAGCTGCCTTTTGTGATGGGGTCACTTCAAACACATCCGGGAGCTTTCAGCCATGCCCGGAGGAGGGTTCGCGGAACCCACTCATTTCCATCCGAGCCCTGGAAAGATGACAACCTCACACGCACACCACCCCCGAGGCCAGGCCTCTGAATTCTGGGGCTGTCCCTGGAGTGCAGCCTGATGACCTTTGTCCCTGGTAGGGAGAGAGGGCGTGCTAAGAATAGAGCCAGTCAGAGGGGCCTCACATGCTAAATGTGACTCACAATGGCCGCCCTGTCTCACTTCCCTCACAGTGAGGAGCACTGGGGAGCATCACGCATTAGGAATTCTTGAGCGTCATGGGGAAAATATGCCTCTTAAGCCTGGGTATGAAATGCTGCCACAGTGGGAACCCTGTCTGAGCAAAGCCTCTTTGCACGGGGATGCACACACGCTCCTGGGCATGCATCGCACAAGTCCCAGACAACTTTTCCAGGTTGTCCCTTTGGCTCTGCCTTCCCATGGGGCTACTAGGAGGTGGTTTAGAAGGAAATTTCTTTGGCTGTCAGGATTTCAGCTGGCTCTCCGCACAGGGGAGATTTTCACGTCCTGAGCAGATCGTCCCCCTGTCGCACTTGCAGCTGTACCATCTTGGCCTACAATCTCATTGGGTCTTGCCAGTTAAGCACTGCTGGGTCTAGTCAATCCAACAGGGGAAAATAAAGGTGGATGCAGGAAGAGATGCTGGTGATAAAGTAGGTGCCACTCTTCTGGACCAGTGCATGGTACGATGGGCTGATGTGCTGTTCACAGGGCTTGCTTTCCAAGGAGAGGCAAAGCCCAGACCCAAGCCACATGAAGCCTAAATGTCCATGGGCCCTATGGTAAAAGAGTTTGTTAACTCCAGCCTTTAAACAAAACTCTGCCGTGGTCAGTGAATTCTGCCTGCCTCAATGTCCCCTGCAGAGTGAAATGAATGTGGCACGCTTCACTTCCTGCCCTACACTGTTGCTGGTGAGCTGTTAAACAGCTGCCATAGCCCACCCCAGAGATGGGCACATTTCAGCAGTGTCTGATGTGGTTACAAATCACTTTTAGATGAAAGCATCTGTTAGAACTATGAGGCGTGGCTAGAAACATAACGATCTGTGACAACATTGGGTTTTTATTGGGACTTTAGGAAGGGGAAATTCTGGGGTCCTATTAATAATGGGATTGAGCCCAGAGGGGCAGTCGGGCCTCGACTCAGGAACCTTGCACCTCTTTACTAGTGCTTGCATGAATACCAGATGGGGTTTACACCAGGTATGCTGACCAGATAGCAGATGTGAAAAACCGGGACAGGGAGTGGGGGGTAATAGGAGCCTATGTAAGAAAAAGACCCCAAAATCGGGACTGTTCCTATAAAATCGGGACATCTGGTCACCCTAACACCAGGGCAATGTAAATCACTTTGGTTCAAGCCCTCTCTTGCACTGGTACAATGAATCTACAGAGACTATTTGCACTAGTGCAGCTACATCAGTGCAACTCCCCCTCCATGCTTCTTTCCTCTCTCCCGCCACCAGCATAGACAGGCCATTACTTTACATGGTAAGGCCCTATCTGAAGCATGTCACCCCACTCCTTCTCTGGCTGATTTTCACACCCCCTCCCCCAGCGACATTGTTTGAAAGAAACAAAACAAAAAACGAGAGCGGCGCACCTATTCTTTTCACTGTGTGGTTTGTGGTTCCAACCAGACACAGCAAGTGGGCATAGTAACATCTCCAAAGCAGCCTTCACTTGTCTCACGCACTGACCTTGGCCTGGACCTCCTATGTCAGAGCTTCAGAGATGAGCATAATCAGGAGGGGCCGAGGTCTGTTTGCTGGCCCTGGGCAGTGGTGAGGTTGTGCCTCTACATTTCATCCCCCATATCAGCCATAGGCAATTCTTCCCCGTCTCTCTCCCTCACCAAATTTTGCTTTGTTAGGAGCATCCTCTAGGAGCATGGAAAAGTTTCAGCTCCAGATTGCCTCACAGTCTGGGTATGATCAGAGCCAGCGTTTTGATTTGGGATCATCCCTAGTTTCAAAAGAATCCAGGAGGCATCCATGGTGGAGCATGGAAGCTAGGGAGAGCCAGCCCATATAGCAGGTGGAGGATGGATTGGGGGAACTGATGGGTCTCAGGCCTCTGTCATCAAGGTGGCATTGGGAGTCCAACATACTATCTGTGTTCAAGACACCCCAAACCGGCTATGCCATAGTCTGATTAACGGCTCTGAGGAGTGCCTAGTAAAACGATATCACTGAAGAGTCAACTCTGAACTGCAAAGGTCGTGCCACTCGGTGGTTGGGGCTGCGCGTTTTTGTTTTACAAGCTGAGCTGCGGTCACGGTTGGGCAGCATTGCATGGGGCTGATTTGACTGTCATTTGCATATGTCTGGCAGGTGGCCCAGGGGCCACTGAACCAAGCCCGGGCCGCACCCGCTGGGTTCTACCTTAGGGTGAGAAACGGGCCTTGAAGAGCCGTTTGTAGTGGAAGCTAGAAGCAGGTGGTAGGGGAAACTAGGATGTAAAGTTACGCTTGAAATCATCCCTCAACAGCAGGTAAATGTCATACTGAACCGGAATCCAAACAGGGTAGGCAAGGGAACAACCACTCGCCCCCAGCCGCCTGCCCCTAGGAACAGCCACTTTTTGTCTGTCCACCAGCGACAACTGAATGCACTTATGACCTCTCCGAACTGACATCACAGGGATGGCTGACTTTACCCTTCTCCAGCAGCAGGGAGGAGTCAGGAATGCCATACGGACACTGACTTTTCTCCCCAAGCAACTGCACTGAATGTAGATGTCCAGGGAATGTGGCTCCCTGGACATCTCTTCCTGAGACTTGAGAGGAACTGAGAGCAGTGCTGTTAACAGGCTTTCTGACCTTGGCTGGAGACAGCACACTTCCGCCCCTCAACCCCACATCAGATCGCACCTGTCGGGCCTGTGAGTTTCAGCCGGCAGCGTGGGCGGCAGCAAGAAGAGGAGGAGTATGCAGATCTCCTAAAGAGACCCACTTTCTTCGAGGCTGATGTTTCTTTCTTGTAAACCAGCAGCTGGGTTCTTTCACTTTTAAATGGAACAGGCGATCCTCGCTCAGAAAGAGCAGCTTGTCCAGCATGGGCCCATGGCCTTTGCAATAGGGAGTGGGATTTGTGGGGTTTCCCGACGCATATTCTGGAGACATCTGCCAGACCTTTGGCAGCTGGGGAAAGGGAGACTCAGGTCTCTCAGCTGAGCAAAGTTTGGGTGACACTGGGAATGACACTTGCAGGAGTGATTTGTTCAATGGAAATGCTTCTGCATCTATCACGGAGCTAAAGTCTCATGGGTGCCAGATACTCCCCTGCAGTCTCATCTTGGCTCTCTTCTTCCCTGGCAGCACTTCTGTTACTAAGAATGAAATTAAGACCATGCATACTAGTGCCTAATTTGCATAATTGCATAATACTCTTGCATACTAATGCATGCTATTAATTAAGACCTGGCATACTATTAATTTGGGGCTATAAACAACATAGGCACCAGGCTTCTCTCTAAAGCAACCTGTAATTTCTTACTCATTTGTGATGGCCTAAGACTCAGGAGATCTAGGTTCAGTTCCTCATTCTACCACTGAGCTACTGTATAAGTTTGGGTAAGTTGCTTCATCTCTCTGGGTCTTGCTTCACCATCCACGAAATGGCGGGGGATAATAGTTCTGCCTTGTTTATTTAGGCTCTAAGCTCTTTGGGGCAGGAGATGTCTTTGATCAGGTCTCTGTACAGTGACTAGCACAACAGGGCTCTGAAATCAACCGGATTCCAGACACTACTGTGTTACACATAATAACTCTATGGAAAGCCACAGCCAAATGTCAGGGGCTTTGCAGAGAAGCTGATGCACTAGGCCTTGTTATGCGAACACACCCCATGTTTTTGCTCTGTGCGCTATTTTGTTTGCTGGAGACCAGCCCACGGTGGTGCAGGCAAGTGACCACAATGGGCAGAAGGAGGTGTGAAGGACTAGATGGTCCCCCTGGCTAAGAGATCAGTGGCTGAAGTGGGCGAGGCCAAAGATTCCCGGCACAGATCATGGGAAAAACAGGTCACAGAAATCAGAGAGAGTTAAGAGCTAACTCACTACATTGAACCAGTGCAGGGTTGTTCTCTGCAGTATATTCTCCAGTGCTTTGTGTGTCCAGTTTTAAAAGCTTAAGGGATGGAAGTTCTACTGCTTTCCTTTGGGAGACCATTCCACAGTCTAATGGGTCTCACTCTTTGACCCAACTTGCCCTACTCTAATGGAAGAGTTGTGTCTAAATCCCCTGGACTGTTTTGAAAATCTCAATGCTGGAGCTGGCATTTGGGCACCGAACTTTGAAAATGCGCCCCCCCACACACCCAGTAGGTCAGGGGAATAGTCTTTCAGAAGAGCAGTCTCCACTGACCTAGCTGTGTCCCAGTGAGTGTGGAAACAGGTTAGAAACTGAATTTTCATGAACTCTTGTGCAGTTACATTCTTACCCCAAAGATAAGAAAATTGCATCAACCTCTCCGAGCAACCATGGCAACTTGTTAAATTAGGTCAAGATGTGGGGGCAGATAAGGCGGCTTTGAAAGTCTGCTCCCGAGCTGAGTTACGAACACATCAAATGCAAGCTGGGCTTCCGCCAAAATGCACCTTCTCTACAAACTGTGCGCCTCCTAGGGCTGATACCATCGGTGTGCTGCTTCTCTTGTGATAAAGCCTAGCGGCACCTCCCAGTGCCATCGGCAAAGCAGGCTCTTGAGAACAAAAGCCGAACGATATTTTCAGTGTCTTACATACAAAACAGGGATTGGGGCAAAAAATACCTAGCGCTTGCCCAATGTCTTTGCTCAGAGGGGCTCAAAGCGCTTGCCAAACATCAATGGAGCTTCGATGCATGGGTAAAGATTGTTGTGCACATTTTACAGAATGGTGACCCAGACCTGCTCAAGCCACTATGTGAGTCAGTAGCCATGGGAGGAATAGAACTCAGGAGTCCTGACTGTCAGTCCCCTGCTTTAGCTGCTAGAGCCCACTTCCTTACCAGAAGTGAGAACAAACCCCGGCATCCTGGCTCCCAGTTTTCCTGCTCCAGCCACTAGAAACCACTTCTCTCCCAGCACTAAGAATAGAACTCAGGAGTCCTGACTCCCACTCCACCGCCCCACTTGACCTGTTTTGCCTTTTCTGATATTTATTATTCTTTTTTAAATAGGGAAGCCCTGTCCCTTCCCAGTGTGAGCTCTGGGCATTATCTCCTGGAGGGGAGGAGCTTGCAAAATACTGCACCAGCGCTTTTCTGGGCTCGCCACTGTCTCTATTAATTTAAAAGTTACAGCATGCAATAAAACCAGAGGTTGTAAAGGCCCATTATAGAGATAACCTGAACCAAAACCTCAGCTCCAAACACCCCTGGACTTCGGAAATGTCTTAAACCAGATTAGAATTTTGGAGGCTTAATTCTCCTCTGCTTTGGAGCTTGTGTTGTCACTTGCTCCTGGGCAAAGTGGTTGTATCCTGCAACCAGGTCCACAGGGCTGCATTTTATACCCACACTGTATTCCCTTTAGCCGGGTGTAAAGGATGAGAGGAAATGCAAGGCCCTGGAGAATCAGGAATCTTTATCATCAGACCTCTGGACTGACACATCCACGAACTTGATCTGCTGCAGTCTTTGTCCTACAATAATGAAGCAGATCCAGTTCCTTACTCAACTGAGCTCTTAAGACAGCAACTCCACTAGACTGAGCAAAGGCCAATGACCTAAAAGCCATGATTTCCAAAGTGACTGGGGATTTTGAGTACCTCAATTTCCAGGGACCCAACTTGAGATGCTTTTAAAGAGCCAGGCTCTCAGAGGATAAGTGCTCAGCACTACCCAAGAATCAAGCCCCTTTAAGATCTGGGCACGGGAAAATAGAGGCATCCCAAATCACCAGTCACTTTGGAAAAACCTTGGGTCTGGTGTTTACGGATTTTTCCCACCCTGATTCAAAATGGAATTTGAAGCATGGCTAGAGAGATTACCATAAAACATGCATGTTTCTTACACTAACATGTAGCATGCAGCATTTGGGTTGTAATTAAGAGTGCTTTTGTATAGGAACAAGTAAAGATGCCACTTCTTGGAGGCATGAATCCAAAGAGATGCTCTGGACTGGTGGTGGTGTTGGGTGGAATAAAGGATCTAACTCGTTATGGGGATTGGCACTCTGGTTTACTGTCAAGTGTCCATTACATGTAATAGTGAAGTGAAATGCCTGGGTTTAGTTTGGGGCAGATAGGTAGGTGAGGGTAATTCAGTTTCACCAATGCATGGTGCACTTTGAGCTCTTTGGGAGATACTTGGCCTTCTGTTAGGCACATGCTCTGTGTTCTACACATCCTACCTATTGACAGCTGATTATGAATAGAGCTGAATGAATCAAAACAATCTGAAAGAAAATTCACATTGGGTTAAACTAAATTTGTTTTTACCTATGGGTAAAGGTGGGTTTTTACCTTTCTTTTTTCTGCTATTTAAAATAAATCTACCTAAATATCTACTCCAAATGTAAAAAACAAAAAGGCAAAACATCTCATTTCAAAAATGTCAAAACAAAATTCTGTTTGCTGTGTTATTGTACCATGTTGATCCCAGGAGATTAGAGAGACAAGATGGGCGAGGTAACATCTTTTATTGGACCAACTTTTCTCACACCAACAGAAGCTGGTCCAAATAAAGATATTACCTCACCCACCTTGTCTCTCTAGAATAAAATTGGTTGACTTTAAATATATATATATATTTGGCCAAATCTATTCACCAAATTTGAGCCAAATTCACAAATAGTTTTGGTCCAACGGAAACTGTCTTTTTTTTGGAGAATAACTTATTTGTCTGAAAAACTTTGCCCGGCTCTAAATTATGAGCTTCAAAGCTGGAGAGAGATACAGCACAAGCACTTGTAACCCACAGTCTGAAGACCTAGCTCAAGGCAAAACTCCTACTAACTTCAGGACTCTGAGAGCAGAACAAGGACTGAGCAGACACTTCCTTGATGCTGGGGGAGGGGAAAGGCTGCTCCCTCTGTATAGTTGGCTGACTAGGAGATTCAGTCAAGTTTCTGCAAAGAGTCTGACCACACTAGGTCTAGATTCACACCGTATGAGTGGGCTTTGGAAAGGAGCTCACATATGAGATGCTTCCATGACACATATTAGCCCCAGCAACCCTGCTAAGCGTCTCCCATTGAAGAACGTGATGGCACCAAATACGAGGTGGGGCATAAAGCAATGGGAGGAAACTGAGCAAAGGAAAGCGTGGGCCTGATCAGCACAAAACGTTTGCTGCTACTTGCAAAGTAACTGTACATGAAAATGGGCACCTAAGTGGCATTGCGTATGCCAAGACCCCCTACTGGAAGCAAGAGTATGGTCCCATACTCAGAGAGCATGGGACTGGGAAACGGGAGATTTTGATTCTGTACTCATCTCTGCCCCTAATTCAGCAACATACTTTTGTGCCTCAGTTTCCTCCATTAAATGAGGATCAGCACCAGTGCGTAGGACCATCAGGATTCCAAAGCACTTTGAGATTCCCATGGTGAAAAGCTGTATTACAAGGGGAAAGAATTCATTGACTTGGGGGGAAAAATGCCAGGGCTGTTTATGGGCCTAATTTGTGGAAACAAATGAAGTGCCTTATGGAATGGAGCCTTAATGAATGTACTGTACTATGTCACCCGGCCCCTCCCATAGCTGTACATTTCATCGGTCACATCCTATATGGCAGTATCTAACACAGGAATGCAACACGATTCAATTGGTTTTTTTGCGCGGGTCACTTAAAAGACTCCCATTCAGTCAGGTGGGTTGATCTCGCTCTAAAATTAAAGCTCTAGCAACAAACCACTTCCTTTTTACACACAGCTCCAAAAATTATCTTCCCACCTCACCCTGATCTCCCCCCCCCCCCCCCCCGCAAAAAATAAAATTATCAGCTCTAAGAGGAGCTGTGTGAGTGGGAGGACATTTCTGGGAGGGTCTCACCTCAGGATCTGCTCTGAGCCTCTTGATCTTTATCTGCCTGCAGATGCTATTTCTCCCTCATGACTCCTCCAGCGCACAGCTGCCACCAGTAGGTGCATGAGGAGTCACTGTTCGTGAGTGAAAGAGGAACTGACGAAAGATACTGTGCTGCGCCTCTTTGGCTCTTTGATCTAGATTTCTAATAAGTTCTAAAGTCCAATCAACTTCCCTTCTCCCCTGCTTTTCCCCGCTCAAACTGAAAAACCAGTACAAAGTTCAATAACAAAACCTGCTTGCCTAGACGCTGAAACAAATAAGGACGAAATGCTCCAATATTGCAGGGGAAAGACCCAGTCATCAACACACTTGGAAAACTCTCCACAGATTGTGTGCATGCCCAGAAACCCATTCTGTCAGCCTTGCTCACAGTAAGGACAGACAGAGGCTAGTATTGCTCTCAGAGAACTGTGCAAAATAGAGTCAGAAAGAAGCATTTCATGAATGTACACGGCCTAATTCTCCATTGCCATACATCTGTTCAAAGTGAAAGGCAAGGGGTAATAGTCGGTGTAAAGGACACCATAAAGGGTAAAGCCAGGAAAATTCAGGCTCTTTACACCTCCATCATGCTCCATTCCCAAGGCTACTATATATATATACTCAGACTATGCAGCATGTCTCAAAATGCAGCCACCTCTGGGGTGGAGATGGCACATTGCATAACAGCAGTGAGAGTTGAAAATTGCTCTAGGTCATGATGAATGTCCTACATTGAAAAGTAAGGGGCCTGGCTCTCCAGTGCCATGCACATGATGCATTCACAGCTGTGCAAAGTAAAGGTAAATTGCTACTGGACTCAGCAAGGTGGCAATTTTGCACCTGCTTTGCACAGCTATAAATGAGACCAAGACCGACTGGCTCAAGAGAGACGATGGGATAACAGGGACTCCCACCTCTAGGTCACTGCTAGGAATCTGCTCCCACAGCAATGCCCAAAAGCTATTTCCTTCCAATAGATAGTTGGAGACTGAAGTGAGACGGCCGGTGAGATGGGCCCATGTCATGACATTGGGACCCAGACTCTGGGCACCTCCAAAGTTATGGGGTATTTGGACCAGCCTCCTCCAGAGACAGGGAACTGAGCTAAAACACTAACCCTGAGGCAGGTTTTCAGAATGCAAGGATGAGCTCATCTGTAGTTGGTGCTTCCCAGTCCCACTCCTAAAGGAGAGGTGTCCACATCCCAAACGCCATTGCTAGGACTGGTGTGCTGGAGGCCACTCGAAGGGACCCATTCATCTCTCCCCCTATAGACCCCGCCCCTCTCAGTAAGGGCGGAGATCTATAAATGAGGGGTGGGGGGGGCTTGCACACTGCACCCGTCCCGCACATCAAGTCAGCCAATCTCATCCCTTTCACCAGCCCCAGATCCGCTTCTGAACGGAACCCAAGAGCCATCTCAGAAAGGCTCTGCCCTGGGGCAGGTGACCCTACCTGTGTAGCCCGCGAGGGCAGCAGCAGGAATGACTGGCTTGTCCTTGTTCATGTCGGCCCGGTCTCGAACATAGTCCTTGAAGGTGCCTTTGGGCTTGTGGTTGGGCAGCGCCGCTGGGTAGTCCTCCGAATCAAAGCTGTCGTAGGAGGGGACGCGCTGAAGGCTCTGGAAGGACGACTGGCTGTTCCAGGACTGCGTCAGGCGGTCGCAGCTGTCGTAGCTCTCTATGCTCTCGAAGGAGTCCTGGCCCCCTAGTTTACCTGGCAAGCAGAAGGGAGAGTCAGAATCGCCCGGCCTGCGAGGAGGCACTTTAATGAGATGCACAAATCAAGGTCAGGAGAAGGACAACGCCCCAGGTGTGCGCTCCATCTGCCAGCCAGGCAGACAGCAGAAGGAGCCACAGCCCTGCTGACTATGTTCAGCTCCAAGCCATTCAAGAAACGGCTGTTCCAGTGCACACTTCACCTCAGAGCAAACGTTGATCAAGCACTGACATCCATGAGCCTGGTGTATCTTTGCTGGCCCCATGTTACAGAGCAGGGCAATCTGAGGCACACAGAGGTGAAAGGACTCGTTTCAGGTCACAGAAAGAGTCACTTGTAGAGTGTCAAGAAAAGGAACCTAGGAATCCACACTCCAAGTCTCCACTTGGAGAGAAATACCCTGAACTCTATTTGTGGCCACCTAAATTTGACCCTCCTTCTGAAAGGGCATTGCTCTGGAGCTTGAAGAGAAATACACCACAAAAACGGACAGGCAGGCCCATATGTTTCAAAGACAAGTGTGGAAGCTGCAGCCACAGTGCAAAGGAAAATTCTAGAGTCACACCTGCAGGATCTGGGTTTGAATCTCCTGACCTGCGCCTATCTCTACTGATCCTTTGTACAGCACGAGAGGCCTGCGTGATGCTTTACAAAGCCCTGGAGAGCTCATGGACAAACAGGTACATTCACAGAGTAAATCACGCACATTCCAAACAGTGTAAGCAGAGGTATGATTCACGCCCCATGCAGAAGGCCGGCACATGGTTCTCAGTGTCTTTGCTACACAACTCTATTGCCACGTTTTATTGCAGGAAATCATAACAGAAGCTCTTAGCATCCCAACGCCCCCAAGCAGCAATAAACCAGGGGGCGGAAATGTGGGTTGAGAATTTAAGCAACTATTTTTTCTCCTCCACTAAGGTGCTCCCATCTGGGCTACACTTATGCTACTGATGGTTTTCTATACAGAGAGCAATACGTTAGGGCCAGATCTTCAGCCAGCGTAAAGCAGGGAGCTCTGCTGAATTCAGTGGAGCTATGTTGATTTACAGCAGCTAAGGATTGGGTTCCCTGCATTTAAAAAATACGTGCAGGGGGCTAAAAAGGGACCAAAAAATAGCCTTCAACTGCACTCTCTGGGTTCCCTTACTCTGCCTGTTGCTCAACCTCTTTACTGACAAGCTAAGAGCGTAACAGGATCATTCAAGTTCATTAATTTCCCAAACTAAGCTAAAAACAGCTGCTGGGATTGTGTAAGAACTCCTGGGGAAATTTCCACTGACTGAGCTGCCTGTGGCTCAGACCCAGATAGTAAATCTCACAGGGGAGAGGAGGGCGGAATGGAGCTGGCACGCTCACCCAAATATTTGTTGTGTTCTAGTTTAAACAGCTCTTGCATCAAGGAAAGCCTAACTAACGTGGGTGTGAAAGCCTATTGACATTTTCTTCAATGACTAATGGGCTGAGTTTTAGGACATTAGCTCCCATTCATCCTAATTGGTGTGTTGACTCTGAAGCCTAATGATGAAAATTTATATGTCAATAGTAATTATTTCACTTCTGTCTTGAAGGATTTCAAATTTGAAGTTCCAGCTCAAGTCCATCTCTAATTTAAATTATTTTACTACAGGTGACACAGGTAACAATGCCTATAATTAAGATTGGCCTATACTTTCTATTTATAATTTCTTGGTTTCAGCTGCTTAGAACTTGCCAAAGTCCATTGATTTAGGCTGAAAATGTCCATACTTCAAGCTGATATATTTGGGGTGGAAATTTCAGCAAAAGTGATTCAACATTTTCTCAGAACAGGGCTAGAGAAAAAGCAATTTGCCCATGTTAAAAAATTAATACAACCATTTCGTTGAGCAACTCTAGCCCCTCCATTCTTAAGGGACTTGAAATTTGGCAGGGAGGTCAAGCCTCTTGTCATCTACATCAAAATCCACCTACATTAGGTCAAGTTATGAGCCTCTGAAAAAAATCCCAGTTTGCACATGCTCAGTAGATTATGATACAGTCTTTAATGAAATGATCACAGACTTTTTTCCCCCCACCTCGGCATGCTCAGGGCAGATAGAATCTTTGAATAATTTAGCTGCCAAATTTTAGTTCTAAAGCTAAATTCTCCAAAATATTCTATCTGCCCTGAGCATGCTAAGGTGGGGAGAAAAGTCTGTGATCATGTCATTAAAGACGGTATCATGATGCATATGCATAAGGGGCCAAATTCAAGTTGCTTTTAAAGGCTTGAATTTGCAACCTTAACTCTCTTCTAATGTTGTTTTTGTATGGAATTTATAATACGCTTAAAATAATAAACTTGGCGGCAGGATACCCATTTATACTAAGTCACCTTTTACGCCCCTCTGGGAGTATTAAAGAACCTTATCCCAAATATATTTATGCCAACATGAGGGTGCATTTACATCGTCAGAGCAGGATTTAGTGTCAACCAGAATCCGGACCATTGTTTTTCTTTAATCACAAATGAAATGTTCAAGGGTTCATGGATAGAGGCCTCTCTCTCTGATCCTCTTTCCCTAGCACTATATCGAGAGGCTGTTATGTCAGAAGAACACCCTTCCCTGGAGGCTTGTGGGGCCTGTAAGACGGTATAAGATTGAGTCATGATAGTGAAAGTCTTTCAATAAGAATTACCAAGATGCCTGTTTTAAAGTTAAAGAGAAGGAACCAAATTAGAAGCTGATCTGCAAAAACAGCCCTTGCAAAAGGGCTTGCCTAAAATTGCAACACAGCTGCCCCTTGGCTCGCCACATCTGCCTAATTTGCCTGTGTTATATAAATGTTTAACCAGCAGAAGTTGGGGTTTTTTTTTAAAAAAATAACCCTCCCAAACAACCTTGCCCCAGCTTGGAAATTAAAAAAAAGAAGAAGAGAACAATGAAAATAGCCCTGATAGTGTAATGTACAAGTGATTCCAGTGAGTGGGGGCATGATGCTGGGATTGGCAAAGCAGCTTATTTTTCACAAAGATCTGACCCATGGCATTATTTCAATTCTTTTTCCACATTAAAAAATTAAACAGATGTAACATTGAGCATCAAGACCAGCTCGTATCGACACTGGCATTCTGATAAGTATTAGGTTCTGCTCAGTGTGTGAGCTCTGTTTCTCCATCTGTAAAATCGGGATAATGATCCCCTCCTTTGTAAATGGCTTTGTGTTCTATGGCTAACACCCACTCCTTGCATATGAGCCAGATCCTCAACTGGTGTAAATAGGTGTAGCTGCTTTGACTTCAGTGAAGCCAAATCCATTCAAACCAGTGGAGGATCTGGTTCTGTGTGTTTGGAGTTAAATAACATTATCCTAGAAAGGCATTTGATCTTGGTTTAGGGCACAGGAGCTCCAGGTTCTATTCCTGGCTCTTCTATTGACTTCATGTTGAACTGAGACAAGCTAGTGCCCTTCTCTCGGCCTCAATTAACCCACCTCTAAAATGGGGATAACAACACTCGCCTCACATCAGAGCAGTGAGGTTCATTGGGCCAGATTCTTAGCTAGTGTAAACTGCAGTACTGCCACTGAAATCAAAGGGAAGGCAGTGCTGCCTAGGGGCTAGAGCACTGGCCTGGAACTCAGAAGACCTAGGTTCTATTTCTGGCTCTGCCGCTGGCTTTCTGGGTGACTTAGGGCAAGTCACCTTGCTGCTCTGTGCCTCAGTTTCCCCAGCTATAAAATGATATGGGCTTCCTTTGAGAGCTACTATTCTTTATTATTATTTTACACCTGCTGAGGCTTTGGGACGCTATATGTAAGCGCTTCCAGACCCTTGGTTAACAGATACTGTGGAACTAGTTATGGGGCACTGATGGTTTCTTTGTCTGTGACTCCTGAAAAGGAACATTCAGGGTAGAGGGGACCCTCCTGCATGTACGGGGGAAGCGAGGGAAACACCCAGGGTTCAGGGAGGGAGTGGAAAACCAAGCAGAGACTATAGAGGCTCCAGGCTCTTACCTCGACTGGTGCGCCCCATGCACATGTTATCTGGCGTTACAACTTCCTGTTTGATCGTGAAGTAGTCTGTCTGCAGGGAGTCCGTCTGGACAGGGTCACGCAGGATGACCGACGGGTAGTCATTCTCATACTTGAGGGAGAAGAGCTCCTCCGAGCTGATCGGATGGAGGGTCTGGTAGGACTCTGTGATAAAGCTGGGCTCAGAGAACTCTGATGGAGGTACGCACTGAGCATGCTCAATGCCATAACCTGCAGGTGGAACAACTGGGTGGGTTAATAGTAGCTACTGACAGAAAAGACAGTAACTCAAAACTAAACAGACCACTGCTGCTTCTACCTCTCAACTCCTGTAACATGCTGATATTGTGAGATCTTTGAGTCTATTTTAATTAATATTATCTGGATGTACAGTGCCTAGCACAAAGGCACCCTGATTTCAGTTGGGACTGTTGAGTGTTACCACAGTACAGATAATAAATAGTAACAATAAGAAGAACTCTCATTGATTTCAGTGGGCACCATAAGCAAACAGGAGCAAACTCAGACCCTGTTATGGGAGGAAGGGTTGGATAAACCACCAGGGGGAGGTTCCCAGCAGTTTCTCCAGGAAATGGACTATGAAAAGGAGGATCCTTGACATCACAATGGAGCTTGATGCCAATTGACATGGAAGACATGGAGGTTGCTCCCCTTCACAATCACTAGGAAATAATACATGTCATCGTTAAGTTTCAGAATAAACAGCATCTTGGGATAATTGGAAGCAGTGGGTCTTATGCAAGCATTGCACTGCTGTTCTATGCAGCATGCTGGAGTGGGATTAGTGCTTTCTTCCTTCCTAAAAAGCAGTGGCTGCCAGGAGAATCCCCCCTGTAGAATGACTTCTCCGCGCTCTAGACTTATTCTCCTTCGACCACTTTCAAATAAAATCTGCTGTTTACACATCAAAAAAAAAAAAAAAATTCCCCTCACTGCTGGCCCAGCAAACTTCCCCTGGCATCAAAGCCAAGCGAATTCCTTTCTGCTTCAACCCTCCCCTCTGACCACAGAGAATCTGGAATCCAAATTTAGCTGATGATTCTCTCAAAGGTGCATGAAACACAATAGACCCTTTCCCGGCTATATGGACTACCAAGCGCTGGCACTGGGGTTGAATCATGCCAGATCAGGGACCCAGCACTTTCCCTGGATGGCTGCCATCCAGTTCTCCAGAATCTAAACCCTCATTTAAATGATACTAAGGCCCAAATTTTCAAAAATGCCTGGATTTTGAGATACCTGATTTGAGACACTGTGGGCCTGTTTTTCAGAAATGCTGAGAACCCACAACTCCACTCAAAATCAATGAGAGGGGAATATGCTCTGAAAGTCAGGGCCTAAGGGTCTCAAGTTGATTGCCCAGTATCCAGGCAACAAAAAGCAGAGACCACTTCTAAAAATGTTGGCTTAAGTTTTAGACTGATGAAGTGATGTCTGTCTGAGACTGCAGATTGTCTGAAGCAACAGCTAGAAAGTGTGCACTTCTCCTGGTCATCCTCAGTGACTGTTAACTCTGAAGCCTAATGATGACTCCCCAATATTAACTCTCTGATGATCAAAGGACACAAGACAGAAGAGGGATAATCATACTACGAAATACATTCTGCCATGGGGCAGTAATTTGTCATCACACAAATCAGGTGGGGCTCAGAAGACTGAGAAAAGAGAGAACTCTAGAACAACTTACTTTTCTAACCACTTACAGCTATTTTAAATAGGCTAGTGGCCAGCCCACTGTAAGCCAGATGCAATCACGTTAATATGCTGGACTATTTGGAGGGAAAGAGGAGCAGATTTCGGAAAGAGGGGCTCAGACTTACTAATGAAGTAGTCCGATGAATAGCGGGATTCTGGGTATGCGGGGTTCACTCCATTAGCTGAGTATGGCTTTATCTCATCTAAAAGAAGAAAGGGGAGTTAAAGAAATAAGCTGATAGGAATCTCGCCTGTGCTGAGACTCTCAGTTATACATGGAGGTCAGAATTTCCAAAAGCATTCAACTTCTATTTCACCTGAGATTTTCAAAGGTTCAGAAGCAAGTTAGGTGTCCAAATCCCATTGAACTGGGTGCCTAACTCCCTTAGATTCTTTGGAAAAACCTATCTATAGGCCCCAATAAATTGCCTGATTTTCGAGAGTGATGAACAGGGCTCCGATCCCAGCTGGAAGCTCTAAGCACGACTGAAATATCATTAATTACTTGGTGAAAGCCAGGGCTGTTGTACAGGCGATTTGGATCAAGTGTAAAACAGCTGATGTCTGAACCTGGTGATATTCGGAACAAAAAGAGCTCTCAACCAGGCTTCACACTGGCTCAGCATTCTAAGCTTCAGAGCAACAATCGTGTAATCTTGCTACATAGGTTATTATTATATTTGAATTGTTTTGTTTCCATTAATTTTGGCTCCTTTTCATTCTTTGATCTTTTTTTAAAATGAAAAACAGGGACACATTGTTCCAGAAGATGTTTCCCCATTTTTCAACCACCTTTCATTGTGTGTGTATGCCCAAAACACTCCTGTGCTTCGGGCATACAACCCTCTGCTACTCCTGCCTTGCTCATGTGCAAAGGAAAAAAGTGCAAGGCACAGAAGATGTTGTTCCTACATTCATGAGGCATTGCTTCAGAGCTGCCAACTTACTCCTACTGAATACTCTTCAGCTTGTATAACGTAGCACCTAGCACCTCAGAGCTACGAACAGCGGAGTCACGAACTGACCGGTCAACCACACACCTCATTTGGAAACAGAAGTACGCAATCAGGCAGCAACAGAGACAAAACAAAAGACCAAAAAAGAAAGCAAATACAGTACAGTACTGTGTTAAAGGTAAACTCTTAAAACAATAAAGGAAAAGCAGCATTTTTCTTCTGCATAGTAAAGCTGTGTTTAGTTAATGACCAGTTGTAAACTTTTGAAAGAACAACCATAATGTTTTGTTCAGAGTTACAAACAGTTCAGAGTTAAGAACAACTTCCATTCCCGAGGTGTTCGGAGTTCGGAGGTTCTACTGTATGTACTGCGCCTAGCACAATGGGGCCTGATCTTGGAAATTAATTAATAATAGTAACTGTACACTCAATACACATCTCATTTCACCCCTTGCCAGCCATCACATCAGTGCTTTCCCATGCGGAAGCTGATTTTGCCTTCCCAGTTTGGAAGCTGCACAGTGTCTGCTTTGGCTCTTGGCGTTCCCACCTCGCTCACTGCAGGAACAGCTGCAGCGCGCACAGCGCATGGACAGAAACTGAGTAATGGGACATTAAAAAGGGCAACAAAAATAAAAGCACAAATTGCTCTGCCTGTGTTTATTTCTGCTGAGGCTGGAGAAAAACTAACCAAAGATAATGCACGTTCACTGGAAGGAGGCTAATTTTGGCCTCCTCTCCTGGGATTGCAGGGTGGAAAATATTCTCAAACAAAGGAAGGTTTTGTGGAGAGAGACCTAATCCCGAGTGTGCTTTTCCCCTCCCCACGGAGTCTGCCAAGCAGCAGGGTGGGTGACCACAGAGAAAGGGTGGGACTGGGTTAAAAAGGGCAACTTTCAGCTAGGTTTACAGTCATGCAGAGGGCACTGATGGCTGCTGGTAAATGGGAGTTATTTTTGGAAGAAATCTGGAAAAATATGACGGCAAACACCCAAATACATGAAGGAAAAGTCGCCCAGCTGCTGCCGTTTTTATACCTTGCGTGGCCTGTGGTAGGTGAGTCACTTGCTCTGAAAGAGCTAACAGGAGAGGCATGTTAATATGAGGGACCGGGAGGTTGCCGTGTGTCCTCATGTGACTTAATGCTTCTGGGTGGTTTAGTGAAGGTGAAGCTACATGCTCTGCATCTAACAGACAAGGCCCTGGTCCTGCTTCCGCTGACGAGAGTGACCAGCAACTCTTGGAAACGAAGGGCTGATTTAAGACACTAGATTAAGGTTCAAGAAACATTCACTCAATTCGCAGCTCGACCAATGCACAATGGGCAACTTGTTCCATCGCTCTGCGCCTCAGTTTCCCATCTGTAAAACATGGATAGAAACATCTGTCTTGTCCATTTAGATTTTAAAACCTAGCAGCGATTCTGTGTTTGTACAGCACCTAGCACAATAGAGTCCTGATTTGGGGAAGAGCTTCTGGGTAGCATTATAATGTGAATGATAAAGACCTTTCCCATTGACTATATTAGGAGTTGGAGCAGGCCCTGTCTTCCCAGTTTGGAAGTCATAAGGTTTCTGCCCTTTTTATTATTCGTAAGTACTTTTCAGCCAAGGATCACAAAGAGATTTACAAACATTCCCCATGGTCTTTGAGAGGCATGAAGATAACCGTGTTTTACAGACAGAGAAACTGAGGCATGGAGGCTCTACATGATCTGCGCAAGGTGACACAGCAAGCTTGGAGAACAGCTGGGAAACAGAACCCAGAGGTCCTGAGTCCCAGTCCCTCACTCAGAGGATAAGATTGACAGAACTGCATCTTTATTCTTGTCCTCGTATTGTTGTAGGAGAAACAGCCAATGTTGAATCCAGGACCTGACCTGTAAAAAGGCTTTAGTTTTCTTCTAAGGGCATCTATCTACCTAGGTAATTACATGACCTTCATTACCGCAGAGTCTGAGCACTAACACATATAATAAATTTAACCTCACAACCCTCCCTGCGAGGTAGGAAAGCATTCTCCATAATTTACAGCTGGGGAAACTGAGGCATAGAACACCACATCCTCAAAGGTATTTAGGCAGCTAGCTCCCACTGAAATCAATTGCCACCTCTGGTATAGACTCCATTGGGCATGTCACGTAGGCCCAAATGCTCAAAGGGAAATCAGTGGGAGCTAGACACTTATATACCTTTTAGGATCTCAGTCCAAGTGACTTCCCCTAGGGAGTTGGTGGAAGAGCTGGGAACTGAAACCACATCTCCTGAGTACCAACTGAGAGCCTTAACCACAAGACCATTTCGCTACCCTGGGTGACTTTACCGAGTGCTCAATAAAAACTAACAGAAAAAGAAGCAAACTGAAAAGATGCTGGAACCAAACAAGGAGCAGAAAAACACAGGCTGCTGCAGCTCCCATGCACACCCATGTTTACCTTCTCAAACCACTGGTGACAGTAAAATTAGCAATCAGTAATTAACCTTCATTTGACAATGCGTTTCTTGGATGGCACTGAATCCCCCTCCTCACCGAGCCACTGACATTGGATTCCTGGCAAGGGCAGGAGGTGGATGCAATGGATATGGATACGTAATGCAGTGGAGGCTTGGGCTATGAAACAGCCCTAGGAAGAATTAGGTGCTGTATCACAGGGTTGAGAGTGAGCTACGGAGTGTTTTAATTTGCTCAGTGCCCTTGCACTTTCTGGGCCCTTTGCCTCATGTTAGCAATTCCTTAGCGCTGCAGGAGGGAGAATGCAGCAAGGTAGTCTCAAGATCTCTACTGATTCAAACTGGAGCAGCTGCTCCTTTAAATTCTCAGTGAAGGAGCAATATCTTCAGGGGCTCCTAAAACCCTCCGTCTTCCCCACGTGCTCCAGACCTTTACCCCTCATTCAGCAAAGCAATTCATGCCAGATCCAAGGCCCATTCTATTGACTTCAGTGGGGAAACTAATGAGAATTACAGCAGATGCTTAAAGTCAAGTATGTGCTTTAGTACTTTGCTGAATTGGACGTGCCTGCTGTCACTATTCGTATCTCAATTACACAGCCCAGATTCCTCATCAAGCCATTTAGGTGGCTCTGTCACTCCAAGATATCAGATCAAACACTTTGCATTTCTCTAGCACTCTCCCCTCCAAAGATCATTTATGAAAATTGAGATCCACAAAAGGTGGTATGCTTGGATAGTGCGAGATCACTTCACCCACCCCCTCTGAAAGGCAGCCACCTCTGGTGCAAAACACAGCTGCTGTTTAACCACACCCCAGGAACAAAGAAAAACAGTTTCCAACTGCGACTGGAAAGTTTGGGTGTGATTCAAAAGTGTTGGCCTAGTTGCTCCTATTGAAGTCAATGATTAAAATTCCCAATGGAACTAGTTAGGCCAAGGGTGAATGCCTTAGGGGAGGAGGGAAGCTTTCATTTCTAGGAATGCAGAATGTCCCTGCCTTGCTCTGGAATTCAGCCAAGGAGCTGGTGTGAACACCCTTCCTCTTTCAAAGAGTGCCAGGAGCTCTTCACTGACCACAACTAGTCAGGACCTCTGCTTTATGTTTTATCGGAAAGACGAGCTCTCCAGCAGCACCCAGTGCTGACTCGGGTATGTCTGGTGTGATTCCCAGCGTGCCCAAATGTACCATTCTAGTGCCTAAAAACGGCCGTGGCACAGGCGACCCATCTGAATATGTACCAGAGGTCCAGCAGGATTGGACTTGGGGTGACTAACATGAGCCCTGCCCATGCTGCCACGAACATGTCGTTATTTTTAGCCACTCCGTCAAGCTGAGCTAGCCTGGGGGCATGCATGTGGGAATCAGACCCCCCCACTCAAAGGCAGACAGACCCTGGGAGGAAAGGGCATCAGCTACATAGGGTTGCCAACTTTCTAATCGCACAAAACCAAACACCGCTGCCCCGCTCCTTCCCAAGGCCCCATCCCTTCTTCAAGGCCTCACCCCCCCTCGTGCCGTCCCCCCTCCCGGCAGCACTTGCCATGGCTCCCAGGAAGTGGCCGCTAGGTCCCTGCAGCCCCTAGGTGCATGGGCAGCCAGGGAAGTTCCACGTGCTGTCCTTGCGCCTGCAGGCACCATCCCTGCAGCTCCCATTGGTCACAGTTCCCAGTCAATGGGAGGCGTGGAGTCGGCACTCAAGGCAGAGGCAGCGCGCGGAGCCTCCCTAGCTGTCCATATGCCTAGGGGCCACAAGGACCTGGTGGCCACTTCCGGGAGCCGTGCAGAGGTAGGGGAGGCAGGGAGCCCGCCATAGCCCTGGGCCCCCGCTGATCGGACTTGGCAACCCTAGCTTCATAGAGCCACAAACACCACTTCTGGCCACACCTGTATCTTCGTTAGAGGTCTCCCATCCAAATACACCCTCACTAGATTCTGTTTAGCCAAAAAGTCTGGAGGCATCACTGGGTTGGTAAATTACTGAATCCTACTGTAGTCAGACCCTAGGCTGAGCTCTTGAGATTCAGTTTGCCTCTTTAATACATGCATCCAAGGCCCCTTGATATAGCCCATGTGGTGACCCACTCAATTACCTTTCTGTAGGATCTCCAGATGTTCCCAGAGAATATCTCCCACAAAGTCAGGCGCTAGTTCGAGGAAGCAGTCCTTGCCCAGAGCGCAGAGGGCAGCCCCATTCATGCAGAATTTCTGGAAATCCACATCTTTCAGACTGAATTCATTCACAGCCCACATCACCCAGTCCCGTACATGAGTCTCCGTCCACTGCTGGGGGTCTGCACCAAGGGGTCATGGGAGAGAGCCGTTAATAAGATTTCTCAGGATGTTAATAGTCAGAGATGTACAGTGATCATTTCACCCGGTCCCTGAAATGCAGCTGCTTCTAGTGTGAAACACAGCAGCTGTTTAATCACCATGTGTTACAGATACACCACATCAGTGGGGATCAAAATATCAGCAATCCCACAACTGTACAGACAGGGGCAGTGCCCCACAGATCCCACCTTTGGGTTGACATAAGTATAACATAAAATGGTGGGGAACATCATCAATTTAGCTTCACCCTGTCGGGCTGTTACTTTAGTCTGCCATTGCAGAGCCTTTCTCTGCTCCTAATCTTGGCTCGAGACAAAGTTTATAACATCCCATGTTTTTTCATTCAAACAACAAGCACCTTGCGGGTTATGCCAAAGGACACCTGACACTTCTACCGATAGTAAAAATTAAAGGAGCTGAAAATCTCCCATGACAAATATTCATGTCTCATTGGGTCCCTGTGCTGCCTGGAGAGAGAAATCAATTAAAGGGGTATTGTTCACTGGGGTGGATGAGAGCAAAGATTGTCTCAACTTCTGAATGGGGTGGACAGAAATCACATAGGTCAATCAGTCAAGCAATGGAGGAAAATCACTTGTGTATTCCTCCAGCCAGAGAAGCCAGCGATCAAGGTGATGGCAAGAGAGATGAGATGGAAAGGAACATGAGGTTTGGAGAAGAGGATGTTTCAGATGAAGAAATGACTCTGGTGTATCATGGTTCCTCCCTCTCCACAGGGCTCTGCCCACTGGGCACTACTGTGCCATACCTTTGGGGATTCCCAGCCGCTGTTGCTCTTTCGTGAAGCCGCTGAAGGTAGCCTTCAGCGCCTGGGACATCATTTCTTTACTGCTTGGGGTTAGCAACGGCACATCTGCACATTCCATATCTGAAAGAAGCAGAGGAAGAGACAAATAAACAACTCATCGAATCTCATGTCCCTCTAAGCAGAGGATTACGGAGTTTGAAGCCACAGGAATTATACATCCAGAGCTGAATCAGAAAATATAAGTGAGCCTAACAACATGAACTTAAACCTCCTCCCAGCTGCCTTATAACTTCATCCACCAACTCCCCAGCAGGATATCATGTGACAACATATCACATCAATGCAGCACAGGTTGGAAGCGGTAGTTTTAACCTGGGGTCATGCCACTGTTTCAAGGATGTTCTTGGGCAAGGGATACTGCTGGGTTAAAAACAATGGGTCAGTTCTCCTGCTGTAAATTAGGAGTAACTCCTTCACAGATGTCAATGGAGTTTTACCAATGTACAAGGACATAATGATACTAACTACCTCCTTTGCGAAGTGCTTTGAGATGTACTGATGAAAAGTGCTATGCAAGAGCTGGGTATAATATTATTAAGATGGGAAAAGTCAGACCTTAGTATTTTTTAAACAGAAAACCAGAAATCTATTATTTACACTATAATTATACTTTACAGTTGTTTACTACACATGATTTTTAAAAGACCTCTTAGAGTCTGCACCAAAGCCCATTGAAATCAATGCATTGACTTCACTCAGCTTTGGGAAATTCCTTTAGGGCCTGATCCTGGAAGATGCTGAGCACCAGCACATCCCACTGAAGTCTGTAGAGACTGCAGGTTTCCCATACAAATAGTTCTACTGATTACAACCAGATCATGCAGCTCCTTAAATGAGAGAGACATGCTTCTGTGCCTTGCTGGACTGGGGTGTTTACACAGTCCTGTCATGTTCTGATGTGGTGTAGCCAAGATAGAATTCCATTGGTGCGAGTGCAAAGGGGAATCTCTTGGCTGATAGATGAAGTCAGGCCCACTCCGGCATGTAGCCTCACATCACTCCACAAGGTCTAAGGAATGCCTGGACTGAGCCATCACAGAATGAACTGCTACCCGACAACCAAAGCGCTTCACAGATATCAAGGAGTTAAGCCTCACAGGCCCCCTGTGCAACCCGGTAGCATGAAAAAGGGAAAAATATAGTTGGTTGAACACTTCAAAGTGCCCCAAAAGGTTTTGATTAGGTGAAAGCTAAAGCGGGGGGGGGGAGTTTTTCCCTGAGTTAGTTTGCCCCATGCCCAGAGCTATATTCCCCGCCACAGATCTTAGGGGAAAAAGAGAGAGAGGAGGAGTTGGAAGCATAGGGAATCCTGGAAAAAGTCCCTTTGTAATAAGACGCGGTGTGACGAAAAGCCAGCAGGAAAGCCATTCAAGGAAGGAGGAGAACAAAGAGTTGGAAAATCCCGCATTAACAGAGAGTTACATAACACACAATTCATACAATGAAGCAATTGCTGAGTCAATCACAGAGCAATGCATGGCCACCCCCACCAGACCCAGTGATGTCAGCCCAGAAATCTGGACCTTGGATTAAATCCTGGTGAGAAGCGTTTATATGGCAAGAACCTCTTCAGTTTTCAGGACGGCTGCAATACAATATACACGTATTTGTTAAAAAAATCCCTAGCCTCCCAATGAGAGATTTGACCCTTGAAGTGCTCATTTTTCAAACACACTCCTGAAACATAATGTTACTGCAGAAGGAAGTCATCCTAAAATAATCCTCAGCAAGCCCTTAACCCTGCTGTAACATGGTAGGTCTCAAAGCGCTTTATGGAGGCAGGTCAGGTGGATTTTACAAATGGGGAAACTGAGGTACAGAGCGGTGACAAGACTTGCTTAAAGTCAGTGGCAGATCTGGGAGTTCATCTAAACGCTTCTGAACAACAAAAAACTTCTGAATAAAAGGAAAAATTTTCACCACAAAAAATTCCATTTCTGTCAAAAAACTGATTTTTTTAAATGAATTTCTGGCACTGTTTGCCAAAACCTAAAAATTTTAGCAGTTGTTGAAATTCCAGCCAGCTCTATTGAGGCCATGTCTACACTACCACTTATGTTGGTAGAATTTGTGTCGCTCAGAGAAGTGAATAAACCTCCCCCCAAGCGACACAAGTTACACCAACCTAAGCACCAGTGTGGACAGCGCTATACCGTGAGGAGAGCTGCTCCCACCACTACAGCTACCGCCACTCATTGGAGGTGGATTAATGAAGTCAATGGGAGAGTTCTCGCCCATCCGGTTAGAGTTAGCTACAGTAGAGAACTTATAGCAGTGAAGCTGCAGCTGTGCCTGTCGCGTAGCCATAGGCCTTATTACCCTTTCAAAACGTGCATGTGAATTTAGGGCCCAGGTCAGCAAGGGACTTCGTTTTCAGCATGTGCTGAAGTCCCCCTGACTTCCATGGGAGTTAAGCATGTGCTAAGTGCTGTGTCAAACCAGGGTCTCAAGGCTAGAGAAAGAGCCGGCTCTGCAGATCTGAAGTCCCCTATTCATCCACAGAGCAGATGCAGCCCAGCATCCACCAAGCAAGCTTCCTGTTCCATTCCTGGCCTGCAGGGACCCTTTCGAGGGCAGACGGGGAGCTCAGTCCTCATGATTAATTCAGTCTTTGGTCACTATGCAGAGACCGCCCAATGAGAGCCAGTTGTGGTAGTGGGTGTTTCTGGAATACAGACAGGCTGGAAACTAATTTCACATAGGCCAGTCATCAGGCAATAACAATCTCCAGTCCTCAAAGAGTTGGGCTGGATTTCAGCTGGTGACCTAGGCAGTGAAAGGCTCTGAATACTCCATGACCATCCCAGCCTGCCAACCAGCCATCTCTGACTGAGACTTTAATACTAAAAATAGAAGCATGTCCACCAAAATATATCAAGGGGCCGCATAATCATAACATTGCACCTGCTATATTAGCATGCACAAATCCCCATCTCTGCATGCACAAATCAATCAACTTCACAAGTCGCTTATTACAGTATTTGCACGTGCAGGAGGATTTGCACATGGAGATGGGCAAGGGGATTTTTTTTTTACAGGCACTATTTAAAGGGCTGATACTTCAATGGAATCCTCTAGTGCAGATGCCCTGTGCTTCTAGGGAAACCCTTTGAACTCCACAGGGGTCAATATTAGCAGATCCTATTGCAGGTTGAGGGCTGAAGGGCCACCTTTGAGCCCTCAGCCCTGCATAGTGACCGGATCCGCCCACGACCCACACATTCAGCTGTGCTGTTCAGAGTGCAGATGCCAAATCCACATCCCTGTCTTGGATTCTGTCACACGGCTTGGTCTATACATAGTCCCATCCCAAAGCAAACCAAACTGTTTCTCTGTCTCTGCCCTTGCACCTTCTGCCTTTTGTCAGCCAATGGGCAGCTGGCTCTAACAGAGGAGCCAGGGAGGCTAAATCAAATCTGGCTCTTGCTTTTTAACTGCCTTCGTCATGAGTCACTCCAACCAGTCACCCTGCCACTCATCTCTTACGAATTTCAGAATTCCATGCCTAGATAGCTTTTAAACTGCTACAGATACTGTCCCCTCTTCCCCCCACTCCGTTCAAAATTCATGGCCTGATTTGCCGCTCACTCATGCCACGGTGTAAATCAAAATGTTATTTTGCTATGATAGGAGAATCAGGACCTTAGAAAACAACAGATTCAAATGCTGCATTCAGTTATTTACTGGGCTTATTCGAGAAGGCATGAAGGAATGAGCAGGAACCCTAGATAGGTCTACTATCCATCTTCTGCTCTGAGATCATGCTGAGGGGAAGTGAATCAATGCACCTTTCCCTTCTTCATTATGTTACTTTTTGAGGCTTTGCTTTCTGTACTCTGCAGTTACAGGGACCACACAGGCACACACTGTCCCTCGTCTTTAGCAGACTGGTTACTCTGCAGCTCATTGCTCTCTCTGTATGGGAGGATGATTCAGGATTAACCTAAGAAAACTTCTCCAGCCTCATTTCCCCCTGAGCCAACCACGTCAACACGTGCAAAGTAGAACTCTTTAGGCAACATACTGGGAGGAGGAGAGGATGTTTAGATGTGCAAAATTGTGAAAATGTTTGTAAATATTGTCACCGTCTTATTACAGACAAATTAGCATCTGCACAGTTGTTTAACTGTGGGCTCCCCACCTCCCTGTTCAAACGTCAAGAATTTAGGAATTCCCTATAAACGTTTTACACAAAGGAAGTTTGGTAAATTTGAGACCTGGCTCATAGCCAGGGGTCATTCGAGGAAAAGGTGGGCCCATTTTCAAGCTAAAGCAAGAAAAACAGAAATTTGCATTGTTTCTTGTGGATTTTTTTGGTATGAAACTAGATCACTGAAACACATACAAAACCTTAAATTTCCAAATTTGTGGTTTCAAATATCTGGCGCTAGTTTCTTTGTTGGAGAGTGCACATCAGACTCAAAGTGTGTTCTACTGGGTTCTATTGTATTTTTTCCTATTGGATCTGTAGCTAGGAGTGAAATGAATTCTCTTTCGAACTTCATACATAGGTCCCCAATCCTCCAAAAACACACATGGACCTCACAGTGATAATTGCACTGAGCGCAATGGGAATGGTACTGGGTAAAGTTACACACATGCATAAGCCTTGGCAGGACTGAGACACCATTAGCGGGCTAGTCCCAGAAAGCTGATTTGGAGAAGAGACCCCTCTCTACCTCAGCTCCGCCTCCCTTGGCTTTGAGATACTTAAATTAAACCCATTCATTTATTTTTTGCCACTTTAAACCAGACTATATTTCCCCAGAGTGCAGAGCAGGCTTGATTTTTCTCTCGCAGGCATGGATGTAACCCGACTGAACTCAGTGAAGTTACTCCTGATTTACACCAGGTATGTAAGAGAAAAATCAAGCCCTAGTGTTCAGTCTTCTTTGATCTCGGTGCGATGTCATGGGTGCTGTATGTTTGGTGCAGGAGCCCAGAGGTCGGAGCCAAGAACGTTCATAGCAAAGATGGATGAGACTAAAGTCTGCTGGTCCAATTTTCGTTGCCACCTTAAACTTGGTTTCCAAGACCCAACCTGAGCCAAACATCATGTTCTCCTCTATGTACTTCCCCTGTTCTCAGCATATACACAGACACCCCAACAAGGGCATGGAAAGGATTTCTCTAGGGGGAGGGGGTGTTAAACCAGGTCAAGATCATTTGTTTTGCCTAACCTTCTCTTGGAATTTGCAGCATCATTTAAAAGCACCAGAAAACAGACGAGAGTAGTGGTCTGCATGCGAGTCAGATTAGGAGCTCTAATCCCAGCACTGACTCATTACCTGGCTTCATACCAGTTACTAAGGTCTTGTCTGAGCTCAGATAATGTGTGTTGTTCTGCACGGGTGCTATGAATAACGGGCACCCCTCATTCTTTAAGACCAGCTTTGCTGCATTGCTTATAAGAAATTAACTCATTTATAAAAGCTAGCTTTATAAGAAGTCAGGAATTTGGGCACACTGGAACAATGTGTTTGATATGTTTGTATAGCACCTGATCCTGTATGAGGTCCTCTGGGCATTACTTGGTAATCCACACACCTCCTGGGTATGGTGCTGTCTCATCTAGTGGCACTGAGACCCACTAGGGAGATAAAATGAGTCTGCCCTACAGCCTTCACTAAGTGGCAGTTGGCTTTTAGCTCCTGCAGTAGAGGCTCATGCACTAAGCTCCAGAGATCCCAGGCTCGATCCTGCCCGCTGACGACTGGGGTCTGTCAACATTACAACGGCACTAAAAATATTTAGCGAAAGTGGAAGCTGCCAGGCAGACAGGGCCCAGGGGATTTTACCACCATGTCCACACTACAGCTTCTACTGTCACTACCATGGCTGGCAGCATACGCTTCATCATGCTGCTGTTGAAATCAATGTCAAAACTCTCTTTGACATCGCAGGTACAGGAACAGGTTGTATAGGCAAGGTCCTATGGCCTGATTTCAAACTGCCAATGGGAGCAGTTGCTCTGAAAATCAGGCTATTTTCTTCAGCAGCTTAGCTGCCCCATGTCTGAAAAGGGGATCAGTAATGTTTAAGCATCTCACATGGGTGGTTCTGAGGATTGATTCATGAGGCCAAGGTCTTCCAGAGTGACAAGGGATTGGGGGTGGGGGGGGGGGCAGCTTCAGGCTCTTTAAAAGGGCCTGATTTTCAGAAAGGGCCAAGCCCACATCCTGCGCCAATCCAGTCTCGTTCAAGCATTTCAGGAAGGGCTCCCTAAACCATCAGACACTGGAAAACCTTGCCATGACTGGAGAGCCCGGGACGGACAGCTCGAGCAGCAGCATCAGTTACATGGGCCCCATCAAAATCCAGAGACAGCTTTTACTCTTACCGATTATTTGTATGGCAGTAGCACCTAAGAGACCCAACCAGGGATCATTGGGCACGTTACATGGTTTATTAGGTGTAGGAACCCAGTCATGTACCAGAACTCCATTGCACTAGGTGCTGTACATACACAAATCAAAAAGAGAGAGGGTCTGAAACTGAAAACAATGGGCATTAGGCATCTAAATACCTTTTACAAAAGCAAGGCTGGAGAGATTAAGACAGCAAACGAGCAAAGAGGCAGGGTGTCCCAGAGTTCATCCCCCAGCTACGAGCACACGCTGTCCGGAACCGGCTTTGCATTCATAAACTATTTGTTCTATTTATTAATCTGGGAAAAAAAGAGGTTGAAAACTTAAAAACTTTAGGGAATTTGACCTCAAAATGCAAGTGTCTCTAGCTGATGCCAAGGCACTAGCATCTGATTGCTTAAGCAAAATAAATAACATTTAGGCTGTGTAGGGAGAGCAGAGTCGTTTTTATCCCAAGTTTCCACACCACGGAGTCAATGCCCCTGGAAAACTCCCATTAGCAGCTCATTTTCTTTCCCACCCAAAGCCCCAGTGTGTCCTTGTCCAGCCCCCGTTACTTTACACAGTAGCCTGCACATAAATGGATGTCCAGTGGGTCAAAGTGGAGCTAGCTGACCCGGTTACCCCTGCGCCTGCCCCTCCCGTCCTTCCTCTGATAGATGGACACAGAGGTCAGGAACCAGCGCACTGTTAGCTCAGGTAAAAGCAAAATGCTTCCTGCCCCCGCTCCAAGGCCCCTCACACTCCCTGGCTAATCCAGCAAGATGCGTGGGATTCTGCTGCATGGTTATCAGGCAGAAGGCTGAGAGCTCCCTCGGTCAGGGCAATGCCCCCTACTCCACAGGCGCCTGACGCCAAACAGAGGGGTCGGCAGCTACAAGCTCATGACACCAGGATGCCCCACAGCAGAAGCTGTTTGGCTTGACTCAGCAGAGCGGAGGCCCTGTTCCTCCAGCTTTGACAGCAAAGCCGGGCCTTCTCTGAGGGGCTTAAGGTGCTAAGGGGTGACATGAGGAAGGCAGGAGGGCGAAGAAGCCCAGAGCAGAGAGAAGGCAGAGGGGATCGTGGCCGCTGACACAGCCAGCTGGGAGTCATGCAGGCTTTGTCCCCAAAGCTCTCCAGACCCCTGATGCTCAGCTGTCCATCCCCTTACGGGTTCCCCTCCGGAGGCAAGGGGAGCAGACAGTGGATCACAGGCAGGAAGTGGGGGTGAGGGTGGATGTTGCTAAGGAGAAGTGAGGGCCACCAAAACTCACTGAAAATAGGGACAGGTTCAGGTGGCCTAAAGCCAAGACTCAGACAAGGTTCTCCAAAAAGTGTCTGCTCAGGCCACCTGGGTGTAGGCTTCATATAGGCTCAAACCCATCCACAGCTTCTTGTGGAGGACTGACAAAGCCGGGCCCCTTTGTGACCTAGAAGAGCTGAGTTTCCAAGGGCTCTGGATGGAGCACACCCTGCCTGGCCTGACACCAAGAAGAACTTTCACAGCAGCTGTGGAGTCCCTGGTGGGCACATGTGTATGGAAGCACCTGTGAGAAGGGGCCTCCACACCGAAATCCAGCAATTTACCCACCTCACACGTGCTTCCAATGAGCCCTTGACCATGGCAGGGGAGCAGGAAAAACAAACGAAGGCACCTGGCAATTCGGCAGCAAGAGACAGGACCTGCCAGATGGCTGATCTGGTAAATGCTTCTCCAAATTCAGCCTGGCACCTGACAGCTGGAGCTATTTTTAATGCATGCTTGTTTAATTTTCGCCCCTCACTCCTTAAAGTGTCCAGAAGCCAAGCTGCCCCCGGAAGAACAGGGTGGAAGGAATCTGGACAAGGCTGCTCTAAGAGGACAAAGCCCACTAGCTGGCCAGGTGCAGAGTTTACAAGCTCACCTCTGAGATAGACACAAAGAAATCCTAGACCTCTCCCCCACTGGATGAGCTGCACCAGGGGAAATCCTGGCCTGGATGTTTGTGCCCATTCCTACAAGTTTGTGAGTGGAAAGTCGTGGGCAGAGCTGGTCCCTACGACTGCAGGAGATGCATGCTTCAAACACCTCCCAGCACTGGTAGGGAGAAGGCCTTCTGCTCACATCTCCCGCCACCAGAAACCGTCTGTTGTTGCACCTCTCTAGAGGGGAGTAATTCAAGGACTCAGTTCATCTCTGGGCTGCTTGGAGGTTGCTTGAAATGATCCTTGCCTTATGCTCCAAACGACTGCAACAAACCAACTCAGTGGGATATGGGAGGCAATCCAGAGAGGGAGATGGAAGGACCTCTGAACGATGGAGCTCAGAGGCTGCACACTTCTGTAGGGGCTAAAATGGAAGCATCCTCTCCATGCTCTCCCCTGTAGGAGTCCATGTTAGAGTGTGTCTTGCCGGTCCGAGCCTTGCACCCGCAGCACCCCGCCCTGTACCAGAACAGCCTGGTCTTTCCAAGGTGCCTGGCTCTGGGTACGGGAGGAGGGCAGGAACGCCTGGGCAAATAACCCCAGCGGAGCCCCTCTTTATTTAGGCAGGAGCAGGCAAAATTTGTCTGCACTTCTGAACTATTTTCACAAGCGCAGCCTCTCCCTCCCACGCAGGAAGCAGGAGCTGAGCCAGCCTGTTCCCATTAGGGCCCTTTCACGCACCTCCAGCCTAGCAAGCTCCAAAATGAGGGGCTGGAGGAAGAGGCTGAAGCTTGGGACAGGGACAGGAGAAAGGGAAAGGAGCAGAAGAGGTGGATGGAGAGAAAGAAATGGGGATGGATGGAGACAGGAGGGAGAGTGAGTAGAGGAATGAGGCTGAGAGACGTAATGGTGAGGACAGAGCACGGCAGGAGAAAGAGAGTGAAGGCGTGCTGGAGAGGAAAGATTTGTATCCCGTCTTAGGAGCAATTATTCAGAAACTGTCCTTCCAGGAAAGCAAGAAAGGGGACAGACATTAGCTCTTTCCATTCAAAATAAATCATTCTGGGGGGAGGTAGGGATGAGGAGGTGTGGGTGGGGGATGAAGGCTCCTTCCCAATCATGGAAAAATAAATATTCTGTATTGGAGATGAAAGCCGGGCTTCAAAAAGGAGCAAGAGCGGAAACTGATACCCCACATTGCTTAGCACTGCAGAAAGACCAACAAAGCCGGCTTTCTTCCGGAGCGCGGCAGCTTTCTTCTGGAGACGGGCGGGAGGAGAGGTTCTTCCAAATAAATAAATTAAAGGTTTGAAAAATATCTCCCCTCCCAACTGAGAGCAAAGGATTTGTGTTACGTTTAGACCTTTTGTGGCCCCATGAGCCCTGTTAGCCTCGTAGGGAAAGATGGGTTCAAAGAGAAGTCCTGGGCTGGGATTGGGAGTCAGGATTCCTTGATTTGATTCCCATCTTGGCCCAGGCTTGCTGCCACTGGCCTTGGGGGAAGCCATGTCCTGTCTCCATGCCTCAGTTTCCCCACATGTAAGACAGAAAGGATGCTGAGCTGGTGCAAGGCTTAATTCATGGTTATAAAGTGCTTTGAGATCCTTAGATTCTAGAGAAGCAGTGCACTCTAGCTTGGTGGTGCAGTCCTATGATATCACCAGCGCTTCAGCTGTTGCAACGCCGTCTGTTACAGATTTCCAAAATATTAACCCGCCCCTGCGCTCCTCAGGCAAGCCTCCGCTGTATGCCAGAAACGCTCGGGCCAATTCCCCCTGCTAGCTCGGTGTGCAGGGCCAAGTTCTGCCCTGTAGGCTGGAGGAACTCCAGGCTGAGGGTCTCTCTTAGTCCAACCTCTGCCACGTCCCATCCCCTCAACCCATTATTGGTGGGTTTAATGTCTCACATCCAGGGCCCAGATTGTATTACAACAGCTTGTGTAGTACAGGGCTGGTTATTCTGAATGGAACCATACTGGTGGCAATAAAAGGGAACGTGACTGAAATAAATTTAATCAGGACAGTGGAGAGGGATGGAAGCTCATCTGGCTAATTTGGCTTCTGCTTCCCTGCCCCTCCATTACAGGTCTGCAATCAGATTAGACAAGAGAAGGTTCCTGATCACCTGGTCTCCATACACTATCACTGACTGCTAGCAGGGGACCAGAACCAACCAAATCTCCTGATGTCATCAGACTCTCCTTTCAAAGTTTCCATGTTAAAGCAAGGTATGACTTCTCGAGATTTCTTGCCCCCTTTAGGATGGAAGTACTGGACTGAGCATCCTGGACATTGAGGTCCCCTGTTTATCCACAGAGGTGCAGTAGTCCAGGACTCAATCCCTGGACGTATGACTCAGCCCTGCCTTTGGCGGGTTACCATAGCTTGACCTCCACTGAGAAAAAGGGACACAATACCAAACATGTCCTAAGAGGTATCCTCAGTGGGCTACACATCCAGACCTGACCGAATTAAAGAGACCTGGGGGGGTCTATTCCATGTCTCTGCCACAGGCTTGCTGAGTGGCCTTGGGCAAGTCACTTCCCCTTTCTGTGGTTCAGTTTCCCCATCTATAAAATAGGGGTGATACCTACCTTCAAAGAGGTATAGCAAGGGGTAGGAAATGTTTGTCAAGTGTGATGAATGACAGATTTAAAAAGCCCTGCCGCGGGACAACGAGAGAGAAAAGCATGAGCCAAAACGTTCAAAGCAGAATTAGAACTTTCTTCAAGTTTTCAGCACTCTAGAGGTGGAGTTTTAAGGGGGCAGGTCCTTTTCTGTGCAGAGACGTTTATTTAGTGCCTTTCATCTCCAATGTCAGGGGGAACACAGTACACACAGGAATAACTTCACCCGCTATCACTGCAATGCAGCCCCTCGGGGGTCGGAGCATGACGGCGGTTCAACGGTGCCCAGCGAAACTATGCAAACACCTCCGGGAAGTTCAGCGTCCTATCAACTTGCAAACCTCCCCTGGTTTAATCAAAGTGATTTAGTTAACTGCAAAGCTCCTATGTAGGCACTCTTAAACCAATTTAGATTAAACAGCACTTGCTAAATGAGCCATTGCTAAACTGGTTTGCGTCCACAAAAGGGCTTTCCCTGGCTGAGTTGTACTTATTTAACTAACCCATGCAAGTCCCAGGTGGGCACCATCTAACTGTCCAGATTAGGATGCTGGAGTTTACAGTGGAGGGAAAGGAGCCAACAAAACACCCCTACTCAGGGGTTAGCCCCTCAGAGAGGCTCATATTTCAATGGCTAGAGCCTTGTCACTTTTGCTGCCTGCTAACGTTTGAGGAGGAAGGGGAATTATGATGCAAACAGTGTAGGGCGGGAAATCCCCTTTGAAAGTGGGATTAGCTCTTTCACTTTCAGGTTTGTTTTCCTTAAATCCCTTTTCAGCAGGGCCAGGCGGGCGCAGTGTTCTTCTTTGGGACATGCCTCCCCTGTGATAATCAACTCTAATCCCTACTAACCCCTTTGCCAAATAGCTCTAATTTGCAGGCATACACTTGTTGCCTCTTGAAAGATAAACTAAAGGGAGCACAGGGTGGGGTCAGCAAATCCTGTAAGAGGCACCGGGCGCAGAATGAAAGGAGGTCGAGTGAACCCAGCAAGTGGCGCAGAAGCGAGCAAGGCTTGGATGCAGGCAGTGCTCACCCATGTGTGAGCAGCTACGCGCTTAGCAATAAGACCCTGAGCCGTGCCCAAAGGGCTCAGACCATTGGACTGAACCACCCTGATTCCCAGGAGCAGAGCTGAACGGGCCAACGGCAGTGGGGAAAACCTCCCAAACTACAGAGCTTCCGATAGTTCAAGCAGCCAGAAGTTTGTCTGCCTTTTGGAATCTGTCCTAAGTATCCAAACTGCTCAAGCCCGGGCTTTCTGGGCTAGAAGTCTCTGGAGGTTTCGCTCTGTCTTCTAGACAGGCTGGAAATGCAGTGAGATCTGCCTCACTGGCCTGGTGGCACTTGCATGTGATGAAGCTAATGTAGGCCAGCCTGAGGTCTTCCACAGCAAACCCATGTCTGGGCTCCAGCATTCCACGAAAGAGCCCATGTGCATTCAGGCTCCTGGCTGGATGGGCTCTGCTGTCCGATGTGTGAGCCGTATCGCTTTTCCAGGCCAGGCTACAAGCACCCCCATGTTGTGCTAGCCTCTAATCTGAGCCCAGTGCAATGGTACCCAGTCCTATGAACCCCCATTCAACTGCATCAAGAAAAGGAGGACACTTCAGTCCAAAGCCACGTCTACCCTACAAATTACATCGACCTAACCGACGTCAGCTTACAGCTGCTGCAGTTATTAAATCGTTTGTGTGTCTACACCAGGGGTGGGCAAACCTTTTGGCCCGAGGGCCACACTGGGGTTCAAAATTGTGTGGAGGGCCGAAGGTCCCGCCCCCTATCCAACCCCCACCCACTTCCCACTCCCGGACTGCCCCCCTTAGAATCCCAGACCCATACAACACCCCCTGATTACCCCCTCCAGAGATCCCCCCACTCTAACTGCCCCCACAAGACCCCATCTCCTATATAGCCCCCTGCTCTCTGTTCCCTGACTGCCCCCTCTCAAGACCCACCACCCCCCCCAACCACCCTTCCATTTACCCTAACCACCCCCGCACCTAAGCTCCCCCACCTACCCTAACCACACACCCCCACCTGCTTACATGCTGAGCCCGGCGCCGGGCCCCGCAGCTCGCAGCCCTCCGCCCGGCCCCCGGCTGGGAGCGCAGGGCCCCGCGCTCTGCTGCGCTCGGCCCCGTCCCGGGAGTGCGGGCCCCGAGGCTTGCCGCAGTCGGCCCGGCACCCCAGGCCGGGAGAGCGAGGCGTGGTGCTAGCCACGGGCCTGCTGTCCCAGGCTCCAGGCGGCATCCGGCTGCGGCCTGCTGTCGCAGGCGGCACGCCCTGCCAGCTGCGGGTTCGCTGTCCCGGGTGGCGCGCCCAGCCAGCAGCTGGCCCCGCTCTCCGGGGCGCTCTCAAAGTGCCATGCCCAGGAGAGTGGGACCACTGGTCCCGCTCCCCCGGCAGGAGCTCGTGGGCCGGATGAAAACGACAAGGGCCATAGTTTGCCCACCCCTGGTCTACACGCTCGGCTTCTTGTATCGGCGCTGTGTGTCCTCACCAGGAGCACCTGCATCGATTGTCCTGTCAGTGCGGGGCATTGTAGGATGGCTCCTGAAGGCCACTTACAGGTGATGTAAGCAACACAGTGTCTACACTTATACTGCGCTGGCCTAACTACACTCGGGGAGGTGGGATACTAAACCAGCAAAGAGAGGCATTTACGTCGGTGGGAGCCAAATCTGAGCAAAGACACTTGCACAGCTAGGTGGACGCAAAGCAGCTTATGGCTACCTGACCATGTAATGTAGACCAGGCCCAAGGGTGTGACTCCGCCATCACGCTCAGGAGTGGTTAAAGAGCAACTTCCATCCCAGCTCCTGGGAGTTATCTGCCTTCATCTTATTTGCATCCAAGGGACACTGGACAAACCAAAACCCAACACCAGTCCCCTCCTCCCGCCCCCGCCCCCGCAAGCCTGGAATTCCCCAATCCCAGTTTGACAGACAGCCAAAGTCTTGGAGACACGGCTCTCTCTGTGTCCCTAGTGCTCACCCCCAGGCTGAGTCAGTGACATGTAATGCCAGACACATGGCCACATGGCGGAAGGTAGACTCAACTACCCTCAAGCTAGGGTGACGTTCCAGGCCAAACATCTCTCTCTCCAGCGTACGCCTGCTCCCCCTCCACCACTGAGGCACAGAAAGGCCATCTACAAGCTAGCAGATGAGCGCAAGTCCCTGCACGTCTGATATCTGGGCTGCTGGTGAATCCCGCTGAGGTTACTACTGAGATGACTGCCTGGTTTGGAAGTTGGCTGCTCTCAGTGAGCTCAGCTCTGTTTAGCGCTGAACCTCTACCTGTGCAGACATGCTAAGAGTGCTGGGCTGGCTGCAGGTTATCACTGGACTGTCCTGCTAGAGACGGGCTCTTTCTAGGGGAGCAGCTCTCTGCTCAGACCGAGGTCGCTTCCTTGAGAGGCAGAAAGCATGAAGCCATGGTCCAGCATCACTCCTCAGACACAACACGCCGGGGTCACCTCCCGGGAGTTTGGGTGCTTGGAAAGCCACGAAGGAAGAGGGAAGGTGGACCCAGAGCGCACTCCCTAGCTCTGCGGCTGAAGATCCCTGCAGCCCTTCCCACTCCCATCTTTGCTTCAGCACAATGAGCCGCTAGGACAATGATCAAATGGGGGCGGCTGCTCAGAAGGAGGTTGTAATGAGTCCCCCATGCATCGCTGTCATTGTTTCACCATTCCTGAGAGAAGGCCCCTCTCTCTAAAACACAGCCACTGCAGCATCTCTTTCTATACAGCGAGTACAATTCCCCTCTCCGGCAGCCTCACTGCTCTGGTACACACGCTGGGAGGATTAAAGCTAGCTTGGATACCTCTACACACGCTGCAGTCCCCACACATATAGCCTTAGCATATGCCACTTTGCGGTGGGGCTTGACGAGAGGGGACAATACGTGTGGAGGAAAGAACAATGGCTCTGTGTTGTGCTGTCTCAGCCGTCTCAAACACTAGGGTCGCCTCTCATAACCCTACTCTTTGGCCTGCCCAGTTCTTTTCTGCTCAGAGACCTTTCCATCAAACCTGAGGCTAAAATCTACTTCCTTACTGAGAGCTTTTCGCCATCCAGCACAGGATGCGCACTCCCAAATTTACGATAGCGGGGCAGGTCTCAGTCCCCGCTCTTTCCCTGCACAGTTCTCATGCAGAGTGGCCCTACTTGGTTTGCCATAGGGTATTTTTAAGGAAATAAAATACCCGTGTCTTTGCTTTTAAATCAAACAAATAATTGTGCAGGCTTTGCAAGCAGATCAGGCCTGGGAGTTCAGAGCGAGGCTGATAACTCCCAGGAGGGTTTGTTCAGATCAAATAATATTAGACCAAGAATAATCACCAAAACAACGTATGGCTCCTCCGAACAAGTAACCAGTTCCTGGGGCTACTGACCAGAGATCATGTGGCTATTCATGGTCTCTTTTCTCCCCTGCCCTACAATGAGAATCGCCTCTCTGCACCATTGTGTCTATTGCTCATGGAATTTTGCACTTGGAAAGGTCCCTTCTGCGTTCGCTCTTTGTGGCCCTCACGCTTCCCCACGCTATGGTTCAGCCTCACATGCAACGGCCCCTGCATCAGATGTTGTAAGCAGGGGAATTCACAGAATTCACAATCAACTTTAACCACCTTCCCCAGCTTGGCTAAAAGTTTCTTCCCCTCCTTGGAATTATGTTGCATTAAAAGATGAGAGCCCGAGTCAGAGGCTGGATCAGAAATGACAAAGAGAAGCTGGGGCCTCTCGATCAACCAAGCATCTCCCCTCTTCTCTAGTGTGCTCCTCCGTCAGCTGAGCAAGCTCCATTCCTTCAGTTCCCCTGGCACCTGGCATCATGGCCTCCATCCGTCCATCAGCCCATGTGGTCAGCCACAGAGGGCACGGCTGAGCCCTGCAAGGGACTTCCTTCCTGCAGTGCTCAGCCTGGTCTGTAGCTTCTCTGCCTCCAGGCTGTGAGAGTGGAATGACCACTAGCCACCAGACATGCCCAGCTGGGTTCAGGTTACTTGAGGCTGCAGGCAGAAGGCTAAATAAGGGTCACTCTCAAAGACACTGGAAACCTGGACTCCAGGGCCTCTGCCGCTTGAGCTAAAGGCGCTCGCTCCCAGCTGTAGAGGAAATTCTGCCTCCCCAGGCCCGTGGGCTAGCCTCCAGAGAGCAACAGCCCACATGCATGCCCACAGCACCGGGGCATTGAATCCCAGCACCCACACTGGGCAAATTCCAGGGAACAGGTGGGTTTTTGCAGCACGACTCCCCCTTGCAGTCTGTGAGCCAGGCCTACTCTGCACAACAGCCAATGCAGAGAAGCAGGGAGAGTTCCCTGGTTTGGATCAAAAGCATTTACAGTCAGTGTGTTGCTGGAGAAGGGTGCTAGATGGGCAATCTCTGTCTCGCCAAGACACCACACACACACACACTCTCTCTCTCACACACACACACAATGTCACTCCACCCACACACTCCATGCCAGCCGGGGGAGGACATCTCGGCTGCACTCTCCGTGAGCCCTCGGCCTCTTGCTGAGATGGCAAACCAGGGGGTCAGTTTGTGGTGGTTCCTACGCTGCATAAACCTGTCTGCTGGGAAATGGATGGAGCTCATTGGCTGAACTGGCTGGCGGCCATCCCACATTTTATGATCCACTATAATTATTGCTGGAGGGAAGTTCGGGCTGGCAACTGTCCTCTGTTTATCCCCTTCCTAGGGCTTCCGCAGGGATTCTCAACCTGGGGGTCACAACCCCAAGGGCTGGGAGGTGTGGCTGGATGCCAGGGAGTCACCGGGATCCTGCTGTCCCCATAGTGGTGAAGAGGAGTCTGGGAGGGTGGTGGGTTTCTGGCTAGCTGGGAGGGGAATCTGGAACGAGCAGCTGGGGACTAAGAATGGACCAGCGGTTCGGGTGCTAGCCTGGGATTTAGGAGAGCAGCGTCCAAGTCCCTGACTGCAACAGATGTGTGTGACTGTGGGTGAGGCATTTCCCTTCTCGGTGCCTTGTTCCCCAGCTGTACAACGGGGACAGGACGCTGCCCTGAGTCCTGGGTGCGTTGTGAAGGTACATTAACGACAGCAAGGGGCTCAGATGCTCCTGTAACTGAGGCAAGAGACGTACAGTACCGTGAGCCAGGGGCCCAGAGCAGGTACTGTAATGTCTGCGCACTTTTACCCGAGTATGGATTCAGCCTCCACTACTCTTGCAAGGGGATGTATTATCCCCCTCCTGCCCTGTTTCTTTTACACAGGTGGGGAGACTATGGCACAGAGAGGTGATGGAGGGAGTTTCCAAGCACAAACAGCAGGGAGGTGACCCTTCCCCAATGCCCAATCCGCCCGTCCCCAGAAAGCACTTGTCATACAGCTGCCACAACACAGGTTTCCTGAGCCCACACCAGTCTTGTCCTTTAGGACCACCGGGACAAGGCACCACGTCTACCAAGTTGCAGTGAGCTGACCTGCTGTGACCTACCTACTCAATGGAAACAAGCCCACGCTGACCCCTGGGCTAGAGGGATGCACTAGATATGCGAGGAAAGGCCTTTGCTAGCCCTGATTTCCTACCAGGAATGGGACAAAGCAAACGCAGGGAAGGAGGAGGTGGGAGTAAGCTGTGGAAGGCAGCCTTGCTTGTCCCGCCCCTGAGCCGGAGGCCTGGATGAGGTCCGTTCCATGAATGACTCTGAGCGGGGACTACGTCGGTTCCCAGCCTCCTCCTTGCTCTCTTGACGGATAGCTGGGAAAAGCGGGGTGGGGGTGCGGGGGGATTAAATCAGAGTGGTCGATTTAAGTGGCAGAGTGGCTGAGGGCCCCTGGATCGGCTCTCAGGCAGGCTGAGCCTGGAAGCTAGGGGGAGAGGCAGAGGTACACGCAGCATGCAGCGTGCAGCCTTTGCAAACTGTTAAGGAATTACAGCCGGTCTGGCCCTAAGCCTTCCCCGGCAGAAGCTAACGGTGAAAGGGCTGATTGATTGTGGCCACTTCAGCCAAGTGGAATTTACGGGGAGGGGGGAAAAGGGGACAGGAGGTGTGTGCTTTAGCTACTTGGGATCCAGGATCCTTGTCAAAGGGACTCGGAGAATCCTCCGCAGATTGTATCTGCCTGTGGTGAGGTTCAGCTTGGATCGTTCAGGCGATCAGCCCATGGGCAATGGATCCTGTCACCTCCAGCTCATCAGGTGAAGTCAGACCTACTGCACTTGAAAGTTCTCACCACCTCATGGCTTATGTGATATTGAAGGGGGGAGTGTTGAGGAGCCGCGGTCCAGTTCCTCCCGGCATGTAGCCGGTCTGTGACTACTAGCATCAAATATCTCCAATGGCCGGTGACAGGACATTAGATGGGTAGGGCTCTGAGTTACTACAGAAAATCCTTTCCCTTGTATCTGCCTAGTAGATCTCATCCACATGCATGGGGTCTAACTGATCATCGTATTTGGGTCAGGAAGGAATTTTCCCCAGGTCAAATTGTCAGAGACCTGGATCATGATGCCTTAAAGTCTTGCCTTAAAGTCTGTGAATGTGTTCATAGCACTGCCACAGTGATGACCTGGCACGAGGGCCATGGGCTCTTCAGCTGCTCCCTCCAGATCACAATGGCAGGTAGAGCCATGAAGCTTGCAAGCCTGTGCTGGATCTGCGAATAGAGGACAGGGAGGCTGCTGGTGTGCGGACGCCCCTGCCTGTCATGGTGACCCATGTTCTCTCATTGTTTCCTTGTACTTCCCCAGCTGATTGTATCCATCTGTTGTTCCTCGTCTTTGGTTGTTAAGCGCCTTGGGGCAGAGGCTGTTCTTTTGTTCTGTGTTTTTACAGTATGTAGCACATGGGAGCCTGGTCCATGACTAACATAAGAACATAAGAATGGCCGTACTGGGTCAGACCAAAAGTCCATCCAGCCCAGTATCCTGTCTACTGACAGTGGCCAATGCCAGGTGCCCTGGAGTGATATACATAACAGGTAATGATCAAGGTATCTCTCTCCTGCCATCCATCACCCGCCCCTGACAAACAGAGGCTAAGGACACCATTCCTTACCCATCCCGGCTAAAAGCTATTCATGGCCTTAACCTCCATGAATTTATCCAGTTCTCTTTTAAACCCTGTCATAGTCCTAGCCTTCACAGCCTCCTCAGGCAAGGAGTTCCACAGGTTGGCTGTGCACTGAGTGAAGAAGAACTTCCTTTTATTTGTTCTAAACTTGCTGCCCATTAATTTCATTTGGTGGCCCCCAGTTCTTCTATTATGGGAACAAGTAAATAACTTTTCCTTATTCACTTTCCCTACACCACTCCTAGGTGCTACAAATACCACACAAGAAGAGAAAGGACTTCAGATCTCCAGGGCTGTCCACACAGCGCCCTCCACCTACACTGAAGCATAGAGAGACCTTGCAATCACCTTGCCTCCCAGTCAGTCTACACAACTGAAAGGTCTGGTAAAGATCTGGGTCACGGGCCTGCTCCAAACCCACTGAAGTCAGTGAAAGACTCTTTGGGTCAAGGTAGGCCATGCACTGCGGGTCTCGTGATCATGCTTTCGGGGAAGCAGAGTGTGTCAGGCTTTTCCTGCTAGGGCAGCTGTCTCATTTCTTTCCCTTCGGTTCAACCTGAAATGAACAAACTCTTGGCCTCGCTGAAGTCAGCTGAAAGTGTGCCTCAGCTCAGGAGTGACTGTGGAGAAAGAGAGCGGGCCGAGACGAGAGGGAGAACCCACAGAGAAGCTGGGGAGAGGGCCGAGGCAGAGAGGTGGGGGGGGTGAAACTGAACAGAAAGGGAGAGTGGTAGAGAGCAGGAGAAAGTGACAGGGGAAACATAAATACAGTACACAGAGCCCTCGCTGTCCCAGTCCAGCTTATCGGGCTCAGAGACAGCCAGTCCCTGAGAGGAAGCGTTGGCTTCTCTGAGGCTAGAGAAAACAGGAATCTCAAAGGTGAATCAGTGTCAGAGTGAGGAAAAGGTTTATAAACCACAGGGCAACAAACGATGAAGGACCAAAAGCGAAACTCAAACTCAAACTCTGGGCAGGGCTCCAGGCCCCGAACCTTGGGTCAGGCTCCCGGCTCCAGGCCCCTCAAACGCGTGGGTCTCTGAGTACACAATCGTGCCAAGCAAGAAGCAGCCAGCGGCTCCCACAGCCTGGCTTGGCTCAGGACCCCAGAGGTTGGGAAATCGTGAGTCTCGTAAGGGCTCTGACGAAGGCAGCAGCACAAAGAGTTCCGTGACCGTAAGGGGATCGTTTTGGAACAATCTTTTCCGAGACAAGTCATGAGATTGTTTCTTCCCAGGAATTTGCTCTGGCAGCTCCCATTGGCCGGGTGCTGCTGACTCAAGAGGCAGCCCGGCTCTGCCCTCCAGATGAGTAAATAAATTGACAGGGTGGCGGTGGAGGTGGGGGCCGGGGGGAGCTCCACATCAGTACAGAATGAGATGAAAGAGGGGAACGACTACAAGCATGGAGCTCTGACTCCTCATGCCTTGTGCACTCACTCAGATGAGGATACGGCCCTGACTTGGCAGCACACGGGCTGCCGCTTTGTAAGACACTGAATTAGTCACTGGATTAGCAAGCACAGTTACACACACGCGCACCCAGCTGTTTAAAGACACACTATCTCCCCCCCGACACACACACCCTCCGGCTTTATTTCCCCCCTGTATTTTTAGACCCCAGCCTGATTCTGGCTTTCAATCAGCATCTGCTCTTTGCGGCCAGCAGACTCCAGAGGCAAGAAGAAGCCCTTGATTACAGACCGGCTCACACGGCTCGGGTCAGCCCCGCTCCAGCATGAATGGATCCAGGGAACGGATCAGAAATGGGAGGATAGGAAGTTGGGGAGTGATGGGGTCTCCCGGTCCCCCATTCGTTTCTCACTCCCTTCTGAAGCACGTTGCCGTAACCGATTTGCATAGTGGCTAGAACGGCCCAACAGACTGCGAGGTCATTCTACAGGATCCATACAGGCCTCGCCTACAGAATCAAGCTGCTTGAAAGTGGGAACAAGAAAAGAGAGTCCTCTAGCTCGAAGGCAAAACTCACATATGACCCGGACCTTTCATGTTTAAAGTGTTAGAGCAGGCTTCAAATCTGAAGCTGCTTAGAGGGATGGAAAATAGCACCAGTGACTAACAGATCTGCTGGGCCACGGCTACCGTGGCAGCTCCAAAACCTCACTGCTTACGTAGGAAGCGGAAGCTTTCCTGGCATGACTGCAGAACATCCAGACTCCGATGCTGAGGTACCCAGGTATCAAGAACAGGATGTAGCACTGTGACCGTAGTAGATCATCCCTCTGCAGCTAACTTCAGAGATGAGACAAGCCCACATGAGAGGGTGCATTTTACTCCAGAAGAGAGAAGTGTGGGGTCTAAGCACAGGTGTGGGAGCCAGGACTCCTTGGTTCTACCCTCCAGAACTAATGCCCTTTCTGGTCAAGGCAGGAAGAATTCTACTATTTGATCTCACACTGTTGTTTTGAGAACTCAGCAGTTGATGCCCATCTGGTGCTTTCAAGATGAAGTGCTCTCATTTGAGTTGTGTGGAAAGGCCGTTCTTTTTCACAATCATTTTTTTCCTTTCAAAATTTCTCATTCGATTTTTCTGGCTTTTCCTTGAAAATACAACAGCAAGCAACTGGGGGGTTCCGAAAGCCGGTTTGGCTAACAAGTTTCAGTTTTGGATAAAAAATTCAATTTTTGAAAACCAAAACTTGATCCCAAAAACAAAAAATATGGAGGTTCCATTTCTAAAATGTTGACCAAAACAGCACATTTTCCCATAAACTGTTCATCTGAGCCAAGCAGCCATTTTTCGATAGTTCTGGTTATCGTACCAAACCCATCACCATCTAGGAGTTTCCACTGGGCTCCACATTAGCCACTCCCACCTTCATGTCACCAATGGGTATAGAATCCAGCTCCTCCTTCTTCTAATCCACAGCCCCCGACTATACAGTCTGCACCATTAGCTCTGTTCATTGCAAGGAGTGTAGGGCCTATGACATACAATTGAGCAACTCAGAATCCAGCCAATAGAGGGCAGTGGTGCATATAACTGTTAATTTTATTGACTAGCATGCTTGATGCCAAAACTCTCATGGACACCAAAATTGCCAGTCCCAATCGCCAAATGCAGCCTGTCCTCCCTTGTAACTACAAACGAGTCAGCTAGAGAGGTTTTGAATGCTGTTGATCTCAGGAAGTTTCAGTTAAGCTGTCAAGGAAAATACCAAAAATGGGTGGTGATGGTACATTTAAAAATAATAATTTAATACGCAGATCAAAGGCAGCTCTTCCCCAGCTGACTTGGCTCCAATGTTACACCTCTGTGCCCATTTTCTACCCAGTGGATGGGCAAGGGCGATGAGTTAACTGCACCAGATTGAGTAGAAGAGTGGAAAAGTGGATTTGAGATTAAGCACAGTAGTTGGAAACCAGCACCTCTGGGTTCTGTCCTCAGCTCTATAACAGACCTGCACAGTGACCTCAGATGAGGCCAGGTGCCTCAGTTTCCCCATAAAAGTGCAATCCTGATTCCTTGTCTCATGAAACCTAAGTTTAATAAAGCATTTGGAGACCCTTCGATAGGATGTGCTAGATAAGGGCCGGAACTGAAACGTGCTGAAGTTAACACCAAAACACCCACTGAGTGCAATTTAGTGCCGGCGTAGGCTCTTCAGAATGCACAGACTCAGCTCAGTTCAGTCACCCCACTTTACACTTTAACTTGTTTGTCATCACTTTACTCTCTCACGCTCAGATAGAAAAAGGGAGGAAGAAGCAGGCTACCGAGAGGCTAAAATTAGCAGGACAGGGTGTGCATGGCTCATCCAGGCACCTCATGAGCAAAGAGCCATCAGAATTCACATATAACTTTGCATCACCTACATGGACAAACTCTTACGGCACAGTTGTTGTCTGCAGAACACAATATTCAAATGCTGAGAACCAGATATCTGACTCCTGGTCCCCTGGATCCAAATGCTTTCGAAAGCTGGGGAAAATGGGATCTAGATAAGAATTCGGGGCCCATCAGTAGTTTAAAGCACATCCAACTCGGTTGCCAATTTTATTTTTGTGCATTTCTCTGGGCCAGACTGTGAACTTTATATTACCGCTGGGGGTGGGGGCAGTTACTCACTAGAGTAAAGTGACTCGAGTTTAAGTGTCTGCAGAGCTGGGCTCTGAATTCTTACCTTTTGCAAGCACAGCTAGCAGCAATCACTAGAATAAAATCAGCATGGATTTGCACCAGATGAGACACAGGTATAAACACAGCAGTGAGGCAATACTGAATGCATCATCTTGCACAGGACAGCAATAAAGGCTCTTAGTATCCATCCTTAGCAAACAGCTATCATCATTGGAAACAGAGGAGTCAGACCACAGTTTTGTGATAAACAGAGTGAGAAATAAATACGGGTGCATCAGAAATTCAGGCTCATTAGAACTCGAGTGGTCCCCAAAAATTCCACTGCACCTGGGAAAAATGTAAGCGCTTGCTAAAGAATCAATAAATATTTATTGTTTTACCAGCAGTATTTTGACTGTGAATGTAAGCATGGCCCAACGCCAGCAAAACTGAAGTCTTTTTGGCCAGTACCGCAGACAAATTTCTCTCTGTATCTATTTGGAAGATTATAAACTACAAAAAGAAAAAAAACACAGGGCAGGGAGCAACTTAGTCACGGAACAGGAACAAAGGGGCTGAGATACAGAGCAAGACCCCAGGTGGGGGAATCGATGTAGTCCCACTGGCTTCGATGGAGCTATGCTGATTTGCCCCTACTGTGGATCTGGCCTTGTGCCCCACCAGGCTCAAATACCCCATGTTACAGATCTGCAGAATTAGGGACTGGTCCTGTCACTGGATCTGAGCAAGCAGCACTCTGTATCCAAGAGCAGCTCCACACAGGTGCCATACACACAGCTCACTGCAGCACAGGGCCTTAGAAAGGAAGCTCTTGACAATAATACAGCCTGATCAATAGGCAAGACTGCCATTGACTTCAGTGGGCACAGGACCAGGCTGTTGGCCATTTAAAAGATGCAAGATTTGATTTTGGTAAGCCCTGCAAACAGCGAACCAGATGGGAGGGCATAAGGGCAAACACTGAGGGTGAGCGGATGAACTGCTGAGCTCCAACAGTGGAATGAAATTGCCTGTGATCCAGCCCAATGACTGGAAGCAGCTAGAGAATGTTCATTACACCTGATGGCAAAGGGCCCAATTCAACAGCTGTTGAAGTCAGCAGGAATCTCGCCATTGACTTCAATGGATGTTACATTAAATGCCCTGGATCTAGAAGCTGCCTTGAGCGGCTTGTCCCTGGCGCTGGGGTTAGTTGGTATGTGTCGCCAAGGGACAGAGAATTTCAGAGATGTGTGTCATTCATAGATTGGGCATCAGTCTCTGAGGAAGTCAGGCAATTTGCCCACGGGGCACTGGATAAAATGTCCACATGGTTGCCACATGACAGGGTAAAAAGAGACAAACCTCTTTCCTCCTCTTTTGGCTCAACCCAGCTCAGAAACAGAAGTGAAAAATAACCCATGGTAGGATGCCTAGTTCCTGTCTCTAACACCTGACTCCCATTCCCCCCACCCACCAAAACAGACTGATGTTAAGGACCGTGGCTGAAATGCAGCCACTTCTGGAGTGGGGGGAAGCAGACAGATGGCACTGAGCACACAGTGACGGCAGTGGGATGGATGGAAAATGCAGTCCAAGGATGGTGGGGTTGACCCCTTTACAAAAGGGCCATGGGATCGGTAATATTGATGATGAGCAGGCAGAAGCTCAGTTTTTAAGGCCTTGCCAAAAAACCCAAACACAGTAAACTCCATGTGTTTCACATCAGATAAGTATAGGATTGGTACCACCCTAGTAGCTGGTCCACCAGAGGATAACAGCCTACTACTATTAGCGACTAAAGGACTTCTTTCGCTTGTTCAAGTGGGTCAAGTCCATGGTTCAAACCCTGCTGATGACTCTGTACACCTGGAACCTCAACTGGCTAGCTCAGAATGGTAAAAGGCTAGAATGCTTCTAGGCGAACTCACATGTGTAGTTTCAAAATGGGGAGATTCAGCAAACCAGATGCGCAGCCCATAAGCCTGCAGCTCAACAGGCTAGAATATCTTTTCTTTAAACCAGACGTCTGGCTGCACAAAGAAACACAAAAATCCAGGCAAAGTGGTGAAGAAAAAAAATACCCCAAAGTTTCCTCTTCCACCAACCCTGAGACCGACTCTCGGGCGGCTCACGCTCAGCTTTGGCCCTTCGGCAGCCTCCAGCCTATTGAGAAAGGAGGGCACCATCAGCGTGAGTCAGAAAACTCGGCTTGTTTTAAAAGAGGCATGTTCTTACTCAGCGCACACCTGCTCCCTGAGTAACTGCTCTGAGCAAGACAGCATGGCTGGAGGAAAGCGGGCCTCTGCCATTCTGTCTCCAGCAGCAGAGCTATCCTCTGAAGTTCTGGCTGTTGGATCTGTATCACTGAAGGTCAGTGGGGACCCCCCCGTTTGGCTTTCAGATCCCAGCAGTATTTTCAGAGCTGAAAGTCTGATGGGTGACAGGGGGAGTCATCTTCTTACTTGTAAAACAGACAGAGCTGGACGAAGGATGGTCCAATGGTTAGTGCATTAATGGAGGTCTCGGGAGACTCGGGTTCAATTTGTTGCTCTGCTACAGACTCCCTTTGTGAACTTGGGCAAGTCACTTAGGCCCAGATCCGCCAAGGTACTTAGATGCTTAACTCCCACTGAAATCTTTAATTCTAACTACCTTTAAAGAGGCCTCAGCCTCTTTGTTCCTCAGTTTCCCATCTGTAAAATGGGGCTAACAGCCCTGCTCTACCTCACAGGGGTGCTGTGAAGATAAATCTCTTCCAGGATGTGAGGTGCTCAGACACTGAGCCCATGGGAGCCATATCAATGCCTAGAAACATACCCTTGGGGCTGGATTGTAACTTAACTGTCTTCCCTGAGTAAGGGCTTGAGCCTAAATAAATGGACACTGTTCACTGATATCAGTGCAAGCAGGACTGGATCCCAAAGCATCTAAAAGTCTGGAATATCCCTCTGCCTTAATCAGTCACAAGTGGTTCTGTTCCCAGGTGTCAGGAATGTCGGACAGTTGTCTTGCAAGCAGCCAAACTGGTACAACTATGGAGATGTTGATCCTCTCCTGTAGCACTGCAGTTCACCCAAGCAATTTTAACAACAGTGCTAATTCTGAATTGCCATGGGCAGGAGGAGGGCAATCACTTGCCATAAAAACACTGTATCTTCTTAGAGAAAATATTTGAAGCAGAATCAACTAGTCTGAGTGAACTGCTGGCCAATGCAGTGAGAAACCTTCTAAAAATACACATTGCCTTGGATTTGGGATCGTTATAATCTTGTGATCTATTTGCCCCAATTCAGGCAAGGGGGGTTTCTTCTTGGATCAGTGAGACAGAGACAGAAGTGATTTACAGATGCATCCACTACACATGTGAACATCTTTTCTCATGTAATATACTTGTCTTGTTATACTTGAGTATTGGTTTGTACCAAGCCTGACCATATGAAGTGGATCTGCCAGATCAGAGTGACAGCTAGTCTTTTACAGAAGCATTTCTTTTAGCTGGTTTCCTTGTAAATATCAGCCTTTCTTATTCGAAGCAGAGAGCAGGCAAACCCCAGTTACTTTGCTATATAGCCACCAGCAGTCACCTATCAGTGTGCAATGCTTGGCAAGAAACTAGAAGCTTGACTGCAAATACTCTCTATCATTGGATAGCTGAAAAGCAAAAGACCAAAATGTTACTTTATTCTTCTTTCATTTTATAAGGTTTGTCCATCTACATACAGCACATGGAAATGGCATGGCAAATTGGAGGATGATCCATGTAATTACATTGTAATTGCACAGGTATTACATGGCTATCTGAGTTCTCTGACACAAAGCAATGCCAAGTGCAAGAAAGGAAGGTTGGTTTTGCTCCCATGGACTGGAAATATTGTTCTGTTTTCCATACACAGAGCAAAATATGTCCTATTATTCTAGGTGACTATTTAAATGAAGGACAAGAAATAAAGAACAAGCATCATTTCACGTGACCTTCTCTCACATTACAATCCTTTTGACTGCCATTCACCTTGGCAGATAGATGTTTTACAGTTAAATAAATTGCAACACAGAGAAAACATAATCAAACTCTCCATTGCGAGCCAGGCGTCTAATCTGCTCTGGCACTTCTAAAAATACCACTAAGTTTCTGTTTGTATCTTTAGGTGCCTAAATACCTTTGAAAACCTAGGCCAAACTCCTCTCTTGTTTCCAGTCCCAAGACCACATTATGGTAAGGTAAGAGTTAAATCTGATACCACAGAGCCTCTCTCCTATACAATAGTAAACCATTTCACTGGTAGCTACTCCCGCTCCAAACTCCCTTACATGATAGATATGTGATCTTAAATTGTTATTACTGATGAGTCAAGACATCACACCTCACTGCTGCTACTTATTAGCACAGTACCTAAATGAGACAATTTGTAATGCACTCCTGGAGCGAATAGCTTCACCTGCTGATCATTTGCAAATACCATCAGCCCTGGGTACTTTTATTTGTGGCAGTGTTTTCTGGAGAGTGGCGCATGGGCCTAGCTCTCAGAAGACCTGAGTTCTAATCTTGGCTCTGCAGTGTGACCTCAGAAAAGTCACTTCCCCTATTTGTTCCACTGTTCCTTATGGTGGCTTACAGTGCAAACTCACCAGGGCAAAGACAAGTCTCTCATTATGTGTGCAGACAGCACCTAGAACAATGGGGTCCTTGTCTCAATTGGGATCCTTAGGCACTATTATAATACAAATAATAATACCAAGGTCTAATGAGGAAATTGTCATAGAATAACTAGACCGTGACAGTGCTTCATCCCCATTGGTGGCTACCTTTGAGCACCGGTGATCAGTACAGTGTATGGGGATGAAAGATATTGTAAGTAGGAGGTAGAAGACCGAAAAGAAAAGGTCCCTTAAAATCAGTAGGGAAACAAAGGATGCTGTGGATCCAGTGAGCAGCCCGATGGCACAGCCCTGCCCAAGGATGACAGGAGTGTGTGACGTGGAACCAGGACTGACTTCATTAGCAACCCGTGGGGAAAGAAAATCTGCTCCCTTTCTCTAAAATTATTGTCCACTCCTCCCTTCTTCCCACCTATCCACCTCACCCAGCAACCCACCTGCACAAATATCTGAGCAATTGGCTCCTCCCAAGGGATGCTCCCAGTTCTGGCGCAGGTACCTTTAGTTCCCAGATTCTGCTGCGGATGCACATCGAAGGGAATGTCCCAGAAGTCAACGCTTAAGATTTTGGAGTACATCCAAGACCCTAGAATGCACTGCCTGATCATAACCAATGACCTGGCCCCTCATGCCCCATCTTTCCCACACACACACCTTTTATTTCTGCAGGAGTGGGAAGTGGATGGGAAAAAGTTCTGGAGGCCCAAAGAGCAATTCAGGAATAGCTTTCTTCTGAGTAGCTACAGCAATGCCAGTGTTCTTAGGCCAATCAGATGACTCCCCTTCAATGACACTGCCCCACTGATTCACCAGTCACCGCTGCCCTAGCCTCAGAGTGCACATAGCAGGTCCCACCAGTGATGGTGTTCCTGTTACACTTGCTAAAGGAAGCAAGGTAAATGTTGCGTTTTACAAGGAATGAAAGACGGTCTTGTAGGCAACATCATTGTTTCTATTCTCAGCCCTGTCCCAGACTCACTGCGCCACCCAGTCACTGTCCCTTTGCTGTGCCTCAGTTTCCCCACCTGGGAAATAGGGATCAGAACACTAAACTCTGGGTGTTGTGAGGGTCCATTCATTCATACTTTCAAAGCACTCTGAGATCCTGCTAGGGAAGGCACTGTAGACATGCAAAACATATGTGCACTCACGGGAGGATTTCCTTCATTTGGAAAGCCCCTGAATTACTTGGCCAGGTCACTAGACTGCTTCTGCCTTTCAAGAGGGGAGAACAGAAGGAAGCGACCCTGCCAGTGAAGAGTTAAGCCACTTGACACATCTTGGCCCGATCAGACCCCTTCACATGGTGCACTGGATTAGATTCCACATAGAAGCGTTCCACTTCCCCTTTCCTAGCAGCAATCTTGCTGAAGATCCTGAGCCTATCTCATCCCAACCCTATAAACTGGGTGAAGGGCTCTCCCAGAAACAAATCTAACATGAAGATGGCACCCGTGCGTGATCCAGTGGAAATAATGAGTGTCATTGCATTCATGGTTCCCGGGCTCAGGACTATGCGTGGGAAAGAATGGCATGACAGCATTCCCACACAGTGTCTGTTACACACCCTGCCCTCAAAGAGATGGATTCTTCTCCTGGTGTAAATGAGGAGCGAGTCCACTCAGCACAACACCCGCGTCAAACTGAGAAGAGCAGGAGGAGAATCAGGTCACAATCTTTGCCCATTTTAATGTTCTATTGTCTTGCTTTGTTACCTGTGGAAAACCCCAAAGGCAACAAGTCACAGAGTTCATTAGAGAGAAACAAACTCCTCTCTTCTGAGTCCCATTACATGTCTCCAGCTTTCAGCCAGGCCTGCCAAGTGGCTTTTTACTCTAACCGCAGAGGCCAAGTCGGCATTTGCAGCAGGGGGATGTACCTAGGGCAGAGTTTAAAAATTTCAATATTAAATCACTTATATTTTGTAAAAAACTGATAAGCTGTGTCCCACCTTTTACAGAATGGCTCGCAAACTGCACCCTGACAAGTACTCCCTGCAGCCTGGCTAGAGATTTGGAACTTAACCTGGTACTATACATTCAAATCATGTATTAAATTATTGCTCCGATGAACTACCTAAAATGCAACATCTACCTATCTAACTAGGTTCTTATACAGATGCCCATCACTCTGGTATCTAAGCCAATCTCTCATCTCACACACACATTGGCAACAAGGCCTGGATCTCATTTTGGAAAGTTTCATACAACTTTGCACCCCCTTGGTCAAAGGCAATCCACGTTACTTTTAAACCCGTCAGAGTACGCTACATGTCCCAGCTAACTTTTCTGAGGGGAGCTGGGTTAAACATGGCCAAGATTTTATTCCAGGGGTAGGGGGAGAGGAAGTGAAGGGTGGGAAGAGCTTTCCCCAGCTATCAGCCCATCCCATCCCATGCATCTTCATTGTTTTACAAGGGCATCAGCAACTGGCATATTCAACACCGTTGATGCACTGAAATAAATGAAGACTGCAGTAATTCTCACTGCATATATTTAAGCCGGCAGACAACAGGGTGATTCACAGAAGGCAAAAACAACCAAGCAGCAGGAAGACTAGATGGGTCGGGGACTGATAAAAGGAGCCGGAATCTTTCACCTTGTTCAGTAGTGACCAAAAGTTGGCACCATCGATGTTCATTGTCCTATTGGAAAGGAGTTGCTGGTCTCCATCCATTCCTAGTGAGGCAAGCGTCCCTATCCCAAAACACTGCCACCTTTGTTGGCTGCTTCAGAGGGTAATGATGGGGGAGTCTAAGGTTCTATGGACAGAGCATCATCAGCTGCCAGAGAGAGTAGTCCGGCCCCACCCCATGATCCTGACATTCATTAAACTACATGAAGGAAAGCTTCAACTTTTCTTTTAAAAATTATGGGGTGGGGAAAGAAAGGGTTAAACCGCCTGATTAACAACACTGACTTTGGCTCACAAGAATAGTACAACCACCAAAACAGAAGCAGCGGGAACTACACACGATAGGAAGATACCTCATTTTTTAATGTTCTTTCAGCCAGAGTCTGAACTTTGGTCAACTGTTAAAAAAATGCCTGCAGTCCTCAAATGCACAGGAAGAATCAGTTTTAAACTTTAAAGGGCTTGTTAATGTACGGAAAAGATACTCAGCTTAATAGAACCTATGGCGAAAGGGTCTCTCTCCAAACAGCACTAGACAACCTGAGCAGGGCAGAATTCTGCTCTCACCTTACCTGCATGGAACTCCATCAGTCCCAAAACTACTGAATGGGTGCAGAGCAGAACTGGGCAAATGGCAAAGAGCCTGTCTCTAGCTAGTGCCAGGAGATGTTAAAATTTAAACAGACACCTTAGTATGGGTAGAGAGACAAAATAATCCCCCAGCCCCTCCATAAAATATCCCCAGTAAATCCACATACTTCTGCTCATCATATCTCCCGGCCTTTACCTTGCAGACAACGTAACTGTGTTCCGTAAACATGGGAATAATCTTTTGTTTAACACTCTCCTAACCAGACCTTGCAGAAGTAGGCATAAATGGCTAACAATGTGAAAAGTGACTTCAGGCCAGACTTTTTAATGTTTTTAGGCACCTAAAGATGCAGATAGGGATTTTCAAAAGAGGGCCGAAGTCCCGTTGAAATCAGTGGAAGTTAGGTGCCAAACGTGCATCACTACTTTTGAAAATTCCACTAGTAGGGTGACCAGATGTCCCGATTTTATAGGGACAGTCCTGATTTTGGGGTCTTTTTCTTATATAGGCGCCTATTACTCCCCACCCCGTCCCGATTTTTCACACTTGCTGTCTGGCCACCCTATCCACTAGGTACTAATCTGAATCTTTCGGTGCTTAAATACCTTTAAAACTCTGGCCATTAGGAGCCTAATTCACATTGGCTTTCAATGAGACTTAGACTCTTAAGGGCCTAAATTGCTTTTGAAAATGGGACTTAGGTGCTTTTGAAATTGCAGCGTTACAGGGCCAGAGACATCACTGGTCTGATTGCCAGAGGTGCTGAGCATCTGCAAATTTCCACTGAAGTTGCCTTTGAAAAAATCAGGCTGCATATACATCTAGGTACTGCATATGCACGGATGCCTGTTAAATATGCTGAATTCGCATGTGATCTTGTGCAACATATATATGTATTGATTTACTGTAGCTATCTCCAGACAAGCTGATCTGATACCCGCTTGTAGTTTATCTCTGCATGTTAACCACTAAACCATGCTGGCCCCTTGTATTTTTACTGTCAGCTGTCACTTCATTTCCCACATGCAGTCTGAAAACACGTCAACTGGCAGGAACACAGCCTCGAAACTCAGTAATTGACCGAGAAATGCAGAACTCTCTGGCTGGTTTATTTATTTATTACACTGGTACCCTACAAAAGCCAGAAATGCCAATTTCAATCAACAGGAGATCTTGCTACTACTCCAGCAATGGAGTGAAGCAATGGGGCTGAATTTAACCCTCTCTTGGACCTAGATGGAAAAGGTTTCCACTGCAGGCCCTTTCGTGACTAAAGACCAACACTCTCCCTCAACAAAAGCTGAAATGGGAGTTGCTTTAGCGCTGGGGGACAGACAAACAAGTTAAATGAGGTTAGAAGGAGAACAGCAGCCCTTATTATGGCAGAGGCTGAACTGTTAGTGTTAACCACAGACAGCAGTAGCTAAACTTACAGCGGGTAACAATAAACACATAGCAACATGTTATTGAAACTCCCTCTCAAGATAACATCAGCACCTACCTCCCCCCCAGCACGCAGATTCTCCAGGGAAAGAGAGAGAAGCAACAGCGGCAGCAATGCTCACTGGTTTAAACGTTCACCATGTTTGCCGATGGGCCCACACGCTAGGCTTGGGATTTGGTGGGCACAAGATATCTCCAGGATCTTGCATGAGCTGCCTCAGTAATACAATTGCTCTAATATTTGAATGAGGGAGAGAGGTAGCTTCTCTGCGTCAAAGTGAACAGAAGCTTCCCCTTCTCCAAACCTCTCCCCAGATGTTCCTCGCTCAGTCTAACAAACCAGGTAGAGAAGGGAGAACCACGTGAGAGAAGCATTGGTGTGTAGGCAATAAAACAGTCTCACAACTGATCCCAGATCCGAGCAGTTTCCTTTATCCCCATCTTCCCTAAATGCGTTTCTCGAGCTTGTACACAAGGAGTTAGGAGGGAGGGAGGGGAAAGGGAAGAGGTCGCCTGCAGCAGATCCCCTTACAGTACAAGTTTGGAGTGGGGGGGGGGAGTGGAGGGGTGGTTACAATTTCAGCCCACACATTCTGCAAAACTCGCAAGGCAAATATTTTACCCATCGCCCACCTCCTATAAGAACAGCTGCAAAAATAAACGACACCGAGGGGAAAGATTCTCATGAATCCCAGGGGACAAGAGTCTTAGAACCGGGTTCAACAGAACCTAAGGGGCCGCGGGGCAACCGACCCGCAACCAACCTGTCCAATGAAGTTCAGCTAGAGACCGACAGCCGCTGCAACCTACACTTCTCCCTCTGTGATCGCCTTCCCGGGAGCAGGGGTCCCCACAGGGCAGGCGAGGCATCTGCCAGCCTAGATCCAGCAGTGAAATGAATCCCGGGCACCAGAGAGCCGAAATCAGTCACCAGCGGTGAAATGAACCCTGTGCGCCCCCGCCCCATCTCAGTCCTAAACCTCCAGCAGTGAAACTGACTAACCAGAGCCGGGATCGGAGCGCACGGACCAGAACCGGTGAAATGTACTATCCTACCCCCGCCCACCCACGCAGAACCCCCCAAGACCAAGGATCCAGCCGTGAAACTTACCCCCCTCCCTCTCCACAGACACCCCCGCCGTTCCCAGCTCCGGTGGGGGTGGGAGGCAGCCGCCGGCGAGCTTACCCGGGGAAGGGAAGAAATCTACATCCACCTTCTCGGTTTTGATGATGGTCAGGGTGGGTTTCAGGTCCACCGCCGCCTTCATGGCTCGCTCCCGGCTTCCCTCGGGGGTGTTTGGAAATAGTCCCTGTCCGGGGGTGGGGGGAGGAGAGGTTGGGTGCCTGGATTCCCGGGCCCCCCTGCTGGGAAGGGTGCTGGGCGCCCCTGCCTGCCTGGCGCAAAGTTGGGCTCTTGGAGAAGAAGGGGGAGCGTCTCTCCTCCCCGCCCTCCTTCCCCGGTCCCACGCTCAGCCTGGCCCTTCTCCTCCTCGGCCCGACGGGGTCGGTATCTCTCCTTTCGCTGCCTTCCGCACTCCCTCGCTCTTATTCTTCTAGGGCGGATCTTCTCACAGCCGCCGCAGCTGAGTAGCGCCCCCCGCTCCCCCAGCCCAGCGAGCAGCGGTTGGGGGTGAGGAGCTCCGGGCTGCAGGGAAGGGGAGGGAGATGGGCCGGGCTCAGCTTCAGTGACAGCGGCCGGGGGAGGGACCCGGCTTCCTCCGCCCAGCCGGCCTCAAAAGCCCAGAGAGGCGCGCACGGTTCCCGGCGCCTTGGAGAGGACAGGGCGCACCAGCCCGTCTACGCTGGAGAGGGGCCCTGCCCCACCCAGCCGATGCGGGGAGGGGAAGTTCCCTGCCCATCTAGAGGGTCCGTCTGGGGGGAAGGCCCCATGTTCCGGTAAAGTCCCATACCCCATAGATAGGGTCTGGGGAGAGGGAAGGTCCCTTGCCTCTCCCTTTAGGGTGCGTGGGGAACAGGTCCCATGCCCTATTCAAATAGTACTGGAGGGAAAGTGAGTCCCATCTAGGAGCTGGCTGGAGAGAAAGTTCCAGGCCCCTTCTCTGGGGTGGGGTTGGAGGGGAAGGTCCCAGTCCTACAGAATTTAATCGGAAAACCTAGGGAGAATTCAACAGAGAAGGAGCTCCATTCTCTAGAGCAATTAAGCCATCCTATCCCTATCATTCTCTCTGAAATCCTATAGGTCTTTTCTAGGAGGGATGGATAAAAATAAGCAGCTTGTACTAGGGAGGGATGATACCACAGTTTGGTCTCAGATATACACATAGCTGTTTGAGCCAAAGCCCACTGAAGTCAATGGGAAGACTCCATTGATTTCAGGGGCCTATGGCTCAGGCCTGACTAGTAGATAACTATATGGCAGCCACCCAGAGCATCTGTTCACAGCTAAAAACTGAACAAAACAACATTTATTTATATTAAAAACAGCACGAGGAATCTTCACCTAGGACATGATGAGAAAACATCACTTGTCATGGCAAACTATCCTATGGAGACACTTTGATCATCCAAGACAATGGCATTCCTCCTGCGGTGTCAGCAGAAGAGGATACCGTTCACTCCCTCACCTGAACTGCCACACTTGCTGTGCACGGTTACACAGCCTGATGCACGCCACACCAGAAGTGGCTGCATTTATTGGGTATGGGTGTGGCGTGAATGCTCAAGGAAGGGCATGCATGCCGATGAGATTGTCTGGGTGTCGGGGGGGTATATGTGTATTCTGGGGTTCATTTGTCTGTGCATGGGAAGGGGGGAAAAAGGGAGGAAGAGAGAGAAAGTGTGTGTGTAAGCATATGCATGTGGAGGCATGCAAGTCTGGGATGGTTCAAAGTTATTCAGTACAGCTCTAGTTTGCACAGCTGGTTTGTAAGGGGGCTGGAAAGGTGCTAGAGAGCTGTGAGATCAATATCATGCCAGTGTGTCCTGAACTTAACTGAAGAGAAGAATCTTGGTTTTCACATAAAATATGTTTTATAGGTAGCAAAAACTTCAGACCACAAACGGCAGAGCAAGAAAGGAGCTTATGACTCAGAGATCTCGATTTACCGGTATGAGTGTAAAAAAGACCAAAACAAATGTCCTTAGTAACCTGCCGTTGTGGTTCTCATCACAAAAGCTACCAGTCTCTCTTCTACACTGAGAGAGACTGGATTCCCTTACTCAGAGATGGGCTGAATTCAACAATCCAGATCTGAACACCACAGAAACAGGAGACAGTTTGGATCCAAATTGCATTGCTAGCTCTATTATCTAGGAAGGGATGAACCAAAATCCTGAGTCCTAACTGGTATAAGAATCTGACTAGACTTGACTCATCTCCAAAGCTTACCTATGTCTAGATGCACATACAAACTTGGTAGATCACGGCTATTTCGAGTTGTTTCTAGTGGTAGCTTTACCATTGACTTAGAGCACATTTCTAAAGAAAAGAGCCATGTGGCTTAGGACTCGGAGGCAGTGGGGTTGAATAATGAGGATCCAGAGTTGGGAGTCAGGAGCCACGGTGCTTGATTCTCACTAACGGGCAAATTTTCCATGTATTTAGGTGCCTAAAGAAGCAGGTAGGCACTGAGCACTGAAACAAGTCAGGCTCCTGACTCCCACTGGCAGTCAATTAAATTTAAACGCTACAACCATAAAACGATTTAAGCAGGACTCAAAACCCCCACTCAGTGGCTGTCCAACCCCATAGGTGCCTAAATTCCCATTGCTCTTAAGTTTCTGCTGGTAAAGTCCTGCAGGCACCTAAGCTTCCCCCTGAAGGCACAGGCAAAACTGCCTGTGTTCAGACGCTACTGAGCTGTTTGGCATTCAACTTCATACCGAACCCTTGGCAGGATTGTCATACTAGACATACGGAGGGGCCCGATACTGTGGCATATCTACGGCACCCAAACTATGGCTCGGTATTGCCACGCCCAAGTCCCTTTGCAGATCTAGCATCAGGCGCGTAATCCACCTCAGTGCTTTTCAAAATCTTACTAAGTGCCTGTCTGCATCTTTAGGCACCTAAATCCCTTTGTACATCAGACCCTAAGGCCCCTTTACCCCACTCTAGCAATGGAACTCTAGCACAGATGAGAACCAGTCTCCTGGATTCTATTCCCAGCTCAGCCTCTGATTCACTGTGTGAGCTCAAAAAAGTCAGTCACTGAATCACTCTGTGCCTCAGTTTCCCCACAGGAACACTAATTCCTACCCACCTTTGAGATCTGATCAGCTGTGCACAAGTGATAAGCATTCTTCTTCAGTATCTAATGCAGCAATAGAACTGGAAATCTGAACCTGAAAAAGCGTGATCAGTAGCAATACATGGTTCTTATTTCCCCCTGTTCCAGTTAATGAGATGCTGTGCAGAGGGCTTGTATGTCCCTTTTGCTCTCTTTGTAGATTTTTATTTCAGTTTTGCTCTTCTCCTGGTATAACTGAGCAACAGGGAGAGAGCCAAGGCGGAGACGAGTAACAAAGAAAGGAGGAGGTTAGAGCAGAACCTTTCCAGTTCAAAATCAAAAGCTGATGCAAAAGAAACAGCTGCCCTTCTGTCAGACGTTTTCCAGTGCAGGCTTGGGAAGGGAAACATGATGCAATTTACACAGGCCGATAATCTTTCCCTTCCTATGTAACCTCAAGGACTATGTACGTGTGAGCATATATACATGCATGCTGTAATTTGCTATGGGGAATGGTGTGCTGGGGGATGGGGGAGACCGATTACATAGCTGACTGCAGACTTTTGGCTGTAATGATGAAGCCATCAAAATGCACCTGTGGTCCCTATAGTATTAAAATGACCCAACCATTCAGCGGCGTTCGATAATCCAGGCTCTTCACATTGAGCCCCAGCCTCCTGCAGCAAACCACAATCCTCAGAATGAAACAGATGACACACGCTACAAGACAAGACATGCTCAGAGCCTTGCCCCAGTGGCTGGCTGAGGCTGTCAACATCATCTATGAGAACCTACCTAGGAGAGAGCATGGAAGGGTCAGCCAGTGGGATATACAGAGTACTGGAATGACAGGCAGGAGAATTAAAAAGCTCTGCCAGAGGGGCCAAAGCCCACATCTCCTGTAGTCTAGCCCTAGTCCCCTGGGGTCATAATCCTACTTCAAGTTATAAAATTCCATGGTCTGGCTGGGATCCCAAGCACCTGAGGCGAGCATCTTCTCTTCTGGTCAAATGCAATAAAGAGGTTTTTCTTAGGAAGTATATTTAAGTATACACACAGATTCTTGAACTCCTCACTGTGTTCTGGCCCAGACCGAGATGAGGTCACAACATGGTTGTGGTAGCTTCTTGCTCCCTCAAACTTCTATTTCACTTCACTGCTCCACAGATGAAAAGGGGGGCACTAAAATCCAACCACAAATTCTGGAAAACCAGAGGCTGGAGACGGTATTGGTAGGAGAACCCCACAAGATCGGGAGAGAAGGGAACATCTGGGAGGCTGCAGCTAGAGAATTCCTAATAGTGCAGCCTCTCTCTTTCAGACTAGCAACAGCCTCATTGCTGCCTTAATTTGGGCTCATTTCAGAGCTTGAGACATGAAAGCCCCAGCTCTGAACTCCAGCTGAGACACTCAAGGGCTGGGTGTTTGGGAAGACGGAGAAAAAGTCCATTGAGTAGTTTCTTCAGCTAGGGTGTGACCATTTGCATTCAAGTCCTTCCATTTGTGTTCAAGTTAGCCTCATCCCTTGCCTGACCAATTCCTGTTTGCAATCATTAGAAAAATCTTTCCTCGTGAACATTCAAGATCCCCCTTTCTTTCCATGCTCTCTCGTTATTGAATATTCATCACCATTAAGCTTCTCTCCTACAGAGGAGGACATGATGTTGGGGCTGAGATGTTGAGAACGGCCCTCTTCTCACTGATATGTTAAAAAGATTCTGCTGTTGTTCCGAGATAACCATTTGCCCTTCTTCTACAAGGGAACCCGGTTGCTTCTCAGTCCTTTGGAACAAAGAAAGGGCAGACAATAAAGTCCCCTTGTTCCCAGGGAGCTCTTTGTTTTGTTTTGTTTGTTTTACATAACGACAACAATAAAGGAATTTAGTGTTGGTGAAAGGTGTCACAGATTGGGGCCCTATTCGGGACTTGGGGTTAGCAATACTGCTCTTCCTAGCATGTCTTTGTGATTCTGGCCCTTTCAATTTGGCAGAGCTAAACTGCAGTCTGAAAGCAACCATTCTGCAAACTTCCAGATTTTATGCAGCTATAATGCCCCCTTCTTCTTCCCTCCTCCAAATTTTCCCTCTCTTATTGCTAAGGCGAGAGCACATTCTCAAAATGATGTCCTACTGTCTGCATAAAGAAACCACTTCCACTCCCTCCCGTCCACCACTGAGATGCAGTCAGCTCTGGGGTGAGACACAGCAGCTGTTTTAACAGCGCACAACAATGCCGTGCAGTAGTTAAGGACAGGAAATTAAGAATCCTCTAGCCAATTAAAACCGCAGGGGGATATTTATAGCAGAACGTAATTATCCACATTGAAGCCCGGCCCAAAATTGCAATGAGATTTTCTTAATGGCTGCAAGCGGCCGGGGCCTCAGTTTGATGACCTGTCAAGTAAACAATATCCAGAGGGCATCAGACAAAAATCAGGAGCAAAGGGAACAAATGGGACATGGTTCCAAGGGGAAACAGAGACATGAAAGGATTTATTGCAAGAGGGACACTGAGGGAAAGCACAGCGGTCACCTCCCCAAGAAAGGAAAAAAGCAAGGGAGGAGGCTGCTGGGTGTGGAACTGGTGAAAGGCAATGAGAGGAAAATGTAAATGGCTGCCATGTGCATTATTCCTCAGGGAGGTACCTTTCCCGGAATTTAAAATGATATGAGAAATTCTTTCATGCGCCGTAATAGCTGGGAAGCATTAGAGACCGTTGGTTTATGCTGGTAAATGGGCTGGATTGGCAGCCTGGTGACCCAAGTCTTTTCTTTACAGACAGGAAGCAGAAGGGTAAGTCTAACCCATTAGTCAGCATGTGCTGTGTGTCCCTCCTGATCCCAGGGAACTGCAGTCGGTTATAGGGCCCACAGCTTAAACTGAAGAGACTTACGTTTAGAGGTCCCTAGTTTGGTTCCCAATATCACATAAATGATATTTAAAATGGCACATAAATGGGGGCTCCTCCAGCATTCAAACTCCTCTGGCCCGTGACTCCCAGGCCCCATTATTGCTCTGTGTTACAGATCCGTGACTCGCAGAGGACGTAAGCAACTTGCATCTTACCTTAAGAGCCTGGAAAAACTTATACACTTGAGCTCCAGAGGTCCCCAGTGATCCAAGATCTGGATGACAGTTATCACCCAAGCTTTCCCTAATTGCCCCTCAGTACAGATCTAAGAGCATAAGAATGGCCATACTGGATCAGAGCAAAGATCCATCTAGCCCAGTATCCTGTCTACCGACAGCGGCCAATGCCAGGTGCCCCAGAAGGAATGAACAGAACAGGGAATCATCAAGTGATCCATCCCCTGTCCCTCATTCCCTTCTTCTGGCAAACAATGGCTAGGGACACAATCCCTGACCATCCTGGCTAATAGCCATTGATGGACCTATCCTCCATGAACTTATCTAGTTCTTTTTAAAACTCTGTTATAGTCTTGGCCTTCACAACATCCCCTGGCAAGGAATTCCACAGACTGTGCATTGAGTGAAGAAATACTTCCTTTTATTTGTTTTAAACCTGCCGCCGATTCATTTCATTAGGTGCCCCCTAGTTCTTGTGTTATGAGAAGGGGTAAATAAGACTTCCTTATTTACTTTCTCCACAGCAGTCATGATTTTATAGACCTCTATCATATCCCCCCTTAGTCGTCTCTTTTCCAAGCTGAAAAGTCCTAAGCTTATTAATCTTGCCTCATATGGCAGCCATTCCATACCCCTAATCATTTTTGTTGCCCTTTTCTGAATTAACCTTTTTTAAATGGGGCGGCCACATCTGATATGATATATTCTGTCTTATTAGCTGTCCCTTTCTTAATGATTCCCAACATTCTGTTTGCTTTTTTGACTGCCACTGCACATTGAGTGGATGTTTTCAGAGAACTATCCACAGTGGCTCTAAGATCTCTTTCTTGAGTGGTAACAACTAGTGTAGACCCCATCACTTTATATGTATAGATGGAATTATGTTTTTCAATGTACACTACCTTGCATTTGTCAACACTGCATTTCATCTGCCATTTTGTTGCCCAGTCACCCATCTGGGGGAACTGTCTCTGACAGACAGCCTCCATTCCTTATTCGCTCATTTGCTTCTCCGCTGAGATGGTTCACAAAGGTACCATATTGGTATAGGCTGTGAAACATCTTCATCTATGCCCTGGCCATCACTTCAGTTCACACAGATCTCCACACAGCTGTGAGTGGGTAACAACTTTGGTCCCCTGGAGTGGTTTGGAATGGAATCATTTGAAGGAGACTCTTGGCATTGGTTTCACCTTGAGTAGCCAGGCGGTGTCCAGGCAAGGTAACCCTTCTCTGTTGAAGTTTATTACTGGGGCACAATGGCCCTTATTCATTACCCTGCTTGGAGAGCTGTGCAGGTGGAATTCTTTGTAACCACCTGGAAGTACTGACTGCTCACAAACTGTTCCAATTCCCCTCCTCAGGCAGTGCCATTGAACTCCTAATAAAAGTATCCTGGCTTTTTTGTTACTTAGACACGTCACAATTACTTCAGACACAACAAGCACCCTACTTTCCTCACCTCATGCCAATGCACCTCCAGCCTGACTTACTGTTATTCCATTCTCAGGGTCACCCCCACACCCAGCGCTGCTCAGTCCAATATGCAGCATCCCTGCTAGTCCAGCCCTGGGCCGAGAGCATCAAATGTTCATCAAGTATGTCAATAAGCTCAGTAGCTTTGTAACTTGAACAAATAGGGGCCAGGCTGAGATCCAGAGAACTTATTTGTGCTTGTGACTTTGATTCTGGTATTCCATAGGTCTCTGGCAGTCAACGAATAGTGAACACGCTCGCGCTGCATTACTAGAAACGAGTCTAGACTGGAACCCCAGGTCTGACTCCACTTGGACTTTGGGGAAACTCTGATTCTTATTCTGAGTTCATCCCTATACATTGCCCAGCCTCTCCCTTCACCCCAGATTGTAGATTTAATCTGCTCTGTCATCCTCTTCTACAGGAAATTGGGATTTTTGTTCCCAAATGTGCAATGGAATCACATACTACTACTACTCTGACAAACCAGGGGAAAATTTTCGACACAGCAAATACCTATTTGGAAAGCATATGTCTCTGCTTCGTCATGGTTATTTAACAACTTCACTCAAAGAGGGATCACGGGAGAACCACAATTTGTTTCCATGAGGGCACTGGCAGTCGGACAGTCCAAACCCAAAGCTCAGACTAGTGCAATACTCAGCGTAAGAAATTGCAGCCATCAAACAGATATATTTTTGTGTGTGTGTTGAATGCTTCAGACATATGAGCAAAACAGACATGGGTGGTTGAGGAAATGAAATTCTAAAGCTCACCCCTCAACATCCTAAGGATGACCATGTGAAGAAGACACCAGTCAGGGCTTAGGAGCAGAGCTACTGAGGAATTTTTGACAAAGTGTATTTTCATTGAAAAATGCTGATTCACTGAAACCAAACAGTTCAAGGGAACAGGAGAGACAAGGCCAGTGAGGGAATATCTTATAGTGAACAACTTTGGTTAGTGAGAGGGACAAGTTTTGGGGTCCACAGAGCTCTTTTTCAGGTCATGGGAATGGGTCAGTTTCAATGAACTTCCCAAATTGAAAAAAAGTTGAAAAAAGTTTCCACGTTTTTTAAACAAAACATTTCGGGGGCAGGGGCGGGGTTGTTTCAAAACAACTTTTCATTTTGAAATTTAACACAATTAACACTAAGAAAAGTTACAAAGAAAAAAGGTGGCAATCAGAATGAAACATTTCAATTGACCTGAACTGACTTTTTTATTTTTCAGTTTGCTGGTCCCTGGAAATTTTGCGAGTTTGATTTTTCATCCCGATTCTGGATGAGAACATTTTTCAAAACCCTGAACATTCTCAGAGGATGGGAAAACAGTTTCCCAGCTCAGTTCCACTGAGCTGTTGCAAGATCAATTTCTAATAAGGTGACCAGATGTCCCAGATTTTATAGGGAGAGTCCTGATTTGGGGGGCTTTTTCTTATATAGGCACCTATTACCCCGCATCCCCTATCCCAATTTTTCACACTTGCCTTCTGGTCACCCTAATTCCTAGTGGTGTCAGATAAATCTTCTGCGACCTTCTGCAGATTATTCTGTGAGTCCCAGTTCCCAATCTTCATTATAATAATAAAACTTTCCTGCTTTGCAAGGGTTGTAAAGATCAGTCAGAAGTACCTGGGAAGTGCTCGGCTCCTGAAGTGGTGGGGGCTGTGTAATTGCTTAGATTGAAAGACTTGCTTCATTGGAAAGACTCACTAGAGGGAGAAGTATGGTTAGTCATTTTTCCTATCGGAGTAGCAATGGTAGACCCCGATCAGGAAACAGGGTCCCACTGTGCCGGGTGCTGCACACACATAGAATGGAAAGATAGTCCCTGCCCCAGAAAGATGTCAGTCAAACATCTGATGAGATACAACAGGTGGACACAATACACAGATGGAGGAAGCTCAAGCTACAGATTACGATTAGTGTAACAAACCGTGTTCCCAGCACACCAGCTGCCTATTTTCGGAGCTGCAGGATCAGGCCCTTGGCCAGTTTGCTGCTGGCGTTTGGTTGAAAGCCCGAGTGGGCCCAACCCCAGTAAAGTCCTAATTTGTGCTCTGCCCGATCTGCTCCTTCAGAAAAGAAATGCTTATTCGGGCACTGTCTCTCATGAGCTCCTCACTCTTGCAGTAAAGGACTTTGTCCATGTGCATTTCACATAAAATCGTCTTGCTCAGCGCTCTCTGCATTGGACATCTCGCCCCTCCCAACTGTCTCCACTTGGCAGCCCTGCCTTATGGAGAATAAATGGCTGAGAAAATACTCTGCTCTACACGTGTTTGCATTTTTCAGGGTGGGTGTTTTGGACGGCAATCCTGGCCGCACAACAATGCCGCTCTTGTTCTGCCTTGCGCTACAGAGCAGGCCTGAATAGATCTGTCTAAAATTATAAGCGGGGCAGCCCCTGGGCTCTGAGAGATCACAGGCCGCATGCTAGGCCTGAACAAAGACCCCGCTATTTCCTAACAATTAGCCCAGCTAAAAGGACATCTATCTCCTTCTCTTAGAGCCACCACGTGTCTCCAAGTCAGTCCATTGTAAGGCTAATTAAATAACACGCCTCTCTCCGCATGAGGGTCTCCTGATTAGCTTCCCTCAGCCCAGAAGCCTTGCCGGTACAAATGGAAAGGAGACAGCTGATCTGCAGGGCCCTCCACCGCCCCTGGAAAGATCTTCACCCTTATTTGTCTGTTATCATCACCGTCACCATCCGTTACTTCAGTTTTTGAAATGTTTAAATCGGTAGAATGGGGCTTTCAGGATACAGCGGTGTTAGGAATACAAGATCATTTCACTTCCCCATCTGTCTGCCCACCCCACCCCTCATGGCTAGCTAGTAATAACATGCACGCCTGCAGCTCCCACTGGCTCCAAATGGAGTTGGAGACACTCACGCTTCTGCAAATCAGACCTTTGTATTCATACGGTCATAGATCATGGTGATTATCTAGTCTGACCTCCTGCATAGCACAGGCCAGGGAATTTCACCCAGCAATTCCTACATCCAGTTGCTGGTTATGCCTAGAGCGTAACTTTCAGAAGATACCCAGATGTGACATAAAGACACTTGTGGTGGATTCTCCATCACATCCCTTGGTAATTTTATCCAATGGTTAATTCCCATCACTTAAAAAAGTACCCTGTGCCTTATTTCAAATCTGAATTTAACTAGCTTTAGTTTCCTGCCACTTTGTCCTCTAGACTGAAGAACCTATCCAAAATCTTTCAACGCACTGAACATTTATAGATTAATCTTCACAAGGCCTTCTCAGGTGTGTTAAAATTAATGTCCCTTTTTGATGGACAAGCAAACTGAAGCAGAGAAGTTGAATGACTTGGCCAAGATAAATCCGTGGCGGAACTGGGATTAGAACTCAGGACTTCCTGATTCCCAAAACTATATTCATTCTTCTACATGGGTTTATATTGCGTAAATCCCTCTCCTATAAATGCAGGATACAGTTCCCCAAAAAGAAGATGTGTTTAATATATATGTACACCTTACAAACATTCCATGTTTTTCCTAGGAATAGAGTAGACCCAAAATTATAGCAGCATGAGTAGATAGAAACCTGATCCTTCTCACATGAGTTTGCCATTGACCGTGACCGCAAAAGGATTGGATCCATAACCTGAATACAATATAATATAGATAAAGACTCGTCAGTGTTTTGGCATCAAGGGCAAGAGGGCAAAATATGTCTCTCAAATAGAGGCCAACTTGGTCTGGATAAAATAAGAACTGACCTGAACCTTCACCCCAAACACATTTTGGAACATTTTTGGCCTGTCAGGAAAGTTCAGATGATCTTTCTCCACATGGTAGGAACACAGGAGTGCCAGAATAGTCGAGCCCATCAGCTCAGCAACTCCAGTATGCTGTCTCGACTCAACTTCAATTCAGAATCACTAGAATGGGTCACATAGAAGCAGAGGGGCACTTTTCCAAACACAATCTGTTCCTGCTCAGAATAAGGGGTGAGTTTCACTTTCTCCATCCATCGCCTTCTGCTTATTTGGGGGAATTTGCGTTTACACATGAGCTAAAGCCCAGCAGACAAAAGAGCACGACACTACTAAATCGCTCCAGATGTCCAACACCTCTCCCTACCATATCACACATGTTCCCCAGACCAAGGAGAAATGTGGTTGCTTTCTGCCAGGTCTGTAGTCAGCATTAGTGGAGTACATTCCCCCTTACCCCAATTAAATCCTTATTGTCCATTGAAATCATTATTTTCACACCAGCAGTGTATGGCTGGAAGACCAGGAGGAGAGTCTGTAGACTAATGAGCTGATTTCTTGTGGACCTCCAGTTCCAGCCCTGGAACAGCTGGAGCTGCTAGTGTGATCAAACCTTTTTCCACACAAGCGAAGCAGTAAGATCCCAGATCCCAACTCCTGTCCCAGAGAGAAAGTGAGAGAAAGGAGATGGGGGAGGAGACAGAGCTTTGTTTCTGTTCTGGTGGGAACTTGACATGAAGTTAGCTCCTGTTTTCAAAATTCACACGTCTCCCTGATTGCTCCTGGTCTGTTCTTGACTGCTGTTGCTGCTGGCGCATGGGTGGGAAAGTGTTGAGGAGGTTTACAGATGCTTTTCAGCTTGCCGGAAAAAATAATGAGTGTGCATGTGCACGCATATATATATGTGGGATTTTGTAGTAAAAGCACAAAGAATAATGTATAGTTTATATACAGCAGTATAAACAAGTCATCGCCTGTATGGAATTTTAGTTTGTCCTGGCTTTGCTAATGCTTCTTATGTAGCCTGTTCTAAAACTAGGCACATATCTAGATGACTTGATATACTCCCTAGAGGACACCTACCCCTGGTTGAGAACCACAGATTTACCCTTTCATTTGGGCTCAAACGTCCGGGTGAGAATGAATGCACATTGCTATTCAAATCATACTTACTCTACCCTCTGCCAATCCAAACAATTTAAGTTAAATTACAGGGAGATTTTTCATCCAAATTTTTCATTGCAGGAGGTTAAGTGACTTGCCCAAAGCCATGCAATAAGCCAATAGCAAAGCTAGAGAGTAGCACCTACTTCTTCTGATACCCAGTCCTCTATAGGAACCAGGAGACAGACCTTCTCTGATCTAAGAACTCCTGAATTGTGGTGGGTTGAAAAGCACAGATCCAGGCCTGAACTTTGCAGCTTGAGTTGCTCCCCAATTCGCCTCATGAAATGGATCGGGAAGAAGAGAGCAGAAAGGTGCAACACATTACCCAGGGCCTTCTTTCACGCATCCAGTGCCCTTTCTCCTGAGAGCTATGGGAACAGCTCCCCTAATCACTCGATTAATAAGAGCCCAGCAGGAAAAGCCGTTTATATAACCTCCTCTTCTCTAAACTTCCTAAGTGTTTTAGAAAGTGGCTGCCCTGGAAACTCAAACTGGAAACTAAAAATATTATCTCTTCCATTTATAAACATCTAGAACGCTAATGAAGTGAGGAGTGGCAGAGATGGGGAGTGGGATGCTGAATTCCACTTGGCAAACGTGGGAAAGCCCTGATAAAACCATCTTGTTTTGGGTGGGCGTGGAGCGGAAAGCACAGCAGGAATTGTCTGATGTCACCATAAACTGGTAGCTAATGAACTATGAGAGGGCAGGAGGGGATTTCAGAAGGTACCTTCTATTCTCAGTGGCTACAAAATTTGGAGGGAGATGAGCTGACTTGAAATGAAGTGAAATGACATTTTTAAGGTATTGTGCAAATTCATTCTCACCTGGACGTTTGAGCCCAAATGAAAGGGTAAATCTGTGGTTCTCAACCAGGGGTAGGTGTCCTCTAGGGAGTATATCAAGTCATCTAGATATGTGCCTAGTTTTAGAACAGGCTACATAAGAAGCATTAGCAAAGCCAGGACAAACTAAAATTCCATACAGGCAATGACTTGTTTATACTGCTGTATATAAACTATACACTGAAATGTAAGTACAATATTTATATTCCAATCCATTTATTTTATAGATATATGATAAAAATGAGGAAGTCAGCAATTTTTCAGTAGTAAGGTGCTGGGACACTTATGTATTTTCATGTCTGATTCGTAAGCAAGTAGTTTTCAAGTGAGGTGAAATTTGGGGATATACAAGACAAATCAGACTTCAGAAAGGGGTACTGTAATCCGGAAAGGTTGAGAACCACTGGAGTAGGTTTCCCAGGCTAGAAAATATGGAATGAATGTGATCCACAAATGCTGGTGTGGAGAGTTACAGGCTGACACAGAAATTGCATGAAAGAAAGATCCTTTCAAATGCTGTATGATCTGAGATGGGAGGTCAATTCTTTCCATATGTGGGTCACACTCTTTAATCTGGTTCAGAGTTCCCCCTCTGCGGGATAATCACTAGTTCAGAATCCTGGATTCAGATAGTCCTGTACTGTAGAGCAATTCAGATCTGTTCCTGGAATTTTAGAGCTGGAGGGAAAATAGGGTTTTGTTTCCACAAAAAAATGAGAAAAAATTCATTCCTTTTTTGTTTTTGTTGGCATTTTCTGTGGAAAACTCCCACTTTTTATGGAAATATCAAAAACCAAAACATTTGGGTTTCAGCTGACAAATGTTTCGTTTTGGGCATTCAGTTTATTGACAAAACACTGGAATTTTCTATAGAAAACAAACACAGTGAACAAATCTGTTGTAGTCAAAGTCCCAAGTTTTCTATCAAAAAAACAGTTTTGACAGACAATTTCTGAGCTGCCTTACTGAAATTAGCAGCCTCGGGCCTCCCTCTGATTAGAGCCTGGGGGTTGCATTCCCTGATACACTATACATAGTTCAGTCATTTAAACCAGTGCAGAGAGGGTGTAAACTGTAACCACTCGGATTTAGTAGCTTTTTTCACTTACTGGCTCGCCCACTGACCTGATGCGTAACCTTGGACAAGTCATTGCCCGTGCCTCACTTTCCCCTTCTGTAGAACATGGCTAATGCTACCGCCCTCCTTTGCAGAATGCTAATCAGAGCTGAAAGCACTGGAGTAGAGCTAGGTGTTATTACTAACATAAACAACAACACACAGTACAGGGCAAGGGAAGAAGAAGGAAAAAATTGCCTCATCCAATCTGGATTAAAAATCACAAGTGGTGAAACTATCATCAAATTCCCTGAGAGTTTGATCCGAAATTTCTCCAGACATATTCAGATTTTTCCTTCTTACTTTTCATCTAGTTAGCATAAAGTATTTAACATCTAGGGCTAGACTCTCCTTTGCCCTGCATCCTGTTTTGTCATTCACGTTAATAACACCACTCTGCATTCGAACTGGCATAGGCTGACTTTATCCATCTCTAGCGTCTACAATTATTTCAGCCGCATGGGCCTGCAAAACCAGGTTGAAGTCTCACAATGAGAAACCCTTTCATAAAATTTCTGGCACTGGCCAGGTCAGAAATCCCACCTGAACAGACTCTCTTGGGCATTTCCTCACTTTTTTTTCTATTCTCTTCTACTTAGATCCTTACACCTTGCCCACTACCATGAATGCCTTCGATCCTGTTTGAATGGTGGTGATGCAGAGACCGCCACGACAATGAAGAACAAGAAGGAAAGGAAGGAGTTATCTCACCATTTTTGATTGGTGAAACATAGTTATATATAACCTTGGGGACAAGGTTTGGGTTAGTTCTTATTTACCAAAACCAGCTTGCCCATCGCTAGTTGAGAGACATACTTTGCCCAGTCTTCCCTTTCCATGCAAATACTCTAATACCCATCCATTGTCATCACCTGAGATGCCTTCTAGGATGATACAGTGTTACGTATGCACTGTTTGTTGTGTCTGCATGTTCCCGGAAGAGCTTTATTGAACTCTTGTTCTTTATCCTGCTGCAGTTGCAGTCAATGGCAAAGTTCCCACAAAGCACATTTAGGCCATTAATACTTTCATTCTGCACTAGAATCAGATGCAGGCCCACTGAAGTCAACGGGAGATTTGCAAGTGACTTAAGTGGGGCTAGGATTTGGCCATTATATTTTAAAGGATAGATTCTGTCCTCATGTACAATTAGCACTGAAGTCAGTGGGAGTTGCTCATGCCTCCAAGAGCCGAATTTGGCCGGCGTTGATGTTTCCAATAGCCAATAAGCTAATGTCACATGGACTCATGCTGAAGGGTAGGAATGAAATTCAGATTTCACAAACCTCACAACTATTTTCTGGGTTCAGGTGCACAAGACATTTTGACTGAAACCCAAGGAAGGTTCAATGTGATATACATATATTTTTGAGCTAAATGGAAGCCTTTGCTAATAGTGATCATTGAGTGGGGTTTTACATTGGGTATTTCTATATGGGCATAAAAGCCTCATGGCATGGCCCCGTGTTTGGAGGGCTTGGGCTGCAGGGCTAAAAATCGCTGCATTTGGGCTCAATCTAGGACTTTTCCTGGGTCCCAGAAGTCAGGCTCCAGCCCACACCTGAATGTCTACGCAGCAATTTTTCAGCCCCAGAGCCCAAGTCAGCTGATCCAGGCCAGCCACAGGTTTTTTATCCCTGTGGAGGCAGATGTTTTTTATCCATGGAGGCAGATGTTGATCTACCAAGCTTTAGACTGAAACACTGATTTGTTCATGGTCATTTGCTAACCTCCACCTCCCAGAGTGCCCACATGCGGGTGCACTGGCACAGGATTAAACCATGAACATTGGAAATATGGAATTGTCCTTTTAAGAAGTGAAGTGTCTTAGCCGGTCTAAATGGCATTGACATTAACGGAGCCGCACCAATTCACACCAGCTGAGATTCTAGCGCCTAATTATAACACACCAAAGAGGGTTTATAAAGCAAACTCCACTTGCAATCCCAAACCTTTCCCACTTCTAATAGGAACCATCCCAGCATAAATACAACCCATTCTGCCGCTCTCCCATGGCTAAGAGCAATTGCCACACCGTTCCCTGAACTCTCTGTGCAAACTCTCTGCTCAAACCCTGCACACACACACAATCTCGTTAGCCCACCCGGCTGCCGGAGACATGCAGCCTGCCTCCCTGCGAAACAGCTGCGAGGAGAGGAACAGTATTTAATCCATTGTGAAATATTCAGCAGTCAACACGCTGCAACTTTACAAAGCCTTTTGATACTAAAAACCCATGAGGAAGGGCCCATCCTGTGTGCTGAAAAGCAGCTTTCCCGCAATTAGGCTTGCTATTCAAGAGGAGACCGAGATTCGGCGTAAACTTCGGCACGTGTTCTGCAGAGTGTGCGTAGCTTCACAGGGATAGCCGATCAAGACTTTCTAGTGCCTTGGTATTGCTTAAGACATCTACTGTGCAAAAGGGATTTTCTGCTTCGTGGGAGGGGAGGTTTGTCTGTCCAACATTTTTTGGAAGGGGAAGGGAGCAAATGATTGCAATACTCAGCATTTGTATAGCACCTTCCTTCATTGGGTCTGAAAGCATGTTACTAATGTTAATTAATTAAGCCTTCCAACATACTTGTAAGGTATTAATCCCCCCCGCACACATCTTCAGTAAGGGAAACTGAAGCACAGATAGGCTAAGTGACTTGGTCAAGCTCCTTCAGGAAGTAAGTGGCAAAGAGAAGAATCAAATCCAGGTCTCCCAGTACAGTGTTTTCACTACAAGTGTATCTTTCCTTCTTGAAAGGATCATAGAAGCAAGAGAGAAAACAGCCACGATGTTACAGATTTCTCTCATGTCCCCCTGAGTCATTTTTTTTCTAAGGTGAGCTGTCCCCGTCTTTTTGATCTCTCCTCTGTATGGAAGCTGTTCTATTTCCCTAATTATTTTTGTTGCCCCTCTCTGTACCTCTTCCACCCTGAATACCTTTTTTGAGATGGGACGCAGTACACAGTATTCAAGGTATGGGCATACCATGTATTTATATAGTGACATTATGATATTTCTATCTTATCTATCGCTTTACTAATGGTTCCTAACATTCTGCTAGTTTTTTTGACTGCACACTGAGTGGACGTTTTCAGAGAACTATCCCTGATGACTCCAAGATCACTTTCTTGAGTGGCAACAGTTAATTGAGACCTCATCATTTGGTACGTATACTTGGGATGATGTTTTCCATTATGTGTCACTTTGCATTTATCATCCCTGAGTTTCATTGGCCGTTTTGTTGTCCAGCAATCTAAACTATAACCTCTCCGACTTAGGTTCCCATCTGTTAAATGAGGCTAATAGTTCCCTAGTGCCAGGGATGTAGAGAGGATAAACAGATTATGACAGAGTGCTGCTCAGATCCTAGGGTGATGGGTACCAGGTGAGTACCTCGCTAGAGTTTGCAGGTAGTATGCACTTCCCTAATATTATTTATTAATTTACAATGATAAACAGCGTTTCAAACTCAGTTACTTTTAGAAATTTATCTGCAACATCCCTTTTATGCAGAGTACCCCTAACATCTGTCCATTGATCAGAGCTAGCTCCAAGAACACAAACTGGACATGGGAAAAGTCCATGTGCAGAGTTAGAGGCAATACTGGAAAATTTGGTCCAGAGGGCAAGTGATTCAGTCATACATACCCTACTCATTGTTATTAGTCTAGCAGTAGCACCTCATCATGGTCGAGGTCCCCACTGCGCAAGCACACAACAAACATATGGTCCCCGTTCCAACGAATTTACAGTACAAGTATCCATAATCTAATGACTCATTTCGCTTATGCAAAAATCTTCCAGAATTTAAAACTAAGAGGGCTCTCTGGAAGTTGAATAGGACCCTGCAATCTTATTGATTCTAACAGAGAATGATCTCCTTGCTATAGGTTCTTGAAACCATTATATAGAATTCTAAAACAGAGACAATTTGCTGTGAAAATCTATAAGGTGGTCCATAAACCTTATAGAATTTAGTAGGAAATGATAACCTCTCTGTTGGATTTTTGTAAAAGGCCTGGCATTTCAAGGGTTAATATCAAACACTGTATCCCATTCTGGCTAGAAATCGGTGGGTGGAGGGGGAAAAGAGGGGATGTTTGAGCAAACTCAGAGTTTACCCTAGCTCACCATCACTCAGCTGTGGTGGCAGCATGGGGGTTAACCGCGGAGGAGCCCTGTAATGCAATGATTTCTGGTTTATTTCAGCAGGGGAAGTGTGTCCCTGCCTGATTAGGCCGATGGTTTCCTCTTTTCCCATAACCTCCAGACCCCCATGGCCTGAGTGTTTACTTTCTGAAATAAAAAATCTGCCAGTGTTTTTCTTTTTCAGGGCATGTGTATTTTGGGAGGATTTGGGGGCGGGGGGAAGTTGAATGGGATGGGAGGTTCGCACACACCTCCCCTCTCTCTTCCCCACCCCCAGCTCTTATCCAGCTGCAGCCTCTGAACTGAGACTTCTGGCTTCAATGTAAAAGAGCGAGCAAGAAAAACGTATTAATGAGGGAGTTCAGTCTCCTGCTTCAGCAGCTATAAACACAGTGAACATCTGGAGGGATGGTGGGGGGCATGCTGCATTCTGCCAGGAGCTGAAGGAAACAGGCTGTTTTTTCCAGGGTTCCAGCCCCCACGCGCCCCACCTCCCATGCATACACATACACTCCTCCCCTGCACATCCTTCAGCCAAACATTTCCATTCACAGATAAATTAAAGAGGGAAACTTGCTGGAAAGCTCTTGTTGGCCCTGTTCGGATGGCGCTATGACAGGACTAGACAGTAGCCCTGTTTGAAACTGGGCTTAAGGGGAAGCTAGCCCTTGGCCCACCCCATGCCCCCCACTCCCTTCACCCTGAGCTCAAAGTGAAGCACTCAGATTTAAACACCTTGCCGATGAGTCTCTCCTCCCCATGACCCACCAGGCCCCTGCCTCCTTCTGCAGGCCAGAGCAGCGGGAAAGGCTCATTTGAGGCCTATCTGAAGCAAATGCAAGCTCTGAACCTTCGGAGACTGACCCGTCCCAAGACAGAATGCGTCTTCCATAGTGACCCTCAAGAGCTTTGTGACAGCATCTCCCAGCTTGCTGCTTATCTGACCCAATGAAGATCTTTACTCCTTCTTTCCTACATGACTCTGAGTTTTCTACTCCTTTCCCTGCAGCCTCTTTACAGGCTCACCTCTTGGTGGCCATCTAGACCAGGGCAGGTCTTTTCAGTCACCCATCTAACTCTTGCAGGCATAACCCACGGTTCAATGCACTTCAATGGCTGGACCACAGAGGATATGAGTCTACTACTGCTACTGCATGGAGGAGTTACTCCTTCAGCTTCAGTGATAAAGGCTTTAATGCTGGATATCCCAGGCTCAATCCCTGGTGGTGACCTACTACAAAGGGATCTTGAAGCTCATCAGGCAAGAGGCAGGATTTTCCAGACTCAGACAAGAAACAAATAGAAAAGCAAAACCCTGGATTTTTATCATCCCGCTGATTAAATGAAAATAAACGTTCAGCGTGCACATCTGCGCTGTCTTGTAGAAGGGATACATGGAGGTGGAACTAGGCAGTTTCCCCCACTGTCTTGCCTCCAGAGAGATTCAAAAAGTGCTTTCCATGTAGACTTGCAAAAATTATAGTTTCCGGGGTGCTGAGCGACTCATATAGGGTGTGGAATGCCCTCCCCTCCCACTGATACAAACAGCTGATGGGGGCTTCTCAGCATGGCTCATAGAAAGCTTACCCCTTGCAGCATCTGGCCCTAAACAGGGCAATCGATCACTTCACCCACCTCTGGGGTGGACCGTAACACTTTCCAACGACTCAGCCCATGGAGTGGAGCACGAGTCCCTGTCCCACTAATGCTGTAGAGGGGATTGAGAAGTGGAGTACAATTACCCAGCTGGGTCTGAGCCACAGGCCCAAGCCTGAGAGCCCAGCCTTGGCTCACAGTGCCGTGGGAGATTCAGCGACCACAAATGATCCATGTTTTTATGATTTAGCTGAAAGGAACAGAGGTGCCCTCTCCCTTTGCTGCTGGGACAGAATCATAGCCGCTTAAATGGAGAGAATCGTGTCTGTTCTCTGCTAACTCCAGAGACTCCATTTGGAGCAGGCATTGTGGTGCAATGACGTTCCCAGCCAACGAGACATCGTGGAGGTGAAGGGGTCCAATGAAACCAACTCCAGTCAGGTTATAAACAGAAGCAGATACCCAGTCTGTAGCTGTCGTGAGAGGCTGCATTGACTCAGGCTGGAGGATGATGAGAGACCGAGGCAGGAAGAGCCCATTCATTCATCCATCCATCCATCCCCTGCACCCATTAAGGGCCCTGTGCCTGGCTGCTGCAGACAGGGTGGCAGTGAATAAAGTGGGGTGGGGGGAGAAGGCAGGAGAGGGAGACAGTGAGAGATGGGACAGCTGTGCAGGGAATTTCATGCAAATGAACTCCCTTCATTGAGGCTAGTAGTAGAACAAATATCCTCAGCTCACATTTCCCCTGCCCTTAGTCCAAGCTGTCTTACTTGGATGCCTCCCTGTGTCTCCCTCTGCCCCACTCCCTCTGCTGGAGGGGCAGCGGAAGGGATGGTCCAGTGGAAGCCCTGCCCGAGGGGGCCTGAGAACTGCTGTCGCGAGCACACACAGATGTGCTTTCCCTGTGAAAAGAAGCCCATTCATCTCTGCAGAGAGAGCGCGGGGGAGGCAGAGGCATTTGGGGGTGGGGGGGGCAAGTGTCAGAGGAGGCTGAGAAAGGGAAGGAGGCTGCTGTTAAAAATAGGATAAAAGAACATGGAAAAATGCAGAGCATTTTTTTTTTAAGCGTCACTTCGAAAATGTGCTGCAGCTGGAGAAGCCATTGGGGGCTGAGCCATGCTGGCCTTCACTCCCCTCCCCGCCTCCCCCCCATCCTCCTTCCTCTGAGAGAGGGCCTGGAAAACAGCCCAGAAAATGCACACAAAGAGAGCCTTCCTCTGGGGAACTCCACTAGAGATCGGGGGGAGAAGGAGGGTGGTAGGGCATGTTTCACAGTAAAGCTGGAGCCACGGAGGCAGGATCTTTGTGAGGGAGCCCTCATAGACCCCAGTCACCCAGCTGAGAGCAGCCCCAGTAAATGTATTTCTCATTCTTGAGCCACAGGCTCTGCGTCTGCCTGATTCTGAGTGAAGATCACAGCAAAGCAAAGTGTATTTCAGGAGGGGCGGGGGAATCGGGGATTCCTTCTTGGTTCTTGGAGGGACAATACTTGACATTTTGCCAGCCATTAAGACTAGGCCCCCACTTGCATTCAGCACTGAGTTCTATAAGGCAAGAAGTTGAACTTGGGTTAGTATCCATCACCTCCGACCTAGCTCCTTGGATTCTAACAAGTAGATGCCACTGAAGTACCATTGCCCTGGCCTGGCCAGCCAGTGGAGCAGTTTCTATGGGTCTGCCACAGCCAGCTAACTTAGAGCAGCCAGGGACAATTTCACAGTCCGGCAGCCCTATAAACAGGGATCAGAAAGGTGACCCAGAGACAGCTTGTCCCAGCCTTGCTGAACCAGGCATGAGCTCCATTCTGTGGAGAATTCAGGCCAGGAGCAGCAGTTGGGAAAAAGGTGGCCTTCGTTATTGGAAACTATCTCGGTAGCACGCAGTGGTCACACACACCATGTGTGGTCACACACTGCTCTGTTGCAGCTCCCCAAGTCCACTCGGGGGGTTTCTGATTGCCTCAAGGGTTCCACTGGGCAAGGCCGGGAACCCAATGCAACACTCAGGAGGCTAGAGCTGTTAGCAAGATGAGGTCTGACTGAAGCATCACATCTTCACCATCAATTTAGTTGGCTTCCTCTGTACCTGATATACCAGAACAGCAGAGTGATTTGGGGAGGGTAGGTGGAGGGATGGGAGGAAATGAAGAGGCTGGTTTAGATGAAGCAGCTCAGACTTTAGGACAAGATAAAGCTGCACCAAACCGCTGGAGTTCCCATCTGAGCACAAAAGAGCAGATTGACAGACATAGCGGGAGTTACGACAAGTCCGACTAGAGAGCAGGGATTTCCAGGCCAGTGTGGCAGGTCCAAGAAACACTCAGGGACACAGCAGAACATTTCAAGCCAACCACCAGAGCATTCTGAGTAGGTGCAGCAAAATTCAATTTTTATTTTCCTAATGGTGGCAGATATCTACATTTAAGCATTTTTTCTATTTTTACCTCTTTTGATTGGTGGGGAAATCAGACAATGGGGGAGTCAGAAGCATTTGAATTTTGATGTCTACTGTCATTAAAGAGTTAAAGCTTTATAACTGGTAAAACACAAAATGATCAACATCATCTGTCAAAATATACAAAGCAAATATGCTCAAGTCAAACTCTAATTTTCTAAAGCAACATTTTTCTTACTTGGCCCATCTGTAAATGTTGATTATTAACCGTGGAAGTGTGTGTGTGTGTGTGTGTGTTGGTGAAACTGACATTCATCAATAAAAATCTACTCCTTCAAAGCCTATTTATGAGGCTCATCAAAGCCTTTATCCTGCCTCCCCCGCATTCATGGTGGACAGTGCCTTTTATGTAAGTAGCCTCATTGGAAACAATGGGACCATTTGCATAGTAAGGGAGAAGGGGCAGAATCTCGCTCTCGGTAGCTATTTCTCTCACCTCCTAGGCTAGGTTTTATTCTCATTTATTGCTGAACAAACAGGGGACCCAGGCCCATTGTCCTCAGCAATTTAATGAAGTGATGCTACCATATGATCTATGGTGGGACACACCTCGGTGTTAGGATCTGTTGACTGCAGCATGAAAAGATTCATGAAAATTTCCTCTTCCTGAACTAGAGTCATTCAGGCCTCTCTCCTGTTAAGAACAGGATTATCTTACCACTAAATCAAATAAACCCGTGTATAATGGCAGAGCCTGCTGAAATATCTCTAGCTAGAGAAGATGCTGCCAAGAATATTTCACTTCTCAAATCTGAATATTGCCCTCAGAGCTGATTCTCTCAATAGTTTTGTGCTAGTCATGGCACCAGGCTGACAACGGGGGAGACTGAAGGCATCTTTCATTTCACTGAACAGTCTATCCTGGGCAATGGTAGAGCAAATTCCCACCTCAGCTTACCCATCTAGGGGTCACATGCTTCCAAACCCCACGTCCATCATCTGAGGAGCTGGATAAAGTGCCAGTGGAGGGGTGGGTGGGTGGTTTCTGGGATGTGTGGAGGCCTCTCAGTTCGGCAGGGTTTGCCGCCATTTCACACAGAGCACAGCAGCGGGGTGCTAATGCCTAGCTGCATGCCAGTGACCTAGAAAAGTGAAGGGCTCTGTATCCTACTGAGAGTCCCTGGAGCCACAATGATGAACCACATTAGGACAAAGGCAGAAGCTAGCTTCTTCTGCAGAGAGATAGCTACATTCCTGCCTGATTAAATCCTGGACGAGAATTTGATTGATCCAAACCAAAGTCTCAAACAGAAACTGGGCAAGGTCCCCATACCCTCCCAGAGATCCCCAGTCTGCCCGGCACTTGGTCGGGCTAGTCAGACCATGAAGACAGCACTCAGGTGGTGTCAGGTGATACCTCCACTTCTGCACCTGTTCAGAACGCAAGGGGAGCCAATTCCCAGGGGCCTAATCCTGCCAGGTGCAGAGAACCATGTGCAAAGGCAGAGCATCCTCATCTCCCACCATGGCAGGCAGGCTCAGGCCCCCGACACTGCAAACATTTACACTGTTACATCACCGTTCCGATTTCCCATAAAGGTCGGGGCCACGATGGGAGTACAGATTGAGTTTAGCTGACTCCCACTTGCCCACCTTTACAGCAAGACCCCGGATTTGGACCCTGTGGGTTTCCATGCACTGGGGGACAGTTGTCTGGGAAATGCAATGCTTATGGAAGAGAGGCAGAGAGCCTGGGCTAGTCACATAATGAGCTGGCAGGTATCTTGGAGGTACTGACACAGTAAATACAGCTCAGTCCTGCATTCCCATTCCACTGCCCCGTGTTGTCCACCTCCCTCAATGCACCTTACCCCTAACCTGCAGCTTACCCTGCTGTTCCAATCCTGTGCCCCCCCACCTCCAAACACACTCCTCAATCACAACCTGCATCCTGCTATTCCAGTCTTCAATCCTGAGTTACACTCCACCCTGCTACTCCACTCCTAGAGCTCCCACCCAGCTCTGCCAAGGCCCCCCTGAGCTGACAAGCCACCCCTTCTATCACATCAGCCCAAGGGAATTAACTCATCTTATGGGCCTCACTGCTGACTTGGAGCATGTCCTAAAATTTCAGTCCTAGGCCCTCAAAGGCCTCTGCTACTGTATTTTATTCCTCAGCAGCACTTGATTCTCCCCTCCCCTGAGCAGACAGAACAAGTGGTGAAGGAGGTACGTTACACCTGGGAAAGTTCGCCACGGATTCAGGACAAGCCGTTTACTTTAAGGCTCATGCAACCAAATAGCAAACCTTTCCTGACACTCCGCACAAGAACACTCTGCCCAGCTGTGGCAAGTTACGCTCTCGCATCTCTGTGACGCAAAAATAGCGATCAACATTCCAGTTGCAAATTCTTGCATTTGTTTTAAAGATACCCCCGCCTCCCATCCACCCCACAAATGTTTATGGTCCAGTTAAACTCCAAGTCATGCTTTCCCCTATTCATATCAGTCCATAATCTTATCTGACTTAGAGCGCAATGTAAATAAACTCTCTCTAGCATCAAAGGCGAAAATTCTTCTCTTAGTGCAAGCGAGCCTGAAACTTTTAGCAAAGCTGCAGTTTTGTATCACAAAGGGACAGTTACACACGTTGGTTTTCCTTCTGTTTCTTTTATCAACATGAGGACCATCAAAACAAAATAGACTCCTCTTCATAAAGAGATTAGAAGCCAGTGTAGGACTTGCATGTGTTAACCAAAGTGCAGGAGCAGAAATGAAAGAGCGGAGCGATATATACAAATAAGGGTTTCCTCTCTAAAATTAGAAACTCTTCTAGACCATAAAGGCAAGACAGCATAAAAGAAAAAAAAGCCAAAAAGTAGATTAAATTAAAGTACAGTAGAGAGAATTGAAGAGAAGAATCCTGTACAGATTATCAGAGTTCCTGCTAGGGGGAATCAGATTTCTTTTACAGATACTTCTCCATTAAGGAACTGGTCTAAAGCCCATTGAAGCCAATGGGAGTTTTTCCATTGATTTCAAACAGGGTTTGGATCAGGCCTTACGTTCTGCAGCTGTGATGTTTCACAGACCCTGCAGGAGGATTGCGGGGGGCTGGGTCACAGGTACTCTGCTCCCTCGAGAGTACATTCTCCCAGAGAAGAGGAGAAACACAGAACTTTTCCAGATGACAGATCTGCCAACGTTTGAGTACATCCAAATGTCGCGAGGACAGATTTTGTCAGAGCAGAGAATCGGCATCGTGGTCAGACTGGTCACCCACAGAGTTGAGCGAAGATCCAGATTAAGAAACGAGGAGAATATTCACTTGCATACAAAAGGGAATTTGAGTCCAACCCTGTTCACAGCCTGCCTCCTGCTAACATACCAAGGCTTGAGCTTCACTATCATGACTGCTGGCCAGAAAAAAGCAAACTTTTTTGGTTGAAATGCTTGAGTATTTGCCAAGAATGAATTTTGAATTACACACTTGATTGTAAAATGCACCAGTTCTATTGCCTTGTTTTGTTGCATTAATCATGTGGTATCATTGCTTTCCCCAGAACAGCCAGCCAATGTATGTAACTAACAGTGGATGAAAAGGACAGAGGGCCAGCACAGGCCCTATGCAGCGCTGAAACCTGCACAACACGATAGGCTTACATGGGACATAAATGATGCAATAACCTCATATTGGCTTTCTGCCGAGTGGTCACTTTCTCCCAGCCTGAATTTTATTTTAAGTGCTTATTTGGCCTTGCATTACCATAGTATGTGAACATCTGGCTGTCTTTAATGTATCTATTCTCATGACCCTTTTGGGAGGCAGGGCAGTGCTATTATCCCCATTTTACAGATGGGGAAACTGAGGAACAGAACAGCTAAGTGATTTTCTCTGCTCTGCCACAGACTTTTAGTGTAACCAGGGCTGTCAAGTCCTAGACAAGTGCTCTAACCCACTGGACAATCCTGCCTCTTTGAAAGTATTCAGACTGAACACGAAATCTGAGATTCACATTGTGTCGGTTAGTGACACGAGACAGAACAAATTGCAGACATGACTGTAGTATTCCCAGTCTGAACAATCTACAGAGCAAGAATTAGTCACTGATTAAATTTGTAATGACTTTCAAATTATGAATAAATTGGAGAATCTCATGCTTTGTTTGAGGATGGCAAAGAAAAAAGGAAAAAGCTAAAAATGATGATTACGTGTATTACAGTGTCATGCAAAGACCCACAGTCAGGATACCAGCCCCATGGGGCTAGGTTCTGTACAAGCACTTGATCACTTGTCTGTTTCGAACTCAGGCTTAGCTCCATAAGTAGGAGAAAAAGAGGTAGGTGCTTCCAAGCACAAAGAAAGATATGGTGGTGGGGAAGACACATGCTGATCACTTAGTGGTTTGACACTTTTACCTGGAAGGTCCACCTGATTTTCAGTGTTATTTCTGTGGAAGTCTGGCCTCCTGAAGTCATGTTCTAGGGAGAGCAGTTTGTATGGTGTCACCTAAGAACCTCAATCATCGATCAAGGCCCCTCTGTTCTAGATGCTGTTCAGACAATAAAAACCAAAGACAATCCCTGTCTCCCAGTGCTCAGAATCTTTTTGACAGACAGGACACATGTGGACAAGACAGACAGATGGAGCAGGGAGGACAAGAGACCCATAAAGCTGGAGTCACAGATCATCGCTTAGCCGGACAAGATCAGATTGAGAACAGCAGATGGGCACGATGGTACACGGGAGGGCTCACCCCCTTAGTGGGACTACAACTTTCCCCTCTTAGTTAGTTGCAACACATGGTTCTGAACTAGTGGAAGGAGGAGAAAGACTGTGGTCCTCACTGGAGAATGGTTTCCTTTTTCATGACTGAAAGTAAGACCTCTGGCTATGAAGCCATCTTAAGGAAACGCTGCTGAATTTAATAATATTCCCTAGCTCGTAAGTAAATTTTCATCAGCAGATATCAAAAATTAGGAGGTCAGTCTCATTATCCCCATTTTGCAGATGGAGAAACTGAGATACGGGGGAACTCACCCTGCAGCAGAGGCAGGAATAGACACCATATCTCCTGAGTCCATGTCCCATGCGCTATCCATCTGGCCACACTGCCTTCTTATTGCCTCTTTAGTGGCATTCACCAATTATTCCTCATACCATTCCTGGGAGGTCATCCACATTTTACAGATGGAGAAAACTCAGGAACAGCATCATTAACATGGCACTGGGATTAGAAGTCAGGAGCCCCAGGGTCCCACTCCTGTGTACAAAAACCGTCTACAAGGAAGTCAGTGGAGGATGGGCCAGCTCTGTTAACCAGGCTGTAGGGAGCCAGGGCAGCTTCCCTCCCAGCCAGAGGATGAAGAAACACTCTCTCAGCCAGAGTGGGCGGGCCAAGACCAAGATGGCCCCACCCACAGGAAGGGGAAGGGCAGAATAGGAAGTACAAAGGGCGGGGCTCCTACCTCAGTCAGGGAGCACCAGGGAGGGAGACAGAGGCAGATTGCTGGCTGCTCCCTCCACACCTGGCGGCTGAGCCGAGGAGGCCCTGGACCAAGGGGATCCTAGCCTGGAGGAAGGACTGGGGTTAACAGATCTGCTGGTCGCAGAGTACTCTGAGGAACTGCTGGAGCCCAGCAGTGACCCGGGCCTGCCGGAGGCGGACGCTGAGGGTGAAGCAGAGCCGCCGCCGGTGGAATACCCTGACTCCTGCTGGTGCCCCCTTGCCTGTGGGGTGCACCCCTGACTCTTGCTGGCGCTCCCCTACCTGAGGGACGCGCCATTAACTCTTGCCGGCGTTCCCCTGCCTGAGGGGCATACCACAGACCCTTGACGGCACACCTCCGGACCCTAATTCCCCATGACTGCAGGGTGTGATCAAGGCCTTTCCGGGAGGCAGTAGCTCTCCAGTGGCTTGGCGGACCTACTGACCCTCCTACACAGGCCCAGAATCACAGAGGATGTGACCAGCTGTTCATATTTGGCTTGCTCCTCGGTGCGCAATCCTCTTTGCAGTCAGGATCCTGTAGCAGGAAGGCCTTGAATTCCATCCAGCACGGAACAGAAGTGCATGTACATACTAGAGCGTACCTGGCAGACACACCCCTGCAGTCCCTTCTTCAGAAGAGAGAGCCAGGGTGTCTCAGCAATGTTGATTCACAGGAGGACAAATCCTTGCCCTGGCACTCATCTACTTCAGAAGAGACAGACTCCATGGCAAGCTACACAGGTGGCAAGGGGGAGAATAGAACCCCGTCTCCCCAAACACAGGCCTCTACCTCTTGAGCTAAAAGGAGAATCTCTAATTGGTCTAAATAGTAGTAGGGCTTTTATCTTTGTAGGTATATCACCACTAGAGGGAGACAGTCACAAATTTAATGTTCACTCTAGAAGGGGGCAGCAAGACAGACTCACGCTAGACATAGTATTGGTATTACACACACTTTTTAAGCAGGGTGGCTATGCCTGTCCCCACCCCCACCTTTTGAGAACCTGAACTCAACAGGGACACAACACCAGGAAAGACAGAGAGTTCAGCCCCCCGCCCCTTGGCCCCTGACCAGAGATGGCTGGTATGACAGAGGGGCAGCGGGGCCAGATTTAAATGAATAACACTGCAACCTGCTGCTTTCCTCTCTGTCTCTCTCTCTCTCACACACACACACACACACACACGCTTTTCCAGTCCTGGAACCCCTGTTAGAGGCTCCATTGTGCTAGGCACTGTACGGGTATTTCCGCAAGAAGAAAGTAAGTCCCTGTACCAAAGAACTTATAATCTTACATCAAGACAAGACCAGGGCAGAAGCCAGAGGGAGAGTCGGGTGGGAACGATAACAAGATAACATTAAGATTAACATTGTCCAGCAAGCAGTAATTTATTGCTCAACCCAGCCTAGCTGGGGTCAGATAACAGGCTTCTATAGGCACCGCTGTAAAAGAGGAAGTTAGTACACTGAGACGAAGAGGTTGCAAAGTTCCTCCAAGAAGCTCTCATCCCAAAGAGCCAGAATGCTGCTCTTTAGATGTAAGCCATCTGCCGAATCCTACAGAGGACACAGATAAAATCCCTCACAAAGGCACTTTCAACGCATCCCCCATCTTTTAGTAGAAAGTGGGCCTACCTGAGTTGTAGCGTTCTAAGCCAGTGGGAACTTCCTGAATGGCCGACTCATCCCAGACAGGGTAGCAAATCCGTTGCTGGTAGCAGGTGGACTGAAAGCCACAGCTCATCCAAGGATCTTCATAGGGATTGGCAGCACCCTGCCTCAATTACAAGGGAGAGACATCAGCTGATAAGCAGATCTATTCAAAATATAGCAAAACCACTCCTCCCCCCACCAAAAAAAGGGGGTGAGGGGTCTCATGAAAACATCTTCCATGAGAAATTTCAAAACAGACATTTTGATCTGTAGTCAAATACAAAGATATTTTGTTTGGGGCTTTGGAAACAAAAACCCAGAGGGATGCAGAATGTTCTGGGACTCTCCCTGGAAAGCCCAGAATATTTTCCTGCCCACTTCTGCAGGCCTGAGAGGTATGGAAAGTGCAGCACGCAAAGCTTAAGGCGGACATGAATCCAAACACCAAAACATCGATTGTTCGCCCTTTGCTCCTCAGCAGACCACAGCCCAGGAGAGGCTCCAGGTAGTGGGAATCCAGAGCCACCAATTAAAGCAGAAACTGAATGCACAGCAGCTGTGCATCCACCTCTGGCCCTCTCCCAGAACTCTCTCTCTCTCTTCAACACTCTGTTGCCCACAGGGGCAAGCTACTCCCCTCTTTACCCACCTATTTTGGGGCCAGAAACTAGCTCAAAGCATCCCTTTTTCTATATTCACCCATGCTTATAACCTCATTCACACCGCCTCATAGTCCAGGAAGCTGCTGTCTTTTAAGCTCCATTCTTCATTCCCTTTTCTAGAGTCAGACCTTTCCAAGGCACCTGGCTCTTTTTGATATTTGGGCAGCCTATTTCGAACAGCTCAGCATGTTGGGGGATTGGCCTCGACCTTGAAAACCTGGCCCCAAGCTCATCTGAAGCACTGGACCCACCTGAACTAAGCCTAAAAATATGAGAATTACTCAGAGAGAGAAACTGTATCACGTAGAGTGATTCATCTCGAAAGCACCTCAGTTGGGTATCAAGCTGGGTCATTAGAAGGTCATAAAGGCCTTTTTTTTTTCAAAATCTGGCATGAGACATTGTCAGAAGTTAAGCGATCACGGGTCTCTTGTCCTGAAGATAACGACGTTTGGACAAATATCCCTTCCTCATTGCCTTCCTGGGGATGGTCTGTCTGTAGAAGGCACCTGTTTAGTAGAGATCTTGGGACCCAGAGTTTTGCTTTGCTTGGGCATTAACGCTGGGTATTTCTTAGCCATGGTGCATTTCACCACATCAACAGTTAGAGCTTTGCTAATGCTGGGGGACCCATTCATTCCTGAGACACAGGGGCTTACTGTCTGTGCACTCTCTGCTCAGAGGTGCAGCTGCACCAGGGAAAAAGACACAAGGAGGGAAGTGTGGTTTGCCACAAAGGAAGAACAGCCTTATTCCAGCTGGGGCAAATGTCAGCCCCCTTCCCCAGGAGAGGCACTCAGTGGTCATACCTCCCAGCTGGTCTTGACCCATCTTCTCCACCCTACATGCTGTGGGGACCACAGAGTGTGTTCGATGGGAGAGACAGGATGGTTTTAGTCCTATCATGTAACTCATCTCCCAGAAACGAGGAACTAGGTGATTATAAGCTTATTATAAAGGACAATGGTTTGTCCATGCCTCAGAGTGATGGCGGGTTCCAGGGAAGAAGGCATTGGGGAGAGGGACAATCACCCGCTGAACTGATGATATCAAGGAACGTGGAACCCCCTGGATTCCAGGAGGCTGTTTTTAGGAGCAGCACTGAGCCAACCGAGGACACATCCTTCCAGGCTGAGCGGCAGTTTTAAGCCGCAACTGAAGAATTGCTCTGCCAGCTTCTGGAAAAAGGGCCGTCGTGAGCCTGGTCGGAGCCGAACAGGGCAGGTGGGTGGGGTCAGGGCAGTGCAGCGGCGGGGCGGGCTAGACACAGCAATGGTAGGAAGTTGCAGGAAGAAGAAGATAATTTTAGATGTGCCATGAGGAACTATTAGTTTGGAAACAATAAGAATAGCTCACGTGGAGAACGCTGCAGACTCAAAAATAGGCTGAATAAAGAACTCGAGATAGTCACCGAGACACAATGGCACAATGGTCAGCCCTCCATCAGTCTTGTGCTGCGGGGCTAGGATGGCTGTCTGCAAAGCTCTTTGAAAGGGTATATGGGCCTGGACTCAGGTGCTCAGCCCCCTCACCTCCCAAGGCCTTCAGTATCAATCAGGATTAGGCATTAAAAACACTTGATGGCTGGGAGGGTCCAGTCTAAACCTCCCACCAGGATACTGAAGGAGAAGTTTCCAGCAGTGCTATTCTATCTGGTTATTTTGCAACGTGACAGAATTCCTGCCTTTGATTTAGTCACCACCATCATTTCAAAGGAGACACTCAATGCATACTGTAAACATCAGACTCTGAATGGGAGGTGCTGAGGTCTGGAAAACAGGTCTCCTCATCGTGACTGTCATTGACCTGCTGTACAACCTCAGACAGGCCACTGCCCTGCTCTGTGCCTCAGTTTCCCCTATGCACATGAGACCCTCGCATGATATCAGGGAAACTTGCAGTGCCCCTAACTCCTCCCCCAGTCCCTGCAGTGATTGCCAGTGGCGGAGCGGAGCTACTTCTCCTGGCAAAGTGCAATGGTCACTGGAAGGGGTTTCTGAAGAAGCAGTGAGGTCATAGAATGAGACTGAAATGGGCAAGAGTTGATGGACCTCTAGCTACTCCCACCAGCTCCTACTATAAACATGTGCCCCCAAGATCCTGTCCAAGAGATCACATCTAAGGGTGAGCAAGAGAGTGTGAACAGCAGGAGCAATGGGCACAATGGAGCCTTTCCAGCCCAATACAATTACATTGCCATTACTCAAGATAAGAGAACCAGGACTGTTTACACAGCTAGATTGTAAAGCGGGGTGGGCCGACATACACCCTATTCCCAGAGAACTTTGATCTGCTGGCAGGGAGATTCTTGCTGATGGGGAGGAGGAAGGTTAAGAGATCAGGGTCTCTCCAGCAAAGACCCACCTACCACTAGCTCTGCACTCTCTGGGTTCACAGGAGGACGTCTAAGCTGACAGTCAGTAGGAGATCTTAGTCCTGAGCTGCTGAGAGTTCAATGAGCCGAGACAAAGGGTAAAGGAGGATGACAAGGAGGCCAGAGGCAGTAAGAGAAAAGAAATATGGTGCAAATTTCCATGAGCAGCTACCAAAAATAGAGGATTGTTGCTTGAAGTTAGGAGCATCTTGTGGTTAAGACACTGGGCTGGGACTCAGAAACCTATGGCAGAGGACAGAAAAAACCTGAATCACTCAAGTCACGTTCCCTCTATGAGACTTCACTCCCAAACTGTAGAACAGGGATAATATTACCCTCTCCTGTAGCACTGGGGTCTGATCCTATTACGCAGGCCATTGGGCTGACTTTAAACCGTGCAGTCCTGCTTTTCGCAGGTTTGTCCTCCATCTGGTACTTAGGCAAACCCAGACAATGAGGACACACCGGCAAGGGAAGGAAGGAGGGTTCTTCAAAATGGCATTTGACCCGTGCGTGTGAGGCCACACCAGTGGAGTTGTGGACACAGAGGTGGGGTCACACCATTCCCAGATATATGGGAATGCCCAGTATTCTGGGAATGCTGTATTCTGGCCATCCTAGATCTTGGAACTGCTCCATGCACAAGACCCCATCTGCCCCAGTGAGAGGATCGAGCAGCTGCAGATTCTCCTCAGAAGGGCCAAGTCCGGCAGACACTCTCTGACAGCACAGTGCTTACTACCATGAGTAGCGTGGTCCTGAGGAAGCCATGCCAGGTGGTAAGACTTAACAAGACTGGGCCTTTGGCATGCAGCTCTGCAGGGCACCTTAGTGCTCCAAAGATGCACAATAGATATGAACCCAAGAAAGAGGGGATGTAGTAAGTTAGCAGCAACTTTCCGTGGCCTGGAGCTCGGCTCTTTCTCCCACAAGAGGAGAACAAGAAGGCTCAGTTTAAGACACATGGCATATGCCCAGATACAAGAGTGTGGGTGATGAATAAACGCCACGAGTCAGTTCTTAATAGTAAGCAAATCCAAGATGCAAAATGAGAGTAAACAAGAGTTTGACCCCAATCGATCAAACGCTTCCCCCACTGAAATTCACAGCTACAGGTTCTTTGGTGCCAATGGGTTAAAGCATGGCCACAGGGTTACTCCATTCAAATAAGGCATATTTAGGTAACAGGAGGAGGAGGTAGGATGAACCAGGTAACCTCCAGCGCAGTGGAAAAGATCGCTGTCGTCACTTGCGATAACAGGAAAGAGAGTTTCCTTCCCCGCCTTCAGCCATCCCTAGGGCCGTCACCACCCAGGCATCTGCAGAGTGCCAGTCTCTTCCACTCACGCCCTGTCCCAGCTGCTTCCAGGCCATGCTCTCTCCATCACTGGCCAAATATTAACCATTTCTTTGCCACTCTGCTCCTCCTGAAATCATACAGAGGCCAGTGGAGCGCTGAGGTATCGGAAGTGATCAAATAGTTTCAATTTTATGTTTCTGAACAGAGATTTTTCCAGAACTTTTTGTTGTGTGAGAATTTTCATTATTCCAACTTTGTCCCCTTTTAGGGATAAAAAAAAAATCATTCAAAATATTGAACTTTTCCGCAAGGTGGAAATTCCACTTTCCAACCAGTCCCAGCCCAGTGTCTTAACCACAAGATGTTCCTAACTTCAGCCAGCTCTGCTTAGCACTTAATATCTCCATCCCAAATCTACACCTTTCATGTGCCCTATCTAGGTTCTTATAGTGTGCTCAGCACTGTGATGGATGAGTGCTTGCTGATGTAATTTTAAAGTATACATCTATGCCTATGTGATAGAAATATTAGAGACACTGAGGTAGAGGGTTAGATTCTGTCCTCTACAACAGCCTCTTTACTCCACTCCATCAGCACAAAGAAAACAGAATATCCCAGCTCAGGAACAGCTTGCAACCCTATGCAATCCCCCTATGCCATTATGATTACTATGTGCCAGCCATTACCATGTGCCAGTGGCTGACTTGCAAATGTCCGCTGTACTTTGTGCTCTGGCTGTTCTGGACTTTGGAGTCATTCATAGTCACCTAGGTCAGGGTGTAATCTGTTCCATATAAGGTCCCCTCGGACTGTTCCAATAAACCTTAAACCACCTTTCCCCGCCCCCTTCTTCCAGGAAGCAGAACAGAATCTGGCCAGAACCTTCACCCAAAGTCAAATCAAACCTTGTCTGACATTTGAAAAAGCTGGGATGCCTTTAGCCCTATCTCAGTACATGTGCATTTGTCCATGGAGGTCATAAGGATTTGGGTTAGGGCCAGATTTGGAAGAGGAGGCATGGATACATCAAAGGTCATTATCTTAATGTTTCTGCTCTGACTCATGTAAAAATCTGCACTCCTATATCCAGCTCTGGTTTCCAAGCCCAAGAGGTTCAGATAAGGTTTGGATAAGAACTGAACATGGAGTGGCTTCTCTGAATTAAACAGTATCGCTCAACTATTTGGCATTAGCCTGTCCATGCTGCCAGAGTTTCTCCAGAGTCCTACAATGCTGTGCCAGACTCCGATGGGATAAAAGAAAAATAACCCAACATCCTTCCTTACCATTACTCCTGGACGGGCCAGAGGATAAGGGGCTGGGCTTCCAATGGTTGTGTCCATGTAGTAACTCATCATCCCAAAGACACCTACAGAAACAGAAGTGGGTCATTAGATGCATTGCTGAGGAAGCCTGGTCTGACAGAGGAGATAGGGTTGCAGGATTAGGTCCTTAGTCATGAGAGGACTCCTTATTCACCTATTGACCTCAGTGCAAGGAAGGGTGGCAGAACTGGGGTTCAAAGGTGGAAGAGACGTATTAGGTCAGTTAATTTATCCCTGCCATGCACACCCATGACCAATGCAGGAGTGTTCCCTACAGTATATTTTCAAGTGTCTTACCTAGTCCAGTTTTAATTGGCTCTTACGCCTGAGAAGAAATAGCTGCCTCACACAGAGGGCCCAATCCAACACACACTGTCCATGGCCATCTCCAATGAAAATGGAGATGAGTTAGCAGAGATATCATGCTAAAGGCTCCTTTTCTACCCTCCAGATGGGAATGACCTGCTTCCAGGTAGGATAGAAAGAGGGAAAGACTCTAAGTCTTCCTCCCAATACACACAGCATTGGCCATCCAGACAGTGATCTGCAGTGCACCAGGGTAGAATGGCATGTGTCTCCCTTGCCTTCCCCATCCAGGAAAGTGAGCTGATTTCACTGTGGCACAAATCAAGTATCATCCTAGAACACAAAGCAAACCCAGTCCCTGTGAAAAGGTGCCAGACTGACTGACATCCTCGGCCCACAGACAACAGCAAGGTCCAACTTCCTAGCACCACCCTAACAGCCAGCCCTAATGATTTGATATATATATTAGCAGCACACACAAATTTCAGCTGATATCATGGCAGTCAGAGCTACTCGGGATTTTACATTGTTTTACAGTAGCTGAGATCAGAGTCTGGCCCATGTATCAAATGCATTTCATTCTTTGAGCCATTTATTACAATTTTTAATGTACATGTGTATGTAGCCTATTCTTTACAGAGCTTGTTCATCTGGGGCTGCGATCGTGAAGCAGTTTAGCCTCTGGAGAAGGTCAGACTCTCCCTGAGGGCTGCTCTAAGTTACACCCTCTGACACACGGTTATAGCCCTTGTGGAAAAATCTCCGAGGTACAAAGTCCACTCCGGTTCCCCCATCTCCCCGAGAGCTCTGTCATGATAGTGCTGTACCATCGGTGTGCCTGGTATATACTGGCCCCTTGCACCAGTGCTGTTCACTGTGGAGACTTTTTGCCGGCTGGGCCCTTTCGCAGAGCTGGGGTGAAGAAGCTGATGCCTGGCTCTGTGTATGTGCAAATAAAGCAGGAAATATGTACCTTCCCTGCAGTGATTTAGACTCACGGGAGAAAACTTAGGGCCAACATGCTTTCCATGCCATGTGAAACATGAGCTATGTGTGTACTCAGTGTCACTTCCCCTACGTACAGAGCCTTTTGCCTGGAAGGAAACCGTAAAGAGGGAGTTGTCAGAGATTCACCGGGCTCTTTTGCAGGAAATAGAGCAGGGCCAGACTGCATTACTATTTTTATAAAATTTATTTATTTAAAACAAACCCATTCAGCCACTACAGGCTGTGCCGTGGAACAGTGGTCAATGGTATAACAAGTCTCCACCCTGAGAAAGCAGCGACTCCATCACCCTCTGGAGAATGTATCATTCGATTTCTTTAAACCCCCCAGCGCTACTGTCTAGCTAGACAATTGTAACCAGAAACACTGAACCGGATTCTCCCTGGACTTCAGATGTATTCCTGATTTGCACTTTGTGTTCTCTCTCTTGCTCAGAGCTGTGCCTAATCTGCACCAACCCTAAAAGGCGCTGTAACTCAAAGCACAATTCCCCCCTGTTTGTCCCTTGCTTTTGAGGGGTGGGTAGTAATTTATTGCTGGATAACAGCAGCAGCAAATGGTAATCCCCTCTGTACTGTCTGAGCAGCGGTGAGACAAAGGAGCCAAAATTCTAGCCTTTTCTCATTCCACCCCATTCGTCTGCCTACACTTTTCAACTCAGCCTCAAACCTGCTAGTATTTGACTCCCAGCAATCAAAACATGCAGGAAATGACCAAAACGTGAAACACCTGTATTTTGTTGGGTCATGCATAATTTATGGATAAGGGGTTTTTATGATAGCCTTCCTTAAAAGTTTTTTCCCCCTTCACTCTGTGAATTAAACAATTTAACAGAAAACTGAAAAAACAAATTTCGTTATATGCAACAGTAAAGTTCCTCCCATTCCCCCTCATGTGTCATAAGTGAAGTTTGAACTACAGTTGATCAAAATATGCCATTTTTAATGAAATATTTTTAAAGAGTGCCCTCCACAAAAAAGTTTCCTGTGAATGATTCTGTTTTCTAATGGAAAACCAAATCCCCCCAATTTGTTTTTAATAAGGATTTTTAAATAAAAAGTAAGCTTCTATTCCTTGTGACTGTGGGAAAAGCTTCAAAATGTGACCTCAGTGCACCCTAGAAACTCCAAAAGCTGAAGGCAAATAAAAATCTATTATTTTAAAGCCAATGTCGTGATATTTTGTTGAGTCTGATTCATGATTTTTGAACATTTGGGATTGGCAATACTGACATGATATGACTCCATACTTATGAAACTAGAAGGGCTTTTTATTAACAGAACCATTTACAGAAATGTTGCAACTGATATTCTAGCCATGTGCACACAGACTAACTTCCAAGACTGGTGCATCCTCCTAACCCTTCCTTCCAGTAAACTGTTCTCCTCGTTCTAAGTTCCATGCAGGTTGCTACAGTGAGATATTTTTTGTGCTGTGAACTCCACTGAAATCAAAACTGTTGGATAGGGTCAGTTTTGATTAATTTCTTTTAGAAAAATTTTGGAAAAAGGTTCAAAAGTGTCGATACATCCCATTTCAGTGTTTTCTAAATGAAAAGTTCTGATTTTGGTTGAAAATGAGTTTCAAAAAAAAAGTTAATTCATAATAAAAAATGTACAAAGAAATGGTCACAATGGAAAGGAACATTTTGACTGACCTCATCCAATTTTTTTTCTTTTGGAAGTTTGTAAAAAGTTTTGAAATTTTGATTTCTCTATCACAATTCAGGAAACAAAGATTTTTTGAAATCCTGAAAATTCTTGCGAGATGGGAAAAATAGTTTCCTGCACAGCTCTATAAAATACTCTGTATCTACTTATCAGTCCAACCCCTCATTCGGATTACTCCAGTGACTTGGTATCTCTGAGATTTACTCACCATCTTTCTAGTCTGTTACCTTGTTCATGTTGATGAAGAACATAATGTGACTTAATTTATGACCATGATGACTGGTGAGACACCTTGGCTGATCACTTATAACAGTATTCAGCAATGAGCTTCAGGGTGCTTGCCTTCTGGTTTTTGAGCCTTTGTGATACACTTGGGTCATATTTTCAAGCTTTCCTCTGTGGCCAAGAGCAACTTTCTGTTCTCCAGTCAGGGATCAGACATACCATGTGACTTAGATCACCAACCACATACCCCAAGTTTGACTTCCTTTCCCTAACCTATCCACATCCATGATCTATGGGCAGGCTCAAAAAAATTCAGTGAGGCAGTATATGCCACCCTCTGAGCGAACTCCTGACCCAACTGGAGTCTATATAAGTTTTGACATTTACTCCCAAGATTTCACCCAATATTTTTAGCCATCTGCATCTACACTGAAGGAGTTAATTGAGCATTGAAATTTGATCTGTACCAAAGGATCTGTATGATGTAGAGCTGGTTAAAAGGGGAGAAGGAGAATCAACTTTGTGGGGGGGGGAAAATCAATATTATGAGTTTGTACCATTTTGAACCTTACGAAATAGGAACCACGTTGTGGTTACTTTGCAAAAAAATTTGAAGGTTTTCAAATATTTATTCTTTCCCCCTCTTCTCCATTTTGCAAGTGGGAGCAATAAAATAAGTGTCCAAGTTGGTTAACCCCACCCCCAAACACTTTTGCAGTTGCATTTTTCCCCTTTTGCCAGTCTGTAACTTTTCCAGAATTGAGAATGTTTTGGAAAATTGCAGAATATAAAAAAGAAATTTTGTAAAGGGGGGGAAATTCCCCTTCTCATATGGCAATGAGGTATGGCCAGTACTTTTATACCCATGTAACTGTACCCACAAAAGGAGGCGGGGTTGGTCCACTTAGCACTGCTTTATAGTTAAAGGGTACAACTTTTGTGATTAGATGAGGCTTCAGAGTTGATGTTCTTAGGTGAATGAATGTTGAGAGTGATAGTTACCTTAGCAAGCGAAGCTTACTGATCCTTCTGCTGTGCAAGATAGGAAGCAGACATTAAGGAGCGTGTGGTGATTTTGGAGGATTTTATCTGGACCATGGAAGATCTTTTAGAGGAAGGCAGGAGAACAGGTTCTGTATCTTCATAGGGACCTACCAAAACTATGCCCACAGGGAATGAGTTCCTGGGATGGAACAGTAAGGAGACCAGCAGGAGACAGGAGTATTTGCATGGCTGCAGAAAGGAAAATCCTCAGTGCTTTGTCCAGGCTAATTTTTAAGGACTCAGCTAATAGAGCTTCCACCTCTTCCCATAGGAATTTTTTCCACAGCTTAATACATCTCACTGGTCAAAAAGTATCTCTGATATTCAGGCTATATTTTTTCCCCTTTAGTTTCCTCCCATACTCCCCTAAATAATTCCTTTTGTTCTTGGGAGTTTACTTCCTGCGGATACAAATTAGTTAGGTTTTTATGGCCACTAAGGCAACTTTTAGCTGAATTAAATTTTACCTTCAATTACACTGGAGTAACTTTGCTGATATCAATGGAATTACACCACAGTAACTGAGAACCAAAGCTGGGGAAATACCATTTTTTTTAAAAAAAAAAGTGTTCACAAACATCTAGTTGAATTGCCTAGTAGAATACCTGTGTTATTATTTAAATAGATATATACTCTATTTTTATTCTCCTGTCTCTGCTTCTTGATTGGAGGACTGAAACTTGTTAAATGCCCTTATGCGAACAATCACATACACAAATAAAGATTAGCAAAGTCAAACTGCAAAATTTCCATGGAAGTTGAATGAATTATTTAAGAAATACCAAATCCTGGAGCTGGTAGAAATTTTTCAACTTAAAAAACAAACAAGCAAAACAAACAAATCTCAATTTAAAAAACAAAAAACAAAACCACACATACACACAAAAACTTTTCCACCAATAAAATGGAACAATACACAAATTCCCATGGGGGAAAAATTTCATTTTCAACTAAATTTTTACATGAAAATTTATGAACTAATGAAAATTGTGGTTTCATTTAGACTTGCATTTTTTAGTTTCAGTTTTCAAAAAACTGAATCACAGTTAAAAATATTCAATTTGAAATTATTTCATTGAAAAGTTTCCTGTGAAAAATCTTGCTAGCAAAACTTATTTATCCTACATTTCTTAGGATTAAAAAACAAAACAAAACACCAAAACAAGCTTTGACCAGCTCTAACACACATCTTTGCAGAAGACAGCCACAAATATAGATACATACACATAATGGTCTAAATTAATTTATTTTTAAAATATTTTGGGTATGTTCTTAGAATTACTACACTCATTTTAAAGATGGAGAAACTGAGGCACAAAGAAATTAAGTGACTTGCCCAAGGTCACCTAGCAGGTCAGTGATAGAGCCAGGGATAGAAGCAAAATATTCTGAGCCTCAGTATAATGTCCTCTCCATTAAGCACACTGCTTTTAAATCCAGTTTGTGCAACTCAGCCCATGTCTAGCTTCAGGGTCACAGAGCTATGCTCAGACCATACCACTCCCATAGACTCAATACCCTACAGTCATAGGGCTGGTGAGCCATTTAATGTGCCCCCAGAGCATGGCAATGGGCACAGCAGCAGAACAGAATTGGTGGGCTTCTGTCTTTCCCTTTCTGTAAATTAAAAGGATTCCCATCCAGGCCTTTGCCTCATAAGCACTTATAGATGGGGAGTGGGATAGGATGGGGGCAGGAGAATTTCGCAGTCACAGCCAAATGTTTTTAATCTTGAGTCCAGCTGTCATTAAAAACAAGAGGAACTCAAACAAAGTAAGTGGGCTCAGCTGACTGGCTGACCCAAGGGTACTTAGTTATTGCCACTGGATTTTTGTAGTAAGCAATAATTTATCATCATTGGGGAAAGATAGCCTATGGAAGTGACATTCTTCTGTAGTACTTTTAACCCTCGAAATGCTGGCATTTTCCAGGCTAGCTGCCAATTTAAAGCTCAGGGCTGTGGTTCTCAAACTTCTGTACTGGTGACCCCTTTCGCACAGCAAGCCTCTGTGTGCGATCTCTCCCCTCTTATAAATTACAAACACTTTTTAAAATATTTAATACCATTATAAATGCTGGAGGCAAAGCGGGGTTTGGGGTGGAGGCTAACAGCTCACAACCTCCCATGTAATAACCTTGTGACTCCCTGAGTGGGCCCGACCCGCAGTTTGAGAACCCCTGGCTTAGGGCAAAGGGTGTCTATAGATCCATCATGGCTGTCTATAGCTCCATCATGCACCTTGCTCAGCTCAACAATCTCGGGCATTGATTTAAAAAATAAGATCTTCTTGACAAAGGGCTCAGATGGAATATGGACAACAGGAGGGAGAGTTCTTGGTTTGCTGCAGAGAAAACAATTTATAAGACATTTCTTTAATATCCTCCTTCCTCCGTTATCCTTCAATGTCATCATAGTTTCTCGCAATATTTAGTACTTTTAATCTGAGACTCTCAAAGAGCATGTATTTTAATAAAAATACCTCACCTAGAACATGTTATATACAATTTACTGGGGGGAAACTGAGACACAGAATATTCAAGTACAAACTCTTCAAGATAGGTATTTACATCACAAATATACTGTCCGTATCACACTGCTAACTAATAAGGATTAAATGACTTGACCAAGGACATACAGCAACTCAGTGAGAGAACCCAGGTATCTTGACTCCCATGTGCCTGTCCTAACCACTGCAATATGAAATGATTATGTCAGTTGGTCAATCATTCCTTTAACAGGTTTTTCCACCACAGAGATGTTCCTGAAGGGAGGGTTTGTACCACAGTCTCTGATCTAATGCAGAGTGAGGTTGTTTCTGTCATAGGGGGCTAGAACTTAAGCAAAGTTTGTGGCACCATAACACCCTGCACCCCTTACAGGCAAATTGTAGCCTTAGCCTAAACCAACATGAGCAAATCCTGGCACACTTCTCCTCCCACCTTTGTCCCCGCCTTTTGGAAAATGTGCCCTCTGGTTAAGAATTCTCATATTCTATACCCAGCTCATTAGCCTTTGACAAAATTACTAGTCTGCAGCTAATTCCATAATTCGATTTGAATAGCGGCCCCATTAACAGGACTGCAAGCCAGTTGGCAAACTGACAGCTGGAGATCATTTCAAGGGCACCTTAATGCTAGCCAAACAGTTTGCTGATTAGGGCAAGCACCTAGCCCAAAGAGGTTGCTGCTGTTATAGATCTCGCAGCTGCAATATATGAAATTACAGGAAGATGTGAATGGGGGAGGGAAGCAGTGAGGTCACTTGTTATTCCACTTAGAGTGCTTCCAGCAATGAAACAGTTGATTGAAAAGAAAACATCATGGGCCAGATCCTCAGCTCGTGTAAATGGACATCGTTCCTTTGGGGGGCTATGTTGGTTTTCAGCAGCCAAGGACCTGGCTGGATGAACAAGATGCAATTGCTAAATGCAGAGGAAGGATGATCCAGTGGGCAAGGGGACTATCCTGGGACTTGCAGGACCCACATTTGGTTTCCTACTCTGCCATGGACTGGAGCAAGTCATTTGGGCCAGATTGCTAGAAGTATTTAAATGCCTTGAGGCATCTAGTGGGCTTTTGAAAAGTGCCTAACTCAGGAGAGTGAGTGGGATTTTCGAGAGCAACTGACTCCCATGAGATAGGCACTTATGACAATTCATCTCTGTATCTCTAGGCACTTAAGTACCTTTAACAAGCTGTCCCTCAGTCTTTCTGTGCCTCAGCTTCCCATTTAAACATTTGGGATAATAGCGCTTCCTAATCTCACAGGGATGAAAAGAGACTTGGGGGTGAGGGTGAGTAATAGGGCAAACACAAGCTCCCAGTATGACACTGTGGCCAGATTTAATGAGATCCCAGGCTGCATAAACAGGAATCTTAATAGGAGTAGAGAGGTTATTTTACCTCTGTATTTGCACTGGTGTAACTGCAATACTGTGTCTAGGCCTGATGCCCACAATTCAAGAAGGAGATTGATAAATTGGGCAGGGTTCAGAGAAGAACCACCAGCTTGATTAAAGAATTGGGAAGCAAGCCTTATAGTGACAGACTCAAGGTTCTCAGTCTATTTAGCTTAACAAAGAGAAGATGAAGGGGTGACTTGGTTACAGCCTGTAAGTAACTACATGGGAAACAAATATTTAATAATGGGCTTTTCAATCTAGCAGAGAAAGGTACAATATGATCCAATAGCTGGAAGTCGAAGCTAGACAATTCAGAGTGAAATAAGGAGTAAATTTTTTAAAGGTGAGGGTAAAGTGTTCCAGTTACTATGGTTGTAATGGATTCTCCATCACTGACCATTTTAAAATCAAGATTGGGTGGTTTTCTAAAAGATTATCTGGGGACAGTTCTCTGGTTTGTGTTACATCGGAGGTCAGACTAGATTATCTCAGTGGCCCCTTCTGGCCTTGGAATCTATGAATCTAGCTATACTGTAAGGATCAATACATCGAAGATTGCAAGGTGCCCACATAAGTACCAAAGATAGATACATACATCTAGAAGCAATCTGACCAGGATTAAAGTGAGAGCTCTGAGCCATAAATAGTTAAACTGTTCAAGCACCAAGACTTTTATAATAAAAATCAAAGCCACTGAGCAATCCGTGCTCTGGCCAGCATTTCCTGTTGTTTAAAGCGAACGTTCCCATATAACACCAAATTTGCTTTGGTGGAAAGTCTTTTTAAAATGACAGAAAAAAAAAGATCAAAAACATCATAAAGACAGCACTGAATAAATACTCACTAGTAAACCCCTCTGGATCCAACCCCCTCTCCCTGAAGGTATCAGATGGCAGAGTGAGAGCCAATGGGGTCTTAATAGCAAATTAGTGGCCACATGCAAAGCATCAAACTAAAGACTAATGGAAACATGGAAGGCCTGACTCTGCATTTCTCAGCAGCTCAAAGCTCCCAGTGACTTCCAGAGAGCCAGCAGGAGCACTGGTTATGCAAAGGATGCAGGCTTGTGTCCTTAAGGATGAGGAATTGCAATCCTGCACCTACAAAGCCCAACAGCCTTTCCTGCCACTCACTGTTCCCAACTTCAGAGAACCAAAGCTGGCACGTGTCTGCAAGACACTGGTTGTTTTCCAGCCCATCTTCAGTCTTGAGAATATTTTAAGGCACACTACTATTGGTATTTGTAACATGATGGGGGGGAAGGGTGGTAAGGGAAAAGCAGTTGGAAGCAATGTTTCCTGCAAAGATATAAATGGCCAAATTATTTGCTGGTGGAAATCAGCTTCTCCGCAAAAGTCAGCGGAGTTACACTGATTTACACCAGATGAAAGTTTGGCACTAAACATTTTGCCCTCCCCCCCTTCACTTTGGAAGAGAACTCTTTAGTCTACTGAACAAAAAAACATACATATGATTAATTAAAATAAAATTGAACTCAAACACTCTGTCTTTAACTGCAACTGTGCTCCAATACAGTGTTACCAGTAATACCAAGAAACAACTTTCCATCCCAGACAAGTAAGCAGTAATATTATCTCAAGCTCGTTTAATACCAAAAGTATTTTTAAAGGACCCTAACAACACCCAGACTGAATAATAAATATTTGCTGATTACTGGGTTAAATTGCTAAAATGAAAAGAGAAGGAGTAAATATCCTACAGGTCACCAGCAATTTTCAGATAGCCTGAAAATTAACATAGGTAAATAACAATCCAAATAGAGTTTAGTATAGAATTCCAAGTTTCACTTACTACTTGTCTGAAAGACCAGAGAAAAGAGTTGTGTTCTCCAGAGCTTCCCACACTTGTCTAAGGTCTCTTGCCAACTACCTGGTGAAATCCTCTGCACCAGTACTAAAGAGGATGGAAATACCATAATGTTTCTAACAGGGCCGCCTATCGAATAGAAAGGGGGTGTGGTCAGGACAGCAAGCCAGGGGCTGCAGGAAAAGGCCAGCTCTGAACTAGGCTCTGATATAGCATCAGCAGCAGGGAAGGGAAGCTGCCAGATGTGATTACTCACAATGTGAACTCGTTAAAATCCAACTTCTGGTCATTATAATCAGAGAAAGCCTCTGTCTGAATCAGTGGCTAGTGTTCCAGGGAGGGGGACTGTGATATTTGCCTTTGGTGATTTGGATCCTTGGAAATCCTTCACATCATTTAATAAAACATTAAAACAATAAAACAATAAAACATCATTTAATAAAACATTAAAACAATAAAACAATAAAACATCATTTAATAAAACAAATGTGGATCCTTCACATCATTTAATAAAACAAATTAGCTGAGGATCTCCAAGCACTTTACAAGTATTAGCCACTTAAGCTTCCCAGCATCCCTGTAAGGTAGTAGTACATGTATGAGGCAGAGGGACTAACGGAGTGTACACAGCAAAACATTTCCACAGTTGAATTCTTAAGTGACTTGGCTTCAGATGTGTTCCAGTACCATGATGATGGGCATTTATATAAGGAGATGAAAGAAGACTGAATAGATTTTTACTACAGAAAATTCTTTCCTATGTGTCTGGCTGGCAGGTCTTATCCCCATGCTCAGGGTCTAACTGATCGCCATATTTGGGGTTGGGAAGGAATTTTCCCCCTGGTCAGATTGTCAGAGACCTGAGGGGGGGGGGGAGGGAGGGGGAGGAGGGAGTTGCCTTCCTCTGCAGCATCGGGCACGGGTCACTTGTTGATATGAACTAGAATACATGGGGGATTCTCTGTAACCTCAAGTCTTTACGTCAAGACTTGAGAATATCGCTAACGCAGCCAGAGGTTATGGGCCTATTTCAGGAATAGATGGATGGGGCTCTGTGGCCTGCAATATGCAGAAGGACTAGGTGATCATGATGGCCCCTTCTGGCCTTAAATTCTATGAGCCTTTTGTTAGTTTCCTCTGAATATTCTCCGGTTTGGCCTACACTAGGGGGAGGGATTGACCTAAAATATGCAACTTCAGCTATGTGAATAATGTAGTAGAAGTTGGCGCATCTTATGCCGACTTACCTGCCGTCCTCACGACAGCAGCGGTCAGCAGCAGGCTCCCCGTCGACTCCAGCTTGCGCCTTTTGGTGAGCTGGAGTTCCGGAGTCGATAGGAGTGCCTTTCGCGATCAATTTATTGTGTCTTGATGAGACACGATAAATCAATCACCAATAGATCGATCACTGCCGACCGATCCAGCGGGTAGTGAAGACATACCCTCAGGCAAGTTTATTTGCTGGAACATTTGAAGAAGTGTCCAGTTTCAAACTAAGATTGCAGAATATTCATGGGAAATGAATTTTGAATGTACAGTTAATTATTGACATTGGAAACCCAAATTTAACAGTTATCCTTATCCAATCAGGAACAGAAATATGCTATGTGACTCAAGTGTCCAGTCAAAGCAGCCTAGGTATTGCATGTTCACAACAAATTGCATAAGAGCAAGCTGCAGACCAAACATTCTTTGCAGAAATTATTCAGGGAAAAAATTCTATCGATAGGTGGGTTTTATTGCATCCATTACCATAGCATCTAATTGCTTTCCATGGAATTAAAAAAGCAAAGTGAAGTCCCTAGTGGACTTTATGGCATCTCTTTCTCTCTCTGCTTCTCTGGCACTGCTTACTCAAATACATACAGGGGCTGATTTACAAAGATATTTAGGTATCTACAGATGCAGATAGGTACCTAATGGGGTTTTCAGTCTGCATCTTTAGTCATCTAAATACCTTTGTAAATTGGGCCCCCTTAATCTTTTGATTTTTTTTAAAGTTATGGGTGAAGTTTCTGTGAATAATGAATAAATTCTAGACATCTGCTGATCTCAAAAGATTTCCACCATCTTGGGCCGAAGTCCCATGAGGATGATTGTAACCTTGAGATTTCAGCATGCCAATCAAGATCAGAAAATCGGCTCCTTTGGGGTTCTGCTCCAATTGGGAGCCAAAACCACAGGCACAGGTTCAGACATTTAATCCTAACACGTTCTGTAACCCCCCAAATTCCAAGGGACTCCGTTTCCAGGTTCCATTTTAGCCCCTGCCTACATTAGTGAGAAATATATGACAATAGGTTGCATGACTATACATTACCTGTTGAACTCACAGCCATAAGATATGTGACATTCCTGTAGCTATTTAAGTCCAGAAAATTATTTACAGGGTTCCATACTCTAAGGAAGGAATCCAGCCTGCTGGACTTCGATAAAAAGGCTCTTTCAAATCTGAGCCAATAAGAATGGAATGTATCCAACGATCAATGTATAATCTGGACAACTCTTCATGAGGCTGGAGCTTGATGGCAGCTGCGAACAAGATGTCTTTGAGATGTGCGATAATGTGAGTTTATTTAACTATAGCACTAGATTATTTATATTATCAGTAGCATCTATTGGCCTCAACTGTGATCAGGTCCCATTGTGCCAGGCATTGTACATAGGCAGACACAGTCCCTGCCCCTAAAAGCTTGCAATCTAAATAGACAAAGGGAATATTCTTAACTCCATTTTGCAGATAGGTTAATGTTAAACCCAAGATCATAGAGAGAAGTGGGTGAATACAGTATTGAACCTAGCTCTACAGAGTTGTAGCCCATTGTTTTAACCTTTCCAAGCTAGAAAGAGGAAGTACGTATAACCATCTACCACTGAAGGGCCTCAGGGACCCATATATTCTGTACCCTGCTTATAGCCATTTGCTGTGTTAGCATTTAATGAGCAGCAATCAATTATCAAGATACTAATTAATGACAGTGTCTCAAAAATAAATATTAACATTAAACACTCTGCAGAGATGTTTTGTTTTTTGTTAAGGATTCTTGGGTATTGGGTGCAGAAAATTCCCCATTTATTATTGGTTTTAATCATGCATGTGATTTATTTTAGCTAATACCCACTCCAGAGGCTTTAAATGTATAGGGCCTGATCCCAAAGGCTGCTGGGGGTGGCTGCGATGCCAAAGGAAGGCAGTAAAACTGGGAGTGTTCAGCACTTTACAGGATCCAGATGATCCTTCTCCCATTTGAAGCCCATTGACTCCAGAGGGGAGCCAGAAGAGACCCTCAGGGGCCTGAGCTTGGAAGGTGCTGAGTGCTAGCGAAACTCCCCTTGCATGCACTGGCAGCAGGGATGAGTCATACTTCGACTATGGCAAAATCCTTCAGTCATTACTCATGCTAAATGCAAGTGGGAGTTTTGCCTGGGTAATTACCATGTATGATGTGAAAGGGACGGTTCTTTGTGTGTCTTCTTCATGGTGATATAGGAAGTCAGGTGCTTTTTCTGCACCACCATCACCTGTGATGCTGCTTACATTGTCAGTGTGTCAAGGGCACAGGCCAGCCAGGCTTTGCACACTTCATGGGCACAGCTGGGCTTTTCTTTGATCATCACCTTCCCAAAGTGATGGTGCTTGGGAGTAGTTAAGCGTTCCCCCGGGGAGAATGGGCCAGACCCCAGATGGTGCATCCTCCAAGAGAGACACGGCTTTGCTGGACCAGTCACAGTGACCTGCACTAGAATGAAACAATGCAAGAAGGAGTGGGGGTAGCAGGCCCTTTGGTCAAGCAGAAGCTGTGCATCACCCTGGCACTCCTCCTGCAGGGACCTGAACATGATCCTGTGACAAATCTGAAAAACTGATTTGGCTGGTTTCCTTCCAGCTGAGGATCTAGGGCAGGGGTCTTAAACATGTAGCCCGCAAGTTATTTCCTGTTTGGCAGCACTTAGGCCTTCCCAGGAAAGAGCGAGGAAGAGTGGGGACATGGTGCGCTCAGGGAAGAGGTGGAGAAGAGGCGGGGCTGGGCCAGAGATTAGTCTGTGTGGGTTAGTGTCTAGGGTGCTCTGCTGGCACTCAAAAGGTGTGGCTTTTAGTCACTGCTCTACATGGTGTGGGATCTTGGGCAAATCACTTCTCATCGGAGTACCCCTGTTTCCCTTCCTATGCCCTATCTTGTCTATCTACAGATGGCAGCAAGGGTCTCATTATAGTTTGTACAGCACCTAGCACAACTGAGTCCCAATCTTGTATTTTATAATAATTATGAGGGTCTGATCTCAAGTCATTGGTAGATGTCCCATTAATGTCAATGGACTTTGGATCAGGCCCAGTGGTAACCAAGAATCCCTCAAAGTTAAGTACCTAGTTCTAGCTTTGCCACGTATACCTGGATTCATTTTATTTTTTTCCCTTCACATTGATGTAAGCACATTGTCTGAGAGAACAGGACAACTTGACACAGGGGACGATGCGAGAGAGATGCTGCATTCCACAACCCTAAAAGCTTCAGTAAAAAAAAGTGCTTACGCAGGCAGGCTTCATCTAGTCTGTGACCATTTAATGGTCGGTAATGGAGGGCTTATTTATTGTATGTGCTGTGGAGCTAGAGAGCTGGTACCCAAATGTGAAGTGAAAGTGCGTGGGAGGGGAAATAGCAGCACATCTCGGTTATTTACAAACATGCACATCCGTGAGCCGACCAGGATTCCACCCAGACAGAGGCTGCATTAAGGAGGCTGCTAATCATTCTGCATCTCCAGAGGCACTTTCTCTCTGCGACCACTTAACATCATCTGTGTGCTGGAATGCCATGCATTATTCAGTGAATGGGCACTCAGACCTGGGAGCACATGCCTCTGGCCCTTTGGAAACTCTGACATGGGCTAAATATTGCATGGCTCTGGACATGCAGGAGGAATATACCAGAAGAGGCACCCCTAAAGCACCTATAGCTCTTTGTTGTGAGCTCTGTGCCTAAAAATAGAAGGCAGTAATTGGCCATTGTAACAACAGACACAATAGTTCCATGACTCATACACTCATGTTTGAGTCTAGAACCCTTGTCCTTATGCTTTAAACACACATGGTCCTGTCACTCGAGCTAAAGGAAATCTCCCAGAGATAGCTGCAGTAGTAGGATCCTTATCCTCTCTGTTGTCCAGTCACTACACAATAATGGCTCCCACACTTTTTCTGTGTCTCTCCCACACAGAGTACATTGTAACATCCAAACTGAAGTCACTAATAATCATTGGCAATACCAGGTTCTCATAGCCCTTTATACTCATGAATGAATGAAGCTTCCTACACCCCAGAATGTCAGTACAAGTGCTCACATTTCACAGATATGAAAACCGAGTGACAGCAGGGCCATACAAGTCAGCATATATACCAGAATTAGAACTCGGGACTTCCTGGTGCCTAACCCTATGCTGGAGCCACCGCTACCAAGCAAAAAAATTAAGAGTTATCCAAACTATGGGTGAGCTCTTCAGCTGGTGTCATTTGGCATAGTAGTGACATGTCATTGACTTCCATGGAGCTACACTGATCTATGCTAGTTGAAGATCTATTGCTGTGTGTTTAACCATGGCTTGAGTGTTGAGTGAAGATTCAAGTCGAATCCAGTTTGATCTGAACCAATTTTCCATGCTGTCATAGAGGCAAGGAGAAGGGCTACAGACAGGATTGGATGATCCCAACAGAGAGAACTGCTTCATTAAAGGTAACTTAGAAGCAACACAGACATCCTGTACTTATGGGTGGAATGAGACCTACGACATTAATTCTTTAAGTGCTGGCTAATCACCGAGTTTGACAGAAGATGGGATTAATACATAATGATGACACATGCATCTCAAAGGACATAAAGAAAAACTTCTCCCAGTGCTGTGAGGAGCACAGGTTGATCTGGATAGGTTTGTACCATGCTCCTTGGTGTCCATCATTCAATGTAGCTGGATGGCTTTTTTTGTATGAGTTGCCACAAGAGTGACAAAGACAATGAAACTGAAGGAAACTATGTTTCTACAATGCATTCCTTGCCTGTGGAACTCACTGCTGCAGGATAGCATATCACTGACCACAAGAGCTTAGGGTTCAAAAAAGGGTAAGATGTTTATATTGATGAGGCCTGTCACAGTTACAGTAGAAGGGATTCGTTTATTTTAACAAGGGCTGTAAGCACTCATGCTTCAGACCACGAACCAACTGTTGACTTCCTAGGGTTAGAAAGAAAATTATCCTATGGGCAACCACCTCCGACAAACCTTCCTCTTCTTCCTAAAGGAGCTGGTACTGGCCTCTTCAGAAGATAGCCAGCCCACTGCTCTGCCCTGTTATGGCGGTTGCTATGTTCCCACAAAAGCTACACTGCTCAGTCTGCCCACCCTGTGCACTTACAAGACACTTTTCCACTGAGACAAAATCCCTATTAAAATCGACAGGAGCAGGCTCGGGTCCATTGTTTTTCAGCAGGGCGAGGGAGCCTGGGAATAGGAAGGGTCAAGCATGGGTTAGCTGATGACCAGCAAACTAGCATAATTTATGCAAAAAAAAACAGTCTGGAAAATCGACATTCCTGATCGTCTGCATATATAATATACAGAAATCCCTAATAAAGGAGCCAAAGATGTGTCCATGAATCAGAGCTTTCTTCTTCAGCCATCCGGCACAGAGCACATGAATTTGGGTGCATTTTCCTTTTTAATTGCTCTGTCTTTTAAGGCAGGCTATTAGAGCTGCCTGACTTAGGAGAACAATCCTTTACTAGAAATCAAACTGGTCAGTTGGGCTATGACTTTTATCTGTTTTTCCACCATCTCCAGCTTGGCTCTGAGACAACAAACAAGCCATTAATGTCTGGATAGTGGCTTTGATTTTGGCTTAGCAGCCATGGCACAGATTTCTCCTGGTGGTGCTAAGTGACATGATTAAGGCTGGACCTTCTACCAGTGTGTGTGATTACTTACACCCAGCACTGACACAGTGCCTTCCATGTGCAAAGAGCTTTATGTATATGATGGGCCAGATTCTGCTCTCAGTGACACTGGAGCAAATCCTCAGTCAGTCTCAGGTTGATTCCACTGTCAGCACTTTGGGTTTACTACATTGTAAATCATAATTTGGCCTTAAAACTTACAATAGGCCTGTGAAGTAGGTAAATGTTATTATGCCCATTTTGCAGATGGGGAAACTGAGGCAGAGAGTGGTCAATGGACATGCCAAAGACCACACAGCAAGAGTGGCAGAGCCAGGAAAATAACCCAGGAATCCTGGCTCCAAGGGTATGTCTAAGTCACAGAGACAAAGTGGGAATAGCTCTGGAGTGTCGATGCAGCCTACACTCAGAGAATGAGCTTTTCTGTCATGATGGGAATATCACCTCCTCAAATTACATTAGCTGTGTTAGCAGAAGCACTCATCTAGTACACTGGGGTTATGTTGGCACAGCTACCTTGGTCGGGGGGTAGCATTTTCACATCCCATCCAAAGTAGCTAACTTACCTGTGTCAACCAAGCCCAGCTCCCCTCTCTAATCACTATTGTTATATGCTGTTTGTATTATAGTAACACCTTGAGGCCCCCGACAAGATCATGGCCCCGTTGTGCTGGGTGTTGTTAGAGAAAGCCCTTGCCCAGAAGAGCTTGCAATTTAAAAAGATAAGAATGATTTTAAAGGCAGGAGGGGAAACTGAGGCACATGCCCCAAGGTCAGTAGCCAACTAGACCAAGGCAGAAGCCAGGTCTTTTAGTTCGAACCCCTCTGCATTACCTATCACAGTAGCTAGCCTTCCCCGTTAGAAGAAGCTACCTTACTGTTACTCACAGCTTATATTTACAGGACCAGGATCCCTGAGTGGCCATCTTTGCCCTGTTGCCCATTGCCACAGATGAAACTGGCAAGTCAGGGTCTGTCAGCCATTCCTAACCTTCTCCATTGAAGACCTGCACCTCTGGAAGGCTCTTCCTCTCCAAGGCTGGCATCCAGATGTTTCCATTGTATTTGTGTTGCGGGGGTGGGAATCTCCTGTTTGCCGGTCTGTTTGGTCATGCTGCTTTCTCTTGAAAAGCATGGTTCCAGTTATCCTTTGTTAAGGTAGCCAGAGGCCTCCAGCAGGGGTAGCTTGTTAGAGCTAGTAAATTAGTTCCAATTGCACGAGAAGTCTGTGAGGCAAAGGTTTGAATATCTGGCTAGCCACGGTAACAGGTGTACAGAATTATATCCAGGCTCGGAGCCTGAAAACGCCACTCTCCAGCTGGGAGAGGGTAACTTCCCCCGCCTCTCCAGGAACTCGGTGTTATTCAGCAGAATGGAGACTTTCAGCCTCTAGTATCTGTATCCGTCTACTTTATCGAGGGGTATATCATGCGCCCAACAATAAGTTGGGGTCTCAGAGCTCTGTATAAACCTTAATGAATTAAGCCACTGCACCTGTCCTGGAAGGCCAGGGAGTGTCATTCTGAAAATGAGTGAAACTGAGGCAGAGGGAAGTGAAGAGACTCATATAGATGATACAGGAAGTCTGTAAAAAAGCCAGGACAGATCTCCTGACTCCAGCTGCAGCTGACTAATCACAAAACCATCTTTCCTCCTCCAGGCTCTCCCTGTTTCTCCCCAAATTCAACCATATGACACTCCAGACTCCATAGCAATTGGCATTTCTCACCCAGGTACTGCTGCCATTAGGAGTTAGGCACCTAAATATCTTTGAGGATCTAGGCCAAAAAGCCCCCACTCTAAGCCTCATCAGCCAGAACTTGTATCTCCAGCAAGGCTGGAGCAGGACAGTAGGAGAGGCGGGTGCTCAGCATCTCTGAAATCAGGCCCCTGATTCAGGTGCCCAACTCCCAGTGGCAAACAGCACCTTGATGGGATTCAAGGCACCCGAGCCTGAATAGCTTGGCCGAAGGGGATAACTGTGACAGTACCGATGGGTAAGCGAAATGTGGGAGGACCTGCCTCAGCTTCCAAAGGACACAGTGGGCAGTCCCAACAGGAAATGCAGCAGGGTTTGGAGATGCAATGGGAACTGCAGCTCTGACCAGCTCAGCTTCCAGGAAATTCTCATCACCAGCCTCCCGGAGCAGCACAACGGGGCTGTCATTTCAGCCTTGGTGAACAATCCTTTTCCCAGACAGAGTGCATCTCTCCTTCACTGGGCAGCGGTGAGTCAGTGAGGCTGCGATAATGCTGTGCCAGTCATGCAAAGGGACATTCCCAGTGGCTCAGTCCACTGTACAAGATTCACGTCAGCATCAGCTAGCCACTTTAGCCCTGGAGGGCTAGACTATGCCTTTAGCCACAACCCTGAGCAAGGGGTGATGATAAACTGCACCCCGGCAGGAGTAGCCTTGCGAGTGAGGGAGTGCTGTGATTCAGAGCTAAAGCCAAAGGCCCTTGCTTCCTGGGTCTCACCTAAACCAACAGCAAATTACCTGAGGGAGAAACAAGTGGGAAAGGAATGCAATCACTGAAATATCTATATAATATCTATATAAACCTATTGAACGGCCTATACATATAAGAGAATGAAGAGTGCAAGGCTGACCCTGTGACAGGAACTCAGAACACCTCTGTCCATTTCCCACCTCTGCCACGCACTTGCTGTGAAACTTTGGGCATGTTGTATCATCTCGCTCAAGGGGACTCAGTTACCCATCTGTACAATGGGGATATTAATCTTTTCTTGGTCTCGCTCATCTAGCTAGATTGTAAGCTCTTTGGGACAGGCACTGTCTCTTACTGTCTGTATGCACAGCACTTAGCACAATGGAGCCTTGGGATCAATTATGGCTTTTAGAGCTTCTCTTTTTATGCCAATAATAACGATAAAACTCAGGGTCTCCTTTTAGTTCATGGTGGACAGGTGTTCCCCTAAAAATACATGATAGACGGCACTAATTGGTACCCAGCATTAAACAGCATGTGCCCTTTTGTCTAGACTGTTAGCGAGATGGATCATCTCACCAGATATTATAGTTTACATGTCTTCAAATGGTGAATAGTTCCACAGTTAAGAGAATTGGATGTCTTTTTATTTCAACTCACAGATATTGGGGTAATATAACCTTACTGCATCTAAATCACATTTCTGGATAAATGATGCTCTGTTTGTTGAGCTCTGAATGCATATTATTATTTTTATTATTATTATTTCAGATCCCCAGTTTTTACTCAACTTTTACGGAGGTAAAATTCCCATTGAAGTCAGTGGGAGTTTTGCCTGTGTGAGAACTGCAGGATTTTGGCTGCCATCATTAAAGCCATTTCCAAAAAAACCCAAAAACAATGGCTGCAATTTTCAAAGCGACCCAAGGGATTTAGATGTACGGCTCCCATTCACTTCAATGGAAAATTCTGGCCTCGGGTACAGATGTCGTGGGCACAAACAATGGACTATGGGGTGAACTTTTACCAAGCCCTGCCTATCATAATATAGTTAAGAAGAGAATCCTTTCTAATTCTACTCTCCGCCTCTGTGAGATGGGAGGGATCCCGCTGGAATGTCCAACAATCTGAGCTTCTTCCCCTCCATGAATGGCCTCATTAGTTCGGGCAGGCAGCATTTCCACATTGTAATGTATTCAGCAAATGGCAGGGATAAAACAAATACTATAATCAAAGTGTTTAAACCTCCGCCTCATCCATGCCAACACAAACCCTGAATCTGAGGAAGCATTAAGCTAAATATAGATCCACCAGAAAAACCCAAGTGTGTTCTTTTTTTTTCTTTGCGTTTCATACTGTAAAACATCTGCTGAACAGTTTCCTAGAACTGTTTTTGGCCCTTAAATCAAAGAAAAGAGAAACAATGTCCCATTTTTGTAGTGAGAGGGGAGAGGGAAATAATAGACCTTCCTCTCAAAGCAGGATGACAATAAGGATGGAAACAGAAAGGGGAATGCGTTGAAACATCTTGAGACCAGACTAGAAGTGGGGGTAGAGGCAGGGCCAGGTATTTCAGTTTCGCCTGGCCATTTCCCATTGTAAAAGAGTCCATCAAGGTCAGGAATGGGAAGGCGCAGTGCAAAGCACCATGGGAGTTTTTGCCATGCAAATCAGTTTTGAATGGATCTGACTGGGCTGAACGGGTTGCTGGTGGGTGGAGGGTAGTGTATGGGTAGGCTTGAAAGTGTTAGATTTTTATCAATACATGTCGGTAAGTGTTGATTTCACCAGACACGCACAAACCTACAAAAAAATGTTTCCATCGACAACAGTTGAAATGTACAGCTAGGTAAAGTAAGAAAATACTGCTAGAAAACTTATCAGAGTTGGATTTGACTTTGTATATTTTGACATGTGATGTTGACAGTGCGTGAACAGTTATGAACCTTTAACATCTTCAAAGTCAGCATCTACTGTAATTAAATAATTATTGTCTGACACACACACCCTAAATTTCCTGCAACTGTGACAATGTAAATGGATAAAAATCAGGGGAAAATGTTTAACAAACATTGATATTATTTTTCAAAACGATTAAAAAAATAAAAACCAAATTCTTCCAATCCTTTGTCTGGAGAAGATGTGTAAGGAGAGGCAGATCCAGAGGTTTGGGGAAGAGGGGAATGGCTGGGGTAGAAGGCCAATGCTTTGCTTTTTCCCTGTGGGGAAAAGTAAAACTTGTTGTGGTGATTAACAAAATAATAATAATCATAATATGAAGGAAAATAAATGGGGATGGTGCAAATGTAATGACCTTCTAACATGGATTGCATCCAAGACCTTCAGAACCAAAGCACAGACCTCTGCAATTTGAGCCAAGGGAGCAACTCCATTAGGTGGTAGCAGCAGTAGGATCTTATCCTGTTGCTGATAGGACTAGGATTTTCAATGATATCTGAATTCCCCTGTCGCTCTCAGTTCAGGGATGTGATGGTCAAATATGAGATTCTAAATAGGGATTTCCTCTCAGACTTGGGCACAGAAGATGTTGGAGCCAGTTCTGGCATATATAGAGTGATCACTACTGCTGAGGATACAAGGTGTGGTCCCAGCACATCCGGAGTGAGCACTACTGATACGGATAGTACAGCCGCAGATATCTTAAGGGATCATCATCACAGAACCTCAGGGTTGGCCCCAGCACATCTGGACTGGTGAATATCTAGTCCATGTATGCATATATGGACTCTATGTTGTCCAGCTGGCAGTGCATGGGCCAGATCCAGCCCATGGGATGATTCAGTCTGACCCCCATGGAGGACGCTATTTTGCAGAACAAACATCTACAAAATGGCATCCTCCTCAAAGCATGGCCTCATATACCCTGTACATGCGAGGCCGTGTTGCGTGGAGCACACCACTTTGGACTGCCTAAGGCATGCAACTCAGTTGTTTCACGCCTTAGTAAAACTGTCCTGGCATGCCACTGCATCTGTGAGACCCCAGGGCTGGCCTCAACACATGTGGACTTGCCAGTGTTCCAAGAATGGCCCCAGTACCTCTGATATTATCCCTTGACTGATTTAAAGGTGCCCCCACTCAAGGGCAGCCACAGTTGTCTGGCTTCAAATGCTTTGGTCATTAGGCTTCTGCTCTCTCCACAGCCGGTACAGTCACACCTCTTTGGTTTCTTGGCCACAGTGCTCCCCAAAGTCTTTCCTGCCAACACACAGGATGCGACGATGGCGTGGCTGGGAAAACTTCAGAACAGCAAAAACAATCAAAGATTGTCTGTGGAGCATGCTCTAAAAATGGCTCTTTGGATTAGCACCAGGTTCATCCCTGGGGCCTTCGTCAAGAGAGCTCAGTTTGGAACCTATGACGGAGAATGATTTAATCTGGCTTCCTATCTGTAACAGGGATTAAATTTTTCCCAACCTTCATGACCTTTTGCAGCCCAAGGGAAGAGTCTCCGTTGTTCAGAGAGGAGTGCAGTGGGTCTGGCCAGCCTACCCATCCACACAGGTACAGCCCATTGTTGAGGTAAGTACTGCAGGATCCCACCTACTGTCTCTGCCCCTTTGAGGCATCTGTTTCCCCCCAGGTAGGAAGAAGGAGGCTCTTGGTGCGAATGCCCCTACCTCTCTGGGAGGAGTGAGACACCTCTCCCCAATGCTGGCTTTCCAAATAGAGGATGAGGCCACAGCATGGGAGGGGCCACAACACAGAGAGGCTGTGGGAGCAAGGCCATGGTGTTCTCCAGTATACCTAGGGCCCTGATTTGCCTCATCAGGCTTTTCTCGAGTTCTCATCCCTGTGGCACTTCTCCGGCCCCATCAGCAGCAAGGGGATGATGATTGCCTGCTCTCTGGAGGCAGGTTGTGAGACTAACTGAGTTGATCCCATTCCAGTGCTTTGAGATCTTTGGCTTGACGCCCCTCTAGAAGGGCGTAGGACCTGGGGTGACATGGTCACCGGGAACCTCACTACCCCCACAACCCCTCCTTTGGGACCATGCTGCACTCAGCCATGCCGTGCCTCAGAGATTAATCCATCACCTCTTTGCTCCCTCTGAAAGGGGAAAAATCACCCAGCCCTGCCTGCTCAGTGGGAGTCTGACAGGACAAAGAAGAGCAGAACGAAAGCCAGGAGGGCAGAAGTGGCAGGCGTGGGGCTGTATCGAATCAGCCAGATCCGTGGCAAAGAGGCGATAATTGAAACAAGCTTTGAGCACGTGCCAGGGAAAGGGATGAGCCTGGGGAGAGCCAGCTCCCAGCCTCCCTCCTCACCTCCCCCCACACTTTGAACTGGAGGGATTAATTAGCTGCCTAGCTCCCTGGAGCCTGTGTGTTCAACTGCTGGGTCGAGGAACAGAGAGAGAAGCAGAAGGAAAATCAGAGGGGTGGAGGGGGTCTGGAGAGAGTACAGGAGACATAGGGGTCCCAGGAAGGAAGGTCAGTGCAGCTTCTACTTATTATTTAGCATTTGTATTGCTGGAGCACCCAGAGGCAGGACCCCATTGTGCAAGGCACTGTACAAACCCAGAACAACAAGACCCAAAGAGGTCACAGTCTAAGTGAGGACCAGATGAGCCCTCACCCGCCCAACATAACATCCCGCCAGGACCTCCTGGAAAGAAGTGTGCACTGTCCTTTTAAACCAGAAGCTGGAAGCCGGCCGAGAGACACCTGGGGAAGGTTCAAGGCAGAATCTCTCTAGTGAGGCAGAGAGAGAGATGGGCCCTGGTTTTCTGTTCCCCCATGGGACAGAGTGAGCGTAAACCATGGGCATTCTGACCTGCTAGCATCATGCTGCCAATTTGTGTTTGCTTCAGAAGTACCCACAGGTGCAGGGCAGCAGGCCGGCAGAGACACGTGCTGGGGGACAGCTCCTGGAGTCGGGTGGGACGAGATTGTGTTGGAAAATGGGGGGTTTGACAGCATGAAATTTTGTGGGGGGAGAAGAGAGTGTCTGCTTTCTGTGGGGCTTGGGAGTTTTCATCAGAAAAATAAACCCCAGAAATCAAAGAGTTGTGGATTTTAGTAGAAAACCCATGTCTTTAGGCTGAAAACCGAGAAACTTCTGTCCCTCATCCAAAAAAATCTGATTTTTCAATGAAAAGTCGATTTTTTTCCATGGGGAGGCATTTTCCAACTAGCTCTAGTCAGAACAATGGTCGCTTATTCGAAAGTAGCTCCTTGTTCGGTGTTAGAAGAAAACAAGGCTCTCTGGAATTCGTCCCCTTTGTCATGCACGAGAGAAAGAAGGGGAGAGGCAGGGGGAGAAATGGAAGGAGAGACGGGGCTGGAGGAAGGAAAGATAACAAGAGTGAGAGCAAGGTGAGGAGGGAGGAAACAGAGGGGCTGGGATTTGACACAGCTGATTAACGACCCACGTCTCTAACTCCCAGTCACGACTCTACTGATGAAACAGAAAGCTTGACTTAAACCAGGTTTGCTTCTGAGTCTTCCTTGCAGTGATTTCTCTTCCCCCGGCTTGCCCTGCTCACCCCATGTCCCCAGCCCATCTCCCTCAGGGGGTTGCAGCGACATGGAAGAGAATGTGCTAGAATCATAGAATATTAGGGTTGGAAATGATCTCAGGAGGTCATTTAATCCATTCCCCTGCTCAAAGCAGAACTAACACCCCTTAAATCATCCCAGCCAGGGCTTTGTCAAGCTGGGCTTTATAAAACCTCCAAGGATGGAGATTCCGCTACCTAACTAGGTAACCTATTCCAGTGCTTAACCACCCTCCTAGTGAAATAGTGTTTCCTAATATCCAACCTAGACCTCCCCTACTGCAACTTGAGACCACTGCTCCTTGTTCTGTCATCTGCCATCACTGAGAACAGCCGAGCTCCATCCTCTTTGTAACCCCCCTTCAGGTAGTTGAAGGCTGCTATCAAATCTCCCCTCACTCTTCTGCAGACTAAATAGCCCCAGTTCCCTCAGCCTCTCCTTGTAAGTCATGTGCCCCAGCCCCCTAATAATTTTCATTGCCTTCTGCTGAACTCTCTCCAATTTGTCCACATCCCTTCTGTAGTGGGGGACCAAAACTGGACACAGTACTCCAGGTGTGGCCTCACCAGTGTCGAGTAGAGGGGAATAATCACTTCCCTCGATCTGCTAGCAATGCTCCTACTAATACAACCCAATATGTCGTTAGCCTTCTTGGCAAAAAGGGCACACTGCTGACTCATATCTAGCTTCTCGTCCACTGTAATCCCCAGGTCCTTTTCTGCAGAACTGCTGCTTAGCCAGTCGGTCACCAGCGTGTAGCGGCGTGTGCGATTCTTCCTTCCTATGGAGGAAGTGACTGCTAGGAGTGCCAACGTTGTCCCCCTCTCTTCATTCGTTCTTCCTGCTCCTAAGGTCCTGCTCATTCATTCCTGCAAGCACACAGCTGACACGGCAACCTCTACGTTCACAGCATCCACCCAGAGAAGTTTGATGAAAACATCCAGACTGTGGCTGGAAGGCTGCAGCGTAACACTGCTTATTTCTTAGAATTCAGAACAACACCACACAGAGAAAGACAAAGCAAGCTACAGCCTGAGAGGAAGATACAACCCACACTACTGGCCTCTAATTGGGCTCTTTGCAGATTGACGCCTGAAGTCCCAGGTTGCACACTTCCCTACAGAGCCCCCTAGCCTGCCAGCAGGACCAGGAACACCTCCCCGCCTCTTCCCCATGCACATACACTTCTAAAGTTACAGCTTGCAAATCCAACACAGTCTATAATATGCCCTGGGAACCTTCCGGGCTGCTGTACTCTCCAGCGGGAGCCAGGAAAGAAATAGCCCCAAAGACACAGCTTTAAGGGCTGCTCTAACCACAGCCCCTGTTCCTTGTAAGCAGTTCAAGTACTGTGCACCCTTTGGGCTGATCCTCTGAGGGTGGAGGGATGAGCTACCCCTCAGCAAATGCCTAGTCTCCACCCACTCCTTAATAAACCAGAGGGGCTCCAGCAGGGTACTGCCTCAGTGCCACATGGAGAGAGAAGAGCAGGTCTCAGAGTCAATGCCCACACATTGAGAGTCAATTCCTATACCCCAACTCTGCAACTCATTTCCCCCTTGGGACTGACAAGCCACGACACACTGCAAGCCCCCTCTCTGGCTATGCAGGGCATGGGTGATCGATGGAGGGGTCACACAGGTGTTAAGTGCTTTCAGATAGGGACTGTCTTTTTATTCTGGGTTTGTACAGTACCTAGCACAGTGGGGCCTTGGTCCATAACTTGGACTCCTAGGCTCTACCCCAATGTAAATAATGAATAATAATTATATGGTGAGTCTTTAAGTGTCAAAGTGCCCTTTTGTGATAGGAACAGACTATATCGGGAGGCACCTTGTGTGGTGAAGTCTTTTGTCTGTCAGGGAATGTATTTTTGTGCGTGTGTGTTTGGGATTTGTGCAGGTGCTTGGAGCTTACAGAGGGGAAAGGCAATAACAATCATTTACATTGTTTTTAAGAAGAATGAATAAAGAATGATCGAGGAACAACAATTGCACTTGGTGTGTTTTCCCATGGCTGCTCTTGCAGGTGTGATGGATACTGTCTCAGCCAGCCGTGCGGATTGAACTGAGACCCTCTAGAGCATAAACTTGAATTGTAACAACAACCTAAAACACCAGCTTCTGTAGGGATGCACTGTAAAAAATGCACACTGTTTGTGGCTTGACCCCAGAAGAGGATGTATAACGTGTCTCAGTAGGTCTAATTGTGCATGAATGCGGGTGTGCATGAGCATATACGCTGCCTGTACACAAGTATGCATGCTGGCTTGGTTTGTGTGTGGAGGGGTGCACATCTGTAAGCACGTACATGTGTGTTGTCATTTCTCTCCCCTCTGTGGTTCATCATTTGCTGCAGGCCAGGTTGGGTCAGTGACTCTGCTTAGCTCAAAGGGAGCAGATCCTGCCAGCCCCACAATTGTCCGGGGCCTGATTCGAGTACACGCACAACCCCAAAACCAGTCATGTTTGCACCATGGACATTTGCACATGCACAACAGGGAATCAAATGAACAAGGGAGAATTTATACGACAGAGTTATCTGCAATAGCAGAAGATGGACTCAACCCACAAGGCCCTTTCTAGTCCTACATACCTATGATTTGTGCTTGCACAATGATGTGTTTGCAAGGGTTTCATTTGGAAGCAGAAGTTTAGTGCTTGAAAATTTGAAAAACTGTATCCAGGCTCCCTCTCTCATGTTTTCATTCATGCTTCCTCTCTCTTCTCCCTAGTGCATTTCTTGCTCACACGCTCATTCATGCTCACTCGCTCTCATTCTCATTTTCCTGGCTGTATTTTTAGCTCCCTTGCTGTTCTGAGGATGTAAACATTATCCCTGAGTCATGACTTTGTGAGGAAACAGGCAGACAGAGCTCTCATTACAACTAGTAAGGGCTCTTATCAGCTGCAAGGCAGGCCTGCTGGTGGTGGAGAGGGGGAAGCTTTATCTCCAAGTTCCTCTTCTCTTCCTTTTTCTCCAGCTGCTGTATCCACAGAATTGTCACTGGGGCCATTGGGCTCATCATCTTTCTGCCTCTTCTTGCAGCACACAAAGAGTTATTTTGAAATCAACGGTAGGGGATGGAAGCCAAGCGCGGGGGGAGGGGAACCATGCTGAGTAGAGCCCCAGTATTGGGGTAACTATTGTGAGTCGCTAGTCGCTAGATTAAAATGGGAATTATGTGGTGTTCAACACTGAATTTCAGTCAGGTAATTCACAACCCACACTAAGCAAATGTGCTGGAATGGGACTTGGGGATTAGTCTTGGAGCTTGCTCTGGATTCTAATGGCCCAAAGCCTACAAGCGTTTGGGATTTCAGTTCACCACTATGTCTGCTGGGAGAAAGGGCTTAGCACCACAGTGGATCTGTTCTTACGAATGGATGAACTGATGCCTCTAAAATAAGAACTGTCCCAAACTGGGTAGAGCTGAACCAATGTTGGGGATTTTTAATTTGGGTTAAATTTTGAACTTCTGCGGGGATGGGGGGAAATCAGCAAAATGTCCCCTTTGTTACAAAACTGGTCTCATTTTTTTTCAAAATGATTATTAATAAAGGGGAGAAATGCCATAATTTTTCCCCTTGTTTTTTTTTTTGACCAGGTCTAGCATCAGTTCTTGACCTGCTGTCTCCAAATACTTTACAGGGTTATATGATCTAGATCTAGAGTTTAAAGCAAAAGAGAGAAAGAAAGGGTTCGGCCTGGCCAAAGATAAAAGATGTTTTGAAATGATGTGGAGAGTTTCAACGAGGCTATTCCAGGTGTAAGAAGCTGGGAGGAGAAGGCTCTCTCACTAGCATGGTCATCAGGCTGAGGAAAAGGATCAGAGATTAGCCGAGTGTTAGTTGAACAGAATCAGCATGGAGGAGGGAAAGGAGAGGCAAAGTTTGGGAGATTATGTAATGCCAACAGCATGCTAGGTGACAGTGTGAAGAACTGCAAAATGTCTGTGGAGGGATTTTTGACCTGCCTCCTAAAATGAAAGGACAGCCACTGTGATAACTGCTAACCCAACAGATTGCTTTGGGTCCATGGCTGCATTTCCAATTAGGCACAGCAGGCATGTGCCTTGGAGCGCCGGCATCACAGGGACCAGGCATTAAAAGTTAAAAGTTTCATTTTTTATGGAAAGCACGAAGGTCAGCTGTAGGCGGGGAGGGAAGAGAGTGGGGAGAGGCATTGAAGATGCTGTGCCTAGGAGCATGTAAGGTATAAATCTGGCCCTGTTTGGGGCAAGGGCGTCTATTACAAAACGTTTGTGAGCTACTTGCAGTCGGCTTCTGGTAAGTTTTAACGGAACAAAGCAAAAGCCTTGACACTATAGCTGATTTTTAAAATGGATCCCAAGAACTAGGTTTGAAACTGGCAACAAATGCATGTTTCACATAAGCTTGAATCTGAGGACAAACCTACTCTCTGGGATGGATAGTCAGTCTAACTAGGCACTTTATATGATCCTCATCACCAAGGTACAGTGTGTGAACATCACTTTCTCCCTTCCTAGTTGCTAATGGGTCCAGTATATATTTATTTTGCCCATGTGTCCTGTGTTAGTCTTGAGGCCCAGATCAGAGCAGATTCACCTTTTCTTGACATTCAAACTGCTTTCAGCTCATTTCCTGAGATTTTCCTCTCTAACCTTTATGTTATCTGGTTAATATTCTTTCCCTTTTCCACCCAGCTGCTTATTTTAGCTTCTTCCTGCCTCTTTCATGGCTTCTATATATGTCTCCCCTCCTCCTCTCCTCCTCCTCCCACCCACGTACTCCATACATCCATCCCCTTGTCTACCCACTAATTACACTCTCCCCTCTCTCCTCAGCAGCATGTAATCTTGGAGTCAGCCCTTCAGTGCCCCTTTCCGTTCAGATAGCACCTATTGTGCTTAAACCTAAATATTCTGGGTCCACCACACTTCCTAAAATTCACAGTTTTTGTTTTCTAGCAAGTCCTCTCTTTATTTCCGGCACTGAGGGGACACTGCCGTGTCGTGACTGAAAGACACAAACATTGCGCCATCCCAGCATTGAGACAAGGTTGTTTATTGTATCCTGCGGGACAAGCAGAAATAGCTGCTTTTACAGACTGCCCTACAAATCCTGATTTATGACCTGATAGACACACTTTATGCACCTCACTGCAAGCACTAGCTTTGTTGGCTTTCATGGGAGGCTACTCTCTCTCCCTGGGGTCCCACTGACCTTGCATTAGAGAGTTGATGTGACTCAAAGGTTCATTTGACAGATCCCTGGTAACTTCTTCATCTTAATGTGGCATTTTCATTTGATAACATTTGTGTTAGTAGGTTGGGAGGGTGTGGAAGTTGAGAGACACCAGTAACAGTCACTGTTACGGATATGGAGAGAACTGAACAGCTCAGGGCATTGGTAACAGGACTCAGGACAGAAACAACATCTGTATGGTGGCACTATTTGAAATGGGTCTGTGGCCATTCTTTTATGTCTGGCTCATTGTAAACATTATACCCACTGGCACTAATTAGCAAATAGATCCCAGTATGATAGGTGCCAGAGATACACAACCAGCCGCCTTATTGGCCATCTCAGCAGAGAGACCAAGGACTGTAGCTGACCTAGTGTCTTCCCATGGGGAACACCTCCTTAGGGGAGACTGCGTATGGGAGAGATCTTGCTCTGCTACTGGCAGATGTGTGCCTACTACATGGGTTCCCAAGGCTGCCACTCCAGCTTCTCTCACCAGTGTTAGATTTGCAATCAAATAAAATGAGCCTAGCCCATTTGGGGGGACACACAGGCTCCTAATTATTGTGTTTGTCCAAGAAATCAGTCAGTTTACAATTCCAGAGTCAAAACACTCAAGGAGTGGAAGCCAGGGTTTCCTGGGCTGAGCCCAGTTGCTAAATAAAAGACAAAGGAAAGGGTAATTAGATGTCATTAATTGTTGTTAAGAGCATTTTTGCTGGCTGCCAATGCTTCTCTCCAGGGGCTGCAGCACCGGCATGGCTGTAATAACACTCATGTGTGGATTGTATTTATTTTAAGCAGAGCCCCCTCATTCTCACAGCCCAGCTCCTGCCATCCCTTGGGGCTCCTTTGTCTTCCCCAATTGCCTTAGCTCTCCTACTCTTGATGAAGCCACTCAGTGCTCTAGTTTGCCCTGGTAGAGTAGGGCCAGCATTCCGGGTGGGTGGGAGATGGTCTATCTACTCAAAGGCTACTATGTTGATTTCAGAGTGCCTGACTGGAGAGTCCTTTAAGAGTACGTCTACACTGCAGTGGGGAGTGACCTCCCAGCCTGAGTAGACAGACACACCCTAGATGGCCTCAACTGAGCAGGCTGAAAATAGCTATGTAGACGTTGCGGCCTTCCCTCAGCTTCAAAGCCCAAGCCCCAGCCCCAGATGCTAGGAGGTCTACACAGCTATTTTTAGTGCTGTAGCAGGAGCTCCAGCAGCCTGCCAAGCCAGACACATGGGCTGCCACTCACTGTGTAGACACACCTTCTGCAGGGTCCCGAATTAGGCACTCAAACTCACACGCCGATGACTATACGCACGACAATGAGAAATAGACTATTGAAGGGGAAGAGCAAGGTGTATAGATGACTGGAAAAATTGGTTAAAACACAACGATCAATGGGACGTCTGTGAAACACATGTTGGTTATTCGGTCCTTTAAAATAATTGAAAGATGCTCTAGCCTCTTCACTCACTGTACCAGAGCTCTGAGTTCTTTATTTCCCCATTAGAGGTGAATTATTATAGCTATTGTTTTATTCTATGCTAATTAATATAGCACTTTCCCCCAACCTTGTAGCACAGTCTAGAAATTATAACCAATTTAATAAGCAGGTGCCAAACACTTGTGTCCTTAATTTCATTTTTACTCACTTTTTGCTGGCTCAAAACTCCATTAGCTTAAGTCAAGAGTATCACTGAGTAAGCTGTGAGTTAAAGCAGAGTAAGACAGCTCAGGATTTATCCCTTATTAGTCTGGCTATCAACCAGACTTAGAAACATTGAACAAGAGAGCTGGGCAACAATTGTTTGCCAAAACTTTGACTTTTTGATTCAAAATTTTCAGTTTTGGTGATTCCAAATGATTTTTTTACTTTTCAAAATTGCCAATGAACCCAACAAAAATCCACTGTTTGCCCAGCTCTAACAGTCTTGGGAAGGAGGTAAGTATTATTATACCCATTTTACAGCTGGGGAATGCAGACGCACAAAGAGGAAAAGTTACTTGACAAGCTACCGATGGAGGCTGTATTAGATCCAGATTTAGAACTCAGGAATTCCCAGTTCCCAGTCTCTTAGTTCAGTTTACCATGGTTCGCTCCCTGAAGTGGTCACTGTACCCACTAAGGAAATGCAGCCACCTCTGGAGTAGAATGTAGCAGCAGGGTTTAACAACGCCCAGCCCTATAGTTTGGGATAGAAAGTGAGGAAGACTGCTGTGTCCATTGGAAACTGAAGGAGAGATTTATGTAGGTGGTCAGCTCAAACAGCGCAGAGAATGTTCCTCTTTAGAGGTTTGTAATGTCATGAATCATAGCAGATGAAACAAATTCTGGAGCTTTGGCCTGGACTCTGAAGCACATGCCTAACTAAGCATTATTATTTCTATTCCAGTAGCCTCAACCAAAATCAGAGCCCCATTGTGCCGAGCCCTGTACAGACGCCTAGTGAGAGACAGTGTCTGTCCAGAAGAGTTTATAATCTAAATAGGCAAAACCGACAAAGGCCTGATCTACACTTAAATGCTTTGCCAGCATAGCAATGGCAGTTAGGAGTGTAGAGAAAGAGTCACACTCCTACTCAACAATGCTGTGCCAGCAAAAGCCCTTGTTTACACACAGTTAAACTAGCCAAAAAAAAAAAAAAAAGTCAATTTGCTGGTGTAGCTTATTGTGTTCAGGGAACTGACGTCTGCTGTACCACCACAAACACTCTTTTGCTGGTATAAGCTGCGTCTTCGTGAGGAGGGTTGCCGATATAGCTCTAACAGTATAGCGACTCTGACGAACCTTTGTAGGGTAGATAATGTGGGAGGGGGAGGGGAAACAGAGGAACAGGGAAGGAAAATAGCTTGCCCACGATCAGATAGTAAGGCATTGGCAGATCCAGCAATAGAACTCAATTCTATCTGAGTGCCCTGTCCACTGAAGGTCAGTGGGGAAATTCCCCTGGTTAATGTTAAGCGCATGCTTAAGTACCTTGCTGAATCATGGCCATAGTGCATCAATCCACTTTAGCCTGGTTGCAAATCAGACCTCTGCGCTGAGGAAAGAATAGAGCTGTTGGGTAATTCTTTGTTATGTTTAAGTCAACAGCTATAGTCTGCTCCTGACCTGGGAGTCTAGAAGTTGTTTTTGTGTTTTCAAAAATGCCAAACCTTTGTAGTTCACCTTTAAAGCATTTTTTTTTCACAGCTGTGGCAAGCAGCGATTTCCCAGAAAGCTTCATCTCCTGCAGCGAAGCCTCTGTGTTTTCAAGAGACATTTTTGCTACAAACAGGAGAGATTTCTTCTCTAGTTTGAATTTCATTGTTAAGAGGCTGGCGGTGGTTTCGTTTCACCTCTCCTTCCTTCTAGGGACACTGGCTGGTAATAAAGCTCAAGGGCGCCCCCTAAAGGTGGCTTTATGCCACAAGGCCCTGTCAGATCAAGAGGCATGGCCTGCTGCAGCTGAGGTGAAGGGTTCAATGGCCAGGCTGGAAGCCAGCAGAAGAGGTTTAATCAGCCTGTGCTGTGATAACAAGAACTGCAGCAGGGGCAATGGGCCTTGTCCTCTGTTCACAAGAAGCCTTGGCCATGAATCCAGATCTGGCAGAGAACAGCTGGCCTGTTTCCCAGATTAGCATGGGAGGCTTTTCTTTCTCTGTTAGCCCTTTCCAGCGTGGGCTGCTCCAAGACCACCGCAGACCCCAGGGTGTTGGCAATGTGGCCCCAGCTGAGCGATTGCCTATGGACCGGAATCACGTCAGCCAGTCCAAATCTACTTCCACAGCGTGTTACGTGAGGAGCAAGGGGTGACTCGGGGCGGTTGGGGGAATCCATATTTTCACCGCTGGAAACGAAAAAAGATCACAGTGCTGCAGATTAGTGGAAAAGGAAACCACTTGAGCCCTTAAGAATGTGACTGGAGGCTCCCACAGGTAGGGAAACAATCACTTAATGATGGGGAAAGAAGGCCCATTTCTCCCTGAAAGTGAAAGAAGGCCATTCTCTAACCTAGCACATTGTTTCATTGCTCAGTGAGTCTACTGTGCAAAGGATCAGATCACTCCTTTCTTGACCCAAACCAGCTCGCTCCTCTCCAGCTGTACAGAAAGACAGGCGCTTCTCAGGACTCTGCCTGTTACCCCAACTGGAGTTCTGGTTCTTTATTATTTATAGTGCAGCAGTGCCTAGAGGGCTAGGCCTCACCCTGACCCATTCAGGTGCCCAATTCCCATTGAAACCAATGAGAGTTAGGTGCCTAACTAATTTCAGTTTGCATCCAACATGTAGTAAATGATAGCCCCTGCCGCAAAGAGCTTAAAATCACAAAGACAGAGGGGAGAGAGATGTTCTGAAAGGAAAGAGGATTTTTACTTTAGCATTGCCACGGAGGAGGGGGGAAAGCCACCTCCCACACACATACATATCTATTTAAGGTATTAACATAGCTTCCAATCACTGTTGTATCTGAGTTCCACCCCGTATTAAGGTGTTTATCCTCATAGCATACTTGTGAGGTAAGGAAGTATTAGTATCCCAATTAAAAAAAAAAAGATGGGAAACTGAGGCCCAGAAACTTGCCTAGAAAGCCTCTGGTGGAGCAAGAATTTGAACCTAGGTCTTCTAGGACCCCGGGTAACACCCTGGCCACTGACCCAGGACATCCCCACTGATATAGCACCTGACCACACCTCCAGTATGTCTGAGTTAAACCTCAGCCCACTCCTAAGAGACAAGAAATTAGTATTATCCCCATTGCACTGAGAGATTAAGTGACTTGACAAAAACCGTATGGGACATCCATAACAGAGCTGGGAATTCAACCCTGATCTCCTGTGTACCAGGGAGCAGTGCCCTACCCACAATAGTGATACATAGCTCTTAGCAGTTATTAATGAGTTCATCACAAAGCACTTTATAAAGGAGGTAAATGCAATTATTCCCATTTCACAGATGGGGAAACCAAGGTACAGAAAGGTGAAGTGACTTGTCCTACGTCACCCAGCAGATTATTGGCAGAATTGAGAACAATATCCAGGTCTCCTGGGTCACAGTCATTATCCATTAGGTCACAAGAGCAAACTTCCTCCTTCAACCAGATTGATACACATCTAGCATATTCCATTCAGCCAAGAAATGCACTTTTCCCCCCACTTGGATATTTTTTTATTTACTTTCTTATTTTAACTGAGTTAAAAATACACTGTCAAAGTCAAAGTACTAAATCCAAAATCCTAATCCAAAGTACTAAATCCTGTGTTACAAATAATACCTTAGATCAGGGTGGCCAACCTGAGCCTGACAAGGGGCCAGAATTTACCAATGTACATTGCCAAAGAGCCACAGTAATATGTCAGCAGCCCCCCGTCAGCTCCCCGAGCTTCCCACCCACCAGCAGAACTGCCAGTCAGTGCCTCTCTCTCCCTTCCCACACCTCCCGATCAGCTGTTTCGTGGCGCGCAGGAGACTCTTGGGGGGAGGAGCGAGGGCACAGCTGGCTCAGGGGATGGGGCGGGAAGGGGTGGCATGGGAACAGGGCTGTTAGAAGAGCCAAGGGTTGAGCAATGAGCACCTGCCAGCATATTGGAAAGTTGTCACCAGTAGCTCCAGCCGTGGAGTCTGTGCCTATACAAGGAGTTGCATATTAACTTCTGAAGAGCAGCGTGTGGCTCTGGGGCCACAGGTTGGCCACCTTAGCCTTAGATTACTAGAATTGAAAGAATTCTTAAAAGCTAATTTACTTTGTTTATGTTAGATTTTTTTTTTAATTTTCTCTCCGCTTGGTCAATGAAAGAAAATATTCTAAACAGTTTCACTTCCCTTTAGAGTCAGTTTCTAATCCATTTCACTCTCAGGTTCTCATGCATTAGCACAAGGCTTCAGCGTTTGGACTGCAAAAACTTTGGGAGAATATTGGGGTTTGTTTGGGGTTTTTAATGTTTCTACTGGAATTAAAAATGAATACAAATAATAGAAACATCTATAAATCACAGGTTTGCCAGATGCTTTTTTTTAAAAAAAAAAAAAAAAAACAACTGAAATTTTGAGCCAGATTTGACTAGTCTGATTCCTTTTAAGAGCATTTCTAAACCCTCAACTGGAGCATTATATTGGAAGATGCAGTTCCCTACTGGATACATTTATAAAGCGATGTTTGAGTGGATTGATTAAAAAACCCCATAGTATTAGCATTTTGCATTGAAGGGCAGCTGTCATAGCTGAACACCTGCGTGCACTCAGAGTCACTCCCATTGTTTCTGTGTCTGTGGCACGAAACATATGCGCACACACACGAAATTTTGCTTTTCTATTACATGATCTGGTTGACTTTTCTGCAAAGAGGCTGTTAGCTTCAATTCCCTGTGCACTGTGCTGCATCATAGGGAGACCCCTGCTGTCCAGTCTCTGCAACTGCTTTCCCCACTGGGTTGTGGGGGGAAAGAGCTAAGTTAGAGCTCTAGAGAGCTGAGCTAAAGTTGAGTGATTCTCAGCGAAGTGTAGTAAAAATATTCCCTCTTCTTTGTTACAGATCACGAGATCTGACAGGTGCAGACAGACTTGGAGCTGCAGAAAGGGTCTCTTCACTCCTTTCTTTTCAGTATCCTCCCCTTGAGCGATTTGAAGGTAGCTTCATTTTAAAGAGGGGCCTTCATGTATATGTACAGGCTACCGTGTTTTAGCTAGACTACACTGCACGGCCCTGCTCTGGATTTCTTCGCATTATTTGATCTGGAAGCCAGACACCTCACTGGCTTTTTAAACACACGATTGACTCGGAGAATTCTTTTCACTGTGAGCTTTTGTCCCAAGCATTGACCCTCCCTACCCCTCGTCTGAGGAAACCGATTTTCTGGCCCGTTTTCCACAGCCGTCTCCCAAGCACAGGAAAGAGGAGCGGGGAATGACACGTCTTGAATTCACTGACTCCGGCGAGGCGGCTCGCGGGGCTAGGGAACCTGCACCGCCCTGTCCCGCACCTGTAATGCCTTGGGGGCGGGGGAGGGGAGTCCGACTCGAGCCGGCAGAACTTTCCAGCGAGAGGGCTGCAGATGCCCTGGGAAGGCTTCGGGTGGCTGAGAAGGTGAGTAACGAGGTGCAGCGCTTTTCACCTCCAGGCCGCTGCCTTGAATCTGCCTCCCCTGCAAACGGCACGACCCTCTGCGGTGAGTCCTCAGTCCGTTTCCTAGCACGGATCTCACAGGTCTGACAGGGCCATAGAGACTGGGCTCCCCTCTACCCACAGAGATAATCTCTCCGGTTCAGCCAGGCGGGGGGCAGGCATTTCTGTCTGTGCCACTCCGCCTTCAAGGGGGCTGGAGAGAGGAATGAGGCCGGAAAAGCAGCTAACGGAGAGACATAGGGACGTGTGAGGCAAACCAGGCCACCCCCTTCCTATGTCGCACAGGCGTGTAAGTGACACCAGCTTACGGTCCCTCACCCGTCTGTAGGTTGGCTGGTAGAAGTCTAGCTTACGCTAGCTCAGTCCTGAACTTCGAACCTGTCTGTCAAGCCTGGCTCTTTGATTGATGAGGTCTCGGTTTACTATATTCCTATAGTCTCCCATTTCCCCCCAGAGGGAGAAAATAACACCCCAGAATGGGAGGACGGGGTTTCTCCTTCCCGGCGAGACATGGAGCCCAGGAGAAGTCAAGTCTGACGTGTGTCAGTACTCATGTCTTAGACACACAAGGCTTTCCTGTTTCTCCCCCTCCAGATTATTTACCTCTGAAGGCAGCAAATCTGAACGCTTCTCAAAGAGGCACCTCCCCCTCCCCCTCTAGAGCAACTGTGTCCAAGTTACTGACTGCTCCTTATTTGCTCAGTACCAGCACTTGGCCAAATTCAACCCAGCCCTGACGCAGAAGAAAGTTGCACTCAGTTCTTAGCGCTCATGCTAACTATCCTGTACATAGGCACTTTTCCTCCCAATGCATCCCAAAGCTCATCACTTTGCCGACAGATGCTATATTGGGTATATAGCATAGTCATTTTGCCTGTCATTGAAGGGCAGCGGCTTCTGAAATAAACCAAAACCTCGTTCTCCTTTGTCCTTCTAACCCCAGGTGACCCGGGCCCCTGCTGTGACTTTACGCAACACCTTAGCACAGGAAGCGAGTATGATTATATCCCTCTTTGAAACCACAGGTGGAGTTTAGAGGCAGAATGTACCTACCTGAGTTGGAATTTGGACAGAACATGCAGTTAATACCTGGCAAGCCCCTGCAGAAAACACCATGGAATCTTCAATGACCCTAAAAGATCAAGGCCCTGGTTTTCTGTTCATCTAAAAGACGACCCCTCTAGCAGACTCTAACTCTACAGGTAAGAGCACAACATGCTGGATTGCCAGCATTGCTTCCTGCAGTATGCACCAAGTTTCCCCTAGAGATCTCCAGCTGATCCTGCCTGACTCTTCCTCACGGACCAGTTTTAGGGGAGAATGGGCACAGCTGGAAATGTCATAGTTCCAGGTACCCAAGAAAACACCCACAAACCAGCAGGTACTTGCATCATTGCAACCTCTCTCTATGCCTGATTCACACCCCAGGGGGACTTTGTTTTAAGATGGGCAAACACAAAATATATGAGATGCATCTCCGACATAGTTCAAACCAAGCTCTGGAACCATTCCTAGCAATAGAGATTTTAAGGCCAGGAGGAATGGTTTATATCATCTAGTCTTGCCTCCTGCACATCACAGATCCTGGCATTTCATCCACTTGCTCCCGCATTGAGCCCAATAGCCTATGTTTTACTAAAGCATGTCTTCCAGAAAGGCCAGACTTCACCACACCCCTGGAAATCTGTTCTAATGGTTAATCACTCTCACTGCTAAAATACTGAGCCCTATTTCTAAAATAGAGGATATTAAGAGCCAGGATTACAAGTCAGGACCATTTCTATTTAAAGAAACATTCAGAGTGTCTCTCTAACTAGAGGAAAAACAAAAACAAAAAAGCTACAGGGAAAATATAAACAGCACAGCAAGCTAACACATTCATTGTCAACTGATTGTACTTCCATAAGCAACTCTGGATATTTCACAAGATACTCCCTGTAAGCAGCTTGCTCACTCCGGGGCACCTGGCATTGGCTTCTGTCGGTAGACAGGATACTGGCCTGAATGGACCTTTGGTCTGACCCAGTACGGCCTTTCTTGTGTTCTTAAATTCTTAAGATTGTTAGCAGTCACTGGTTGATCCCAACCAGCTCCTTTGTCTCTGACTTTGTTACCAAAGTTGGTTTACTCATCATGCTGGAGAAGATGAGGGGGAATCAAATCAAAGGCATGTAGGGAAGGTGGGGGAATAACAGACCAGCGTGTTTCAAGTTCTCACCTCTTGTTTCTATTGGCTCTGGAAAGATGAGAGTCCAGGGCAGGCAGAGGTGGAAAGGACAATGTGAAACTCAAGGAGGGAGATAATCACTTGAAGAGAGGTAAGAACTTAAGCGTTTTGGACTGTGGCTGTACATTGAGTAAACAGAATATTAGGAACCGTTAGAAGAGGGATAAATAATAAGACCAAAAATATCATAATGCCACTACATAAATCCTTGATACTCCCACTCCTTGAATACTGAATACAATTCTAGTTATCCCATCTCAAAAAAGATATTAGAATTGGACAAGGTACAGAAAAGGGCAACAAAAATGACTAGGGCTATAGAATAGCTTCCAACTGAGGAGAGATTAAAAAGACTGACTTGTGCAGCTTGGAAAAGGGACAACTACGGGGGCAATAGAATAGAGATCCATAAAATCGTGAATGGTATAGAGAAAGTGAATAGGAAACTATTATTTACCTCTTCACATTACACAAGAACCAGGGGGTCACCCTATGAAATTAATAGGCAACAGGTTTAATACAACATGAGAAAGTACTGTACTTGTTCACACAACACACAGTCAATGTCTGGAACTCATTGCCAGAGGATGCTAGGAAAGGTCAAAAGTATAACTGGGTTCAAAAAAATAATTAGATAATTTCATACAGGATAGGTCCATCAAGGGCTATTAGCCAAGATGGTCAGGAACACAACCCCATGCTCTGAGTGTCCCAAGCCTCTGACTGCCAGATGTTGGGACTGGACCACAGGGGACGGATAGCTTAATAATTGCCCTGTTCTGTTCATTCACTCTGAAGCATGTGGCACTGGCCACTGTCAGAAGACAGGATACTGGGCTAGATGGACCACTGGTTTGACTCAGTCTGGCTTCTCTTATGTTCTTAAGTCTGCGTCTCTTCTCCTTACTCCAAGGCTCTTTGCTTTCCCAGTGTCTGGCTGAGATAGGGTCCTGGCTGAATGCCAGCTGGCTGACGCTCAACCCAGACAGGACACGGTCAATGTTGGTAGGCAGAAGGAAGCATTTGGAGGAGCTGATGACAAATCTGACTCCCGCATAGACTGAGGTCATATGCTCACCCATGCCACTAGTCCTGGAGTCATCCCCGCTCCTGGATTGCCCAGGGACAGCAATGGCCCAAAGTGCCTTTGATCGCTGACTAGCCGGGAGCCTGTAACCTAGTGGATCCTGCCACATTTTTAATCACCTTGGTTATTAAAGAATTGCCGCTGCAATTCTCCCTGACTCTGTTTGGAATCTTCCAAATGGCAGGGGGTGGGTAGGCATGGAGTTTTTGCGGTCTCCATCTTTTCCCCAGGCCATTGGGCAAATGCGGTCTGAGAGCTCAAGCCATAGGTGCTGACTCCATGGGTGCTCTGGGGTTCAATCAACCACAGGAAAAAAATAGTGGGTGCTCACTGGCCACAGTGGTGGGTACTATTTGGAGTGCTTTAGAGGCTGGCAGGTGGTGCTTGAGGGAGGGTGGAGAGCAGCAAGCAGGGCACCTTGGCGGAGGGGGCGGAGTGGGGGACAGAAAGAGGTGGGGTGAGGGTGGGGCCCCTGGAAAGGGGTGGAGTGGGGGTGTGGCCTTGGGGAAGAGCAGGGATGGAGTGCCCACCTGGAAAAATAAAAGGCAGCCCCTGTGGCTCACGCCACAGCTGAACGGCAGGAAGTAGTGCCGTTACTTGCAGCAGCATAGAACAAACAAGACACAGCCCAGAAAGCACCTACAAATCCCCTGCTGGGTGTCTTCCCTGTGAGCCTGGAAGCTCTGCTGGGCAGACAGCAGTGGAGCAACAACCCGTGACACACTTGGAAAATAGGGATCGACTTTCAGCTTTCTGACACACTCCCTTTGGGCCAGGCTTTCCTCTGAAGATCCCCAGGAGCAAGTAGCTGAGGGTAGAAGAGGAAGCCCTTTTTGGAACCACAGTTCTCAGAGTCCCTTCTTGTCCTACACAGAGAGTGGATGTCTTGACAGCATCATTCTCCTAACACTACAGCAGCATGTAGAACTGTGTGAAACCAGATGTCCTTGTAACCGACTTTTATTGAGTTATTTATATCCATATAATATTTGACATTTCCTGTTCTATTAAAGGGCTCCAGGTCCCTGACACATTTTAAAAGGACTTGGATACTACAGGATGGGGGCCATATAAGAACCTGGGTAGAGAGGACAGTGCCTGTGTTTTATGTCAAGGCACCAGAGTAGGGAGGGGATCAGTCTGGTAAATGGATGCACTGAGAAGATAATATTTTGCATTTCTGTAGTACCCTTCATGCAGGACTGACAAAGTGGTACTGAATACCAGGGGACCCTGGTGGATTCATCTATGTGCTTATTTGCACCAACCCTTAACTCTGCACCTTTGGCTTAAGGAACCCAAAGTCCACTAGACCACAATTCACAATGTCATGATTGGGTTCAGCAGACTCCATTTTGGGCATCAGTATAGTAGGTCTACTCTAAGACATGTAAGTAAGTAGGTCTACGGTAGGCTAGTTGGGATTTGTATCTGTATTCCCCCTGCAGCACTGCTAACTATTGGAGATGGAACCCCAGCCAAACCCTGAATCTGAACACTCTCAAACTTCAGGGATCCAAACTTAAATATGCCTCAAAATTTCTGAGCTGCTCCCTATAAGTGGTTGAACAAAAACCCCAGCTGATATCCCACAGTGGTAGACTAAGTAGCAAAACTTTAAGGGGAAAAATGTGATGGAGTAGGAGATGGTTCAAAATCCAGAACGAAAGGTTGTAACTAGAGATGATACACATTTCCCAATGGCGTTTGCAGGACAGACATTAAGAGCTAAAACTGATGACAGTTATTATTCAAAACATGATATCCCATCTACTTTCCTACAATCTAATGCCCAGAAATGAGAAAATATGTCTGATCGGTCTCTGTTTAGCAAAGTTTCTTCCACTTTGGAGCATAGTGTAAGTAATAATAATAATTTTTAAAAATAGACGTCGACTGGAATTGTCTTAAATTAAATAATGTTATGTTTCTGAACTGCCACAAGGTGGAAGTGTTTCAGAACATTACTGTTCCAGTTAACCAGGCAACTGGTAGATCTAAACTTGGGTGGAAGATCTGCAATGTTTGTGAACTCCCGTCTTTCTCTTTCCCCCATTCCAGCTAGATCCTGTCCACCCTGAAACAGTGTGCCACTGAATACCTCCACCTCACTGTAGTAGTCTTGTTGATGGTGTAGTGAGGAGGGGAGAAGGAAATGTAATTGGAGGCTACAGATTGTTGAGCTAAGAACATGCAGAGATTGATTTGCTTAGAGTCTACAGAAACCACATTGTAGAATTTAGTTAATCATGAACCCACTTGTGAACCAAACCCCATAGAGTTAAACAGCAGCTTTTTTGACTCCACCTGGAACACAGAAAGGGATGTGGTTTGTCAAAAAGAGGTGGGGGTAAAGAGCATTGCCAGCTCCCACAATTTTATCATGCGTCTCATAGTATCTGGGAATTTATTTATTTATTTTGTGAAGTTGCAGCAGCTGAAGTCAAGAGATTACAAGAGCATCTCAGCTTTTATTTAAAAATCAAATAAATTTCTAGCCCCCACAGATGCAGAGTGAAGTTTGAAAACATGATGCTTAATGGCTCACACGCCAGAGGGCAATTCATTTATTATATGTTTGAATTCATTCACAATTTGCTTAAATCCTTGAGGTAATTTAATTCAGCATTCATTGTCTATTTTAAAACCTCATGATATTAAGCCACTCTTGTGGTATTCGGGGGGCCTGACTTAAGACTTTTTTGCGGGGCTGGGCGTATGGCTTGGTTAGAGGGGCTAGGAGTAGGGTTTAGCTGCAGTTTGGACACGTCTGAGAAGTGCCTGGCCTGCGTCCACTTCTGGCTGCATCCAGAGGTCTAACACCAGAGACAAAGTTCACACACGTTCAAAGCCTTGATCGCCTGAAACTTGGCCTCTGGACATCGGTGCCACCATGCGTTGCAGAGATTCCCCATTGCCTCACTCTGACTGAAGAGGAATGTTGGGGAGGGGAAGTTGCTGGGTTCAGTTTCTTATGGGCATCACCTGGCTTAATTGAAACATAGCATCTGTAACAGAACCCACACACGGCTAGGTGCCCCCTCATAGTCTGCTGCACATAGTAGCTCTCTCTCGGGGCTAGCGCCCCCTGCCACTAACTGCTCTTCCTGTGACTCAGCACAGGCCCAGCTTTAGGGAAAATGGCACCCTGGGCGAACTTGTATTTTGGAGCCCTGGACTGCTGCTGCCTTCCCACACTGCCCCCATCTTCAACCTCGGGCCCTGCTGCCTCCATCCCCCCATTGCCCCAAGCTCCCTCCTGCAGCCTCGCACCCCAGACCCACCCCACTTGTGGCTTCTTGACCACGTTACCCACCCATAAGGCCAGTCCTGACTCACCCCTCCAGCCAGGTCACCATCTTAACTCCATCCCTTCCAGGCTCACAATTATCCAAACTAAAAGACCCAAGACCACAAACAAAATCTTTCCTCCTCTGGAGGGCTCCTTATCAGCTTGTAACCCCTCCATACTCCCAGGCTTGATGACCCTTGTTGGGGGACTTGGGATCAGTAGGGAAACCCAGTCCCACCCTTTACTCTGGGTTCCGGCCCAGCTAGGTCTGCTCCAGTACCTGTGCTGCAGATTTGCTTGGCCCACTTCCCATCCAGCCTTTTAAGCTCTCCTTTGGGTCTCTGTCTCTCTGCTGCTGCTTAATCAGGGTCTCTCCCCAGCCTCCCAGTCTGAAGAACTTTCCTTACTCTCAGACCTTTCTGTGTGGCTCTCTCGCTAACCTTGTCCCCAGCTGGGCTTAATCACCCCTTAAGCCTGGCTCTCATTCCCAGGACTGCAGCCCCCTTCTGCTCTTCATGGGGAATTTGCCTGATTCCCTACAGGTGGGGCTTGTTTTGTTATCAGGGCACTTAGCCTCCGACTCTCCAACACCCCTCACCCCCAGGGCAAGCCACCCTGTTACGTTAACAGATGGCATGGCTGGATGCTCACACATCCCTGGCTCTGCCATGGATCTGCTGTGTGATTGGGTGCACCACATCCCCTCTTTTTACCTTAGTGTCCCCTGTTGGGAAATCAGTGACCTACCTCATAGGATGGTTGTGAGGATTGACTTTGTTCACGTTTATGGATCCTCGGCTGACTGCAAGGTGCTATGATAGGGCTTAATTTGAAGGCTCAGAGGAGGAGTTCCAATAAAATGAGAACCTACCTGAATCAACTCTGAAATCCCAAATGGAGCCAAACGTGCAGTTTTAATGAGGTCCAAAGAAGCTTGGTTAACCTGTGTCTGTGCACCTCTGGATTGGATCAGACCTAGGAATGGAAATACCAAAGAAAGGTGAGTGGTCAAGTATTTATGACCCATATGAAACAAAAAGGGCTAGAGACCTTCTGAGATGGATTCATTCTTCTCGTGACCTTTCCAGTGTGGGTCCCAGCTCAGAGCGCTTCAGAGAAACCTACAAAGGGCAGTTGTTGAAGCTCTTCCCACTAGTTAATTCTCTTCCTCTCCTGGAGGAAGGTACAAAAGTACAGTTGCCCTACCCGGCTGATATCCATCTGATCCCCTGCTGGCGCTTTGCCAGCCCCACTTAGGAAGAACAAGCCTTTAGTAATCCTCTAAGTCTTGATATACCCTGATCTTCAGATAGGGGACTAAAATCTCATCCACTCACAAGGAGCTGAGTCAGTGGGGGTGCCACCTGGGACTTAGCAATTTGCAACTGCAGCTTAAACACTTGATCATTCCAGATTTCCCGCTTAACCCTTTAAAGGCTTAGCCACAGGAGCAGATGAGTTCCACGGTATCCCGTCAGGTTGTTAACTGAATCCCAGCTGGGAGCAAGAGAGCTTGTGATCAGTGCAGCATGGCTGTTGTAATGCTACCTTGCATTCAGAAGCTTCCTTCCCTCTGTGGATCTTGCTTACGAACGCTCTATCCCTATTTTATGGATGAGGAAACTGAGGCATAGAGAGGTCAAATGACACTCCCGCAGGTTTCAGAATGACTCTCCACCCCATTCTGTAATCGCTTGACTAGCCTACCTCCCCTGCAGCCGTAGAGATGTGATTTTCCTCCCATGATAAGAGTTGTGAAGACTGTCCTGGGGAGTCATTCCACTCCTGGCTCACCACCAGCCTTGCAGCTCCATAGCATGTCTAGGGATCTGACAAAGGGCTGAAGGTTTCTTTTCAGCAGATGGGTGATGCTCACATATATAGCTGGTGAATATTGGAGTATTTTCCACTGATATCTTACACTTTTCATTGGGGAAAAAAAATTGAACTTTTTGGCTAAAATCCAAAACTTCTTGGTCAAAAACTGCCAACAATTAGAAAAAAAAATGTTGACAAAAAGCTGCCAGACCCTCAACATATTGGGATTTGGGGACTTTGGGGTTCTGTTGCAATACTGAAAGGTTCTGAGGAAAGCAGACACTTTGTGTGAAGTTGTCCATTTAGTCAAAAACCCAGTTTTCCATCAAAACTCTTTTTCAACAGAAAATTTTCAACCAGCGCTACTCCCATCTATACCTAGCACTAAGATGGTGCAGCACTTTCCATCCAAGGATCTCAAAGTGCTTTGTAATGGGAGACAGGTATTTAACAGAGAGAGAAACTGACTTGCTCAGGATTGCAAAGCAGAATAGGGTCAAAGCCAAGATGAGAACCTGCTCCACAATCTTCTGTCCAAAGTATTGGATCACACTGCCGTACTTTGGGGGTTGCTTAGGTTTACTAACATTGGAAGAAAGCCAGCAGGTTTGTACTCTGCTGTTAGCTGCCAATAAGCTGCAGGGTGGCACTTGGCACTAGCTGACTAGCAGAAAAGACCCTGGAACATCTGGATATTGTGATAAAAGATGTGATAGAAAAAAACCCTACTCCTTTCTCCCATCTCCACTGCCATGCTGCTAACGCAACACAGAAGAATTTAAAAAACAAACATGCCGTCACCAGATGTTCATAACATCTGGTGAGACCAGTAAAACAAAAACCACCACCACCAAAAAAAAGCAACAAAAACCTGTGAAAAAAGAAAGGCTTTACAAAGCCTGCAGGTTAAATTTTAGCTGGGATGGAACATTCTACCGAAGCGTGACAACATCCGCAAGAACAATGTGCAAGGAACATACCTGCTCCTAGAGACAAGGTACTTTTAATTTACTAATATACCAGGCTCATTAATTTCAATGGACACCTGACATCCTTAAGCCTGTAGTGCTATTGTTGCATGGATATCTACCTAAGGTATTTATACTCCCCCCTATCCACACACACCTCACAATCTCATCACCCATGAGGGTAGGGAAATACTGTCATCGTCATTTTACAGGCAAGAACTTGGAAGAGTAAATGACTAGCATAATGTCATACAGCAAGGCTGTGGTGGAGCAGGGAATTAAACCCACATCTCCAGCTAGCACTCTAACCACTGGACCATCCTGCCTCCAGCTATCATTGCTATGTGAACTAAGTGTAAGCCAACGCAGTGATGTCTCCCTGAGTCGGCAGACTGCCTGAAAGCAAAGCTGAGTGAGAGAGAATAATGCTCCCCTTCAGAGAGCTCAGGATTGTGCTTGGTGAAATGGCAGCATAGGGAACTATAGTGAGACTGCTCAAAGCATGCAAGGAAGAAGACGGGCCATCAGTATTGCCATCCTTAAGAGATCAGAAACTATGAGTCAGACCCTCCAAAACCATGAGATGGGCCCCAAAAACCATAAGGTTCTTTCTAAAATAATAATGAGCTTGTAGTTTTGGTGTTGACTCCCCCAGCCCATCCCCAGTGCGTGGGTGACAGACAGTGTTACCCATTCTCCCAAATGTATTGGGTAAGAGGATTTTGGCTGCAGCTATAGGAACTCATCTCACCCCCACATCTGCCTGTCCCCAGCCCAGCAATATTAATACTGCCCCCACTCCGACTTCCAAATCAATCCTGTCCCTGCATCCATTCTTCCAACCCCATGCATCTGCCCAGTCCTCACCCTTCCATCATTACAGCCCCTTCCCCCAGTCTCTCCTTGGCTCCTCCTGGGGTTCTGCGCCTCCTTTCAGACTTTGGGGGCCATTTCTGGTCTTTCAAGGGATCCTCCCACCCCACTTCCCAGGCCAGGTGCTGCTGGGAGAGGGGAGGAGGAGGAAGGAGTTGTCTGGACCCCTTGTTCATGGGAAGGGATGGGGAGTGGAGCTCCCTGAGGCTCTGGGTCCTTTAGTTTCTTCTTCCCACCACCCCTCCTGTCAGCATTTCTTAGGATTGCTTAGAGCAAGAGCACACACTCTCCTGCAGCAGCTTTGAGCAGCTGTTCCACCCCAGAAGATGGGCAGGCGGGGCAGACAGTCCATCACAAGGGGCCTTCCGCCTGGCGGGACTCCAATTCACAACAGGGCTGAGACACAGACTCCAGCTGTGGCTGAAATTCCACCCTTGCAAGAACATTAGCAACTCCAGGCCATTGACTTGTGAATGGCATCTCTTTCTGTAGTGGCGGAGTTTGCATCGTGGGTGGAGCTTGGCAGAGAACCCCAGGATGACATCTTCTCCTGTAAATGGGCGGCTTGGGCCCAGCTAGTCCTAGTCACTAAGCAGCCACAGCTGAGCGGGGATCAGCTGATTCCCATATAAAGGGCAGCAGAGAGGGAGTCCCCAGGCAGGCCAGCGAAGGGATAGAGAGAGCTGGCATAAGCTGCAGGCAGTGAGTAGGCTTCAGCTCAGGAACCTGGGACTTGGGGAGTGAGACTATGAGCACGAAAGGTCTGGCAGTGACCTGAGAGGAGGTGCAAACAGGCACATTTGAGAACTTGAATATTTGTTAGTGTAATAAACCAAAAAGGGGTAAGAATGGCATAAGCGTTTGTCAGTTACTAAAGAAGTCCCTTGAAGGGGGAAACTGAGGCAGGGAGGGTGCACAGGAGGCAGCCACAGAATGACATACACACACAAACTTTCACAGGGTTAGTTAAACCAACTTTGGCAAAATGTTGCAAACCCTTCCCTCCCTCCGTGGACGTTCCTATTTCACTTGAAAAGCAGTTTCTTTCAGGTTAGCTTAAATCTGTTCCAGTCAAGGGAAGCTAAAATAAAACAAGTCTGGTTTAAAATCAAATACAGGGGTCCAACCTTCCTGTTGCATCAATTTAACCACGTTGGAGTAAAATCATACCTTCAGTAAAACAGGTGTAACTCTGTCTGTAGACAACCTTTACTTTTTTTTCCCAGCCCGCATCAAGCTGACCCCACCAATCACTGACTGGCCATATAAAAGCAAGAGGTCCACTCTTTGCAATGCTCAGGGCTGCTCTGGCCACTTGCTGGGAATCTGCCCCTTTGCTTTTCACAGAAGTTTGCATAATTGCTTTAAAAAGCCCAGTATTCCCAACTCTCATATTTGCTTGTGCTTGGATCACTCTAGGTGGCTGAGTGCCAGTTGTTCAAATCTGCTCATCCTTGTGCTCACAGTGCCGTTATGGGAGAGGGAAGTTGCTGTAGGATGTCGTGATTTAGAAAGCGTTGTTTGACCCTGCTGATGAACACAGGACAGTGCTCTGAGAGTTTGTGTGTCAGTGTGGCTTTAATAATACCTGGCACCTGCTGAGTAGCTCAAAGAATTTTAGAAAGCTGAGCAAAATTGTATGGAAGGGCAAACTAAGGCAGAGGGAGGTTTCAGGCCTAAGCTTCAGGCCTAAGATCTATCTTTCTCCAGTGTTTCAAGAGGAGGTGCCTGCTCTGCTCCTCTGAACAATCAGGTCCTTACTGACCTGCCCAGCCCTTGCTTCAAAATAACAACCAAAGTGGGACTAAAACCCAGGTCTCCTGACACCCGTGCCCCACCCTCAAACCACCAGACCATGCTACCTCCTTCCACCAAGCACATGCTGCCTGCCAGTTTCTCCTGGCCAGTGTGGGAGGCTTGACTGGGACCCTGGCCAGAGAACATTTTGCCACAAGAGGGCACTTTTCCCTCCCAGACGCCGCTGCGGTAGGTTATTTTTAATTGAAAGGCAGAGGCCAGGATGAATCAATCATCTGGGCATAGCCGGGGCTCTCGTCTGGTGACATGCGCTGGCTTGCGAGTAGGTCTCCTGGTGAGACTGGGAACGGATGGCCCAAATAAAAGCAACCGTTAATGGGGGTGTATGGAGAGGATCAAACATGAGGCGTCTCAGGTGGTGCATTCCAGCAGTCGGGGAGCCAAGAGCATGACGGCTCTTCGGCGGGCCTGCAGGAATGACCTCAGTTGGCAACAGAAAGGCTTGACCAGTGCTGCTTTCCAAGTTAAATAAAGACAGATATTCCGCTTGACGCTTTCTACCGCCTCTTCTCGTGCCTGTATAAACTCATTCCTCTTCAGCCATTTAAAGAGGAAGCAGAGCAGAAACACGAGGGTTTTGTCCCCGTCAGCCAAGCTAGCTCACCAGCTCTACCGATCACAGCCCAGCATGGCATTTAGTACCCCAGGAGTGTGTGGGGAAGGTGTGTATATATAGATAGATAGATAGATAGATATGGTAGAGAAAAGCTGTGAATCCCAGGGCGTGGAAACTGGCAGCATCTTGACTGGCTTCTTCCTATAAAAATGATTTTTGTCTCCTGGTTTCTCTGGGTAGTACTGTTCTCTTTCCAGCCAACAGGGACTGCTCTGGCATGACAAATGTGACGCTCTCAGCCCTCGGGTGCTCACGCCACATATGCATTGGACCTGGCACATCCTGCGGAGCCACGTTGCCACTAGGTCAAATGGAAAAACATGATTCATATCTTCCCTTGGCAGTTTTGAGAGAGTAGCCTGCGGCCTAGGATGCTGGGACAAGCAAGAATCTGACTGCATGCAGCGAAACGAGGAGAAAGGCTAAAAGGAGGATTCTTCATAAAAATTAATTAATATCAGGATTTGTTTTTTTAATGAAGACACTTGCCCAGATTTGGATCCCATCCATGTGCTATTGAGTTCAGTGGACTTGCCTGGTTGTCTGTGGGTGTGGAGAAAAATGTGAGTAACGTTAAAGTGTGACTAACTGATTGTATTTCCAATGGTCGGGCTGAAGACCTTCCAAGAGTTGACAAGATCTTCAGGACCAGTTCCCAAGACTTTGGGGACAACAGCTGATTGCAAAGAAGATGGAGGGGGAATTTGCAAACATTTTGTGAAATGTTTTGTCCCCAAATATATTTGGAAATTCAAAACAATTCAAGTGATTGTAGAGTTGGTCAAAAACTGGGAGAGGTTGGATGTTATTTTTCTCTTTTGAAAATGAGAACATTTCAGCCAGCTCCATTGGATCTCAGTGGGAACCATTTGTATTCTGCAGATGGAGTTCAAGGCACCAAGGAGGAAGATGAGTTGCTATAGAGCTGTGCAATAAAGATCCTATGTGAATCAGCCAATAATAGCACATTTGGGGTATAATTCGCTCTCTTATTTAATAAGTACTTTTATAGCATCCAGCACAACTGGTTGAGTCCTCTAGGTGCTACTTAACATAAATGTTGTTAATTATAATTAATAATCAATAATAATTAATAACAATAATTAATACATTTACTCTGGGGGGACAGTACAAATCCTATGCGTTGTTTAAGTGGTGGATTGGCTTTCTGCAGGCAAGGACAAATCTCCCCCTGGATGAGCATACGTTTTAGACCTGATGCTCTGCAGAGTAAGATCTTTCTCCAGTGTTTGAAAAATAACCAACGCAAAGCAGGCACTGTTAATAAAGACCTAGATAAATCACCATCTTTGATTCCATTCAGGGCAACGCTGTATCAGTTTCACTTGTAAGCATGGCTTTTGAGGGAGAAGGAACACAGTTCCATCCATTAGAGGCAAAGATGTCCCTGCATCACTCCATTTTTTGAGGTTAATCAGCAGTTTTCCGTTGGCAAAAATGGTTCAAAATAAGAGCCAAGAAGTTAAACCACCACCAACAACAACCCACATAAAAACAGGGTACTGGGGAGGAAGGTTGTATTGTTTTAAAATCTAATGGTGTGAACTTCATGCTGGTGAATGGACTACTCCATCCTGGCTGACAACATGGTCCTTTCTTTAATTGTAGATCCAATATAGCATGGCCAACAACAGTATGAAGTGACTCACATTATTCTAACAGTCTCATGCTAACAGCCAGCCTCACAATAGCTCAGTCTTCAGATGGAGTCAATCTTTGGCCTGTGATTGCCAGGAAGAGCAACCATTATGTTAAAAGGAATGGTATTTTTGGTGATACAGCCACTAAGAACGGGACTATCACTGGAAGCATGGGTGACTGGTTTAAGAGGCTCAAACGGATGAAGTCTCAAGTCCCTTAAGATCTGATCTACTACAAACAGGAATTAATTCAAGGAAATCTTATGGCCTGTGTTATGCAAAAGGTTGGACTAGATAACTGCACTGGTCCCTTCTGGCCTTTATATCTATAAATCTGTAACTAAAACCTGCAAAACCACATCATCTATGGCACCAAAGAGCTATCAACTGCCTCCAGTCCCTGCAGGATGAAAGGATTAATATTGCCAAATCCCTAAAAATATCTAATCATTGGACCCAATCCGTGTGCCACTGAAGCCAATAGCAACACTCCTGCTTTCAATGGGACAGGAAATTGATATAGTAACAGCCAGGGGTAAGGGAGAAGTTTCTCCAATGGGCATAATTCTCCATGATGGAGTTTCTTGAACCTTCCTCTGAAGCATGAGCACTACCCACTGTCACGTACAGAAAACAGATCTAGATGGGACACTGCTCTGAGCAGGTCTGCTAGCTCTCCTGTTCCACCAGTGGTGTTCTTTGTTCCTTTCACATTGCAGGGTACTCTTCTCTCTCCCCCTTGCGGGCTTACTAACCTTCTGCTTCTGTTTATTTGTCTTCTGTTGTGCCTTTTTCTTAAGCAGAGACTTGAAAAGCAAACCCTCTTGTGTTGCTTCACCATCTGGCAGACGGCTAATTATTACAGTGGCAAACAAAACCTAAACATTGAAAATTGGCCCAACGAAGTTCCTTTTTATGAAAAGCCTTGCGAGAGGTGTGGGAGGGAAACATGTCCAAATCCCTTTCTTCTCTCTAGCCGCTGAAGAACTTTAGTCACCTGATGCTTTTCTGCTTCGGATCTTTGCAACCAGTGAGGCATCACCCACCCGCTTTGCAGGTGGGGAAACTGAGGCATGGGGCCACATAGCAAGTTAGTGGCAGAGCCAGGAATAGCCCCCAGGTCTCCTGATTCCAAGTTCCTTTGCTCTAACTGCTAGATGCCACCATCAGGTAGCCTTATGAAAGCAGCAATTCCTCCAGCTGCTGAGGTTATTTTCTTTTTGGTGACCAAAGAAGGATTTTTCTCCTTTTGTATTTTTTCATGGGAAATCTCATTCTGTGTGGATGGAGCCTTTCAGGAATAGATGGTTGGAAGAGATACGCCTTTCCAGAGCTGGGAGAAATGTTCTGTTGTCTTGAGATTGTCATAATAAAGGCAAATCCAGGAAAAGTAGGTCACTGGAAGCAAGTGATTACTGTGTTCCCTCTAATATTTAATTGCGTGTATTACAATAGCATCCAGAGGGCCCACTCAAGTTCAGGGCCCATATTTTGTCAGGCACTCTATGGCCACATAGTAAGGAACGGTCCCTGTCCAAAAGTTCTTACAGTCCCAATAGGCAAGACAGATAAAAAAAGGATTAACCTCCCCACTCCAAAGTACAGAATGTTCAAGTAACTTGCACAGGATCATATGGGAAGCTCTCAGCAGAGCTAACAACTGATCCTACCTTTTCTGAGTTCTAAGCTCGTCCCTTAGCCATAAAAGTAGCTTTTCTCATTTGTGCCTGGTCTCAGCCCCATGGCCCATGTTTGCTTGTCAGCCAGAGTTATGTGCATTAAAATGATCCATGACTCTGTTCTGTTTTTGCTGGAATTTGGATAAAAGGCAGATACAAATACTGCCAGTAAAGACCACAATGTAATTTAAGTAATTTCCAGGACTATGATCATTACAAGAAGAACCAATAAAGAGGATAATCAGGGCTAAACTCAACAGTCCATAAGAAATCTATTTGCTACCGTGAATATTACACCAGCTGGTTTAGCTGCTTGTGTTCAGCCTTTTTAAAATTAGGCAGCCGAATAGCAACATGTAACCTTATTCCTACATGCAACATCTTGTATTTCTTGGTGGTGGGGAAATATGTGGCATTAGCTTGACTGCAGTTTATCACCCTGTTTGTCTCTTTCTCTCTGGTGCACATGTGCACAGACCTGCCATAGCTCATCTGGCATCTGCAAAAAAGGGTGAATAACAGATTTTTTAAATCAAGGGCTGAACCCAAAAAGCCACTGTAAAGACATTTTCTTTTCAAACAGAAATAGATTTTTTTTTGTTTTTTCTCACTGAAATGGAAAAAGGGGGGAAACGGTTCAGGTGGAAGAACACCTGAAATGAAGAAAACAAATCCAAACTCTTTTTTTTTCTTTTTTGCTATTTTTCCTCCCTAAAATGAAGAATGGGGCAAAATGTGTTTTGAATAGAAAAACATATGCAATAAAACAAACAAACAAACAAAAAGAAATGTAACTAATTGTTTTCAGGGGATTTTTTGGTATTGGTTCAGTTTGATTCTGCCTATTTCTCACCTTTTAGGGTTTTTAAAATAAATTTAGCTGCATTTCAAAATAAAATGGCATTTCAAAATAAAAAAACAAATTCTTCTCTTTTGGAATGGTCAAAAACAGTTTCAACTTTTCCACGGGAAAAAAAATCCATATTTTTTCCCCAGCTGAAGCAATTCGCCAAATTCAACCCAAATTCACAAATAGTTTTGGTGCCCCTAAAAATGCATTTTTCTGCAAATGTATTATTCACTGGAAACATATTGCCAGCACTAATCAAAAGCCAGATTTCAATAAGCATGCTATGCAGCTCCCTTGCACTTATGCTGCAGACAATGAAAATGCAAAGCAGAGGGAAACAAAATCATTGCATATCACTTACTGAGCAAATCCCCCCTCCCTGCACCAGCAAGAGGAGGAGAGGGAATTTCCCCTGGCAGTCAGCATTTCCACTCCCTCAGGGATTCATCTATGGGCTTGGGGACAGTTTTCATTTCCACTGGATGATTAGTAGGTGAATTCTATGGAAATACACTGGATTAGATCCACTACAGTCTCTGTACCCTCTGGTGTGAACGAGTGACTAGCCGAAGCTTCTGCAAACCCACATGCCATAGGTTAACTAATAGTCTCTGGAGTGAGGAAGAGGAGGACAGGGTAATGATGAGAAGGCTTGATCCTTAATCCTGCACTGATTTTTGCACTAAGAGTGGGATCCTGGCTTCCCTCAAAGTCAATGGCCATTTTGCCCTTTACTCCAGTGGAATCAGCAGAGTGAAAGTTTATCAGAAAGGACAGCAGTGAAAAATGGACTGTGGCTTAAATGAAGTGATCTTATCTTTGGCCCTCTTCCTCACCCTGAGGGGAGAGCGAATGAGCGCGGGTTCTTGTTTGGCCTCTATTTCCCTGGGTGGTCACGGGTAGCTGGCTCCTTCAAATCAAAGCAGGACAGCGAGAGGCAGGAAATAGGGCCGGGAGGGGAGGGGGGCCTGAAACCACTCCGCCTTGGGGACTGCAGATTAGGGGCTTTCCAGAGCCTCACCTGGGCAGCTGGATGTGACGCTCTGGCAACCAAACCCTTCCATTTACCACTCTCCAGTCACACTAAGGCTGCCCATTTCTCCAAGCCAAAGCTTCCAGAATGAGAAAACAAGGGCCTACGGGTTTCCCTTGTGAATTTAGGTGTCTCCATTTTTCGAACTAGAGACACCTTAAAGGGGCACGATTGCTGGTGGTGGGTGGAGGGGGCAGCGGTGGAGGGACAGAGTACTCAGCACGTTCAGAACATTGCTGGTTCCTCTTGACATCCTCAGGGCTCTGGGGAGGGCGGGGGGGTTGCCTAAAGAGTCACTGGCTCTGATTCTCTGCTGCCTTGTCCTTGCGTCATCTTTCTGAATCTGTGGCGTTGTACAGATGTAAATGATGACCAAAGGGGGAGAACTAGGCCTTAGGTCTTTATGTGGACTCCAGCTGAGGGAAGCCCTGTGTTATCTGTGTTCGGCCTTAAGGAGTACAATATTCTCTGTGTATAATCCCCTCTTTTTTAATAAAGCCCCTTTGTGTATATTCCCCATTTTTTAAATAAAGCCCCTAATAAAGGGACTGATTTACAAAGTTAGTGAAGCGCCTAAAGAAGGGGAATTGAACGTAGCTTTGGGGAGCGCTTGGTTAGCAGCCCAACCACAGATCCATGCTTCCTCTATCTTGGCCAGCCAGCACCACAGGTTCTTCTGACGTTGATGTATGAGGCAACACCTCGCAGTACAAGGCGCTCCTTGTACATTATGATAAGAGAGGTGTTCCCCATGCTCAAGCTCTTCCTACATAGATGCATGCTCTTTCTCCTCCCATAGCTCTCCCCTGCAATGACTCTCTTTTTTTCTGGCTTCTGCCTCTAAATTTCTCCCCGTCTGTTATTTTTGATTAATTCACTCTCTAAAAGCACTCCTTGCAGCTTGCATGAAAGATGCTATACAAAATACGGGCATTTCTGTACATTCCCATTAAAGCCAATTGGAGTTCCGAGGACATATGGAAGAAAGGATTGGACCCTAAAGTTTTATCATGTTGACTATGTTACATAGTATCCAACCTCTACCAAGGGACATGTTCCAGATGTTGCATTTCTGTAATATCAACTCGATTGCACAAGCTGGGGACTAGATCTTGTTCACAACAAAGTCAATAGCAAAAGTTCTATTGACTTCAGTAGCCTCAGGAGGTTAATTGATAAAAAATGCATAGTACTTTTCATCCACAGATCTCTAATTGCTTTAGACCACAGTTGCCTGAGGCCCTGGATCATTATCAGATCCGTAGTAGTCTGTATATCTCCAAAATATCTTGGTTCATCAAAGATCAAAGGAAATTTGTGAGGTCCAGAGAGAAGCATTCTTGGGGTTGTTCTTGTATGTCTTTGGTTTGGGTGTGATCCTGCTCCTGTGGAAATCAATGGGAACTTTGCCATTGACTTCAGTAGGAGCAGAATTTGACCTTAAAGTTAGGCTTTGTGTACATTAAAAAGTTTTGCTGCTTTAGCTGTACCAGTGTAGTTGAAGTGGCAACAACCTCCTCCCACCACCTATCCCCAGTGTGGACACAGTTATACTGTATAAAAGGTATAGATCCTCAAGTGTATTTCGGTGCCTAATTCCCAGATCCACCAGGGTAGCTTATTCTTGTTGAGGAAGTGAAATCAGCTCTATACTGGTATAACTACCTCCACTCTAAGGCTTTATGCCAGTATAAATATATCAGTAAAAAAATCACACCACTGACTGGCATAGCATGCTAGTAAAACTTTTCTAATGTAGACCAGGTCTGAGATCCTGCACACCTTCTTGACTTCAGTGGGGTGCCATGGAGTGTAATTCAGGGCAGAATTTGTCTCCTAATTTCTTAGAAAGATGGGGTTAAGCTATGAAAATACCACCTCTTCTTTGAAACTGATCAGCTGTGTAAGGACCTAACAGGATAACAGCACATAGTTTGCAATGGCTTGTTGCAGTGGGACCTTCATCAAACTTCCTCCATCAATCTCCATTAATTCTTCTTTTCATATATCCCAGTTTGGTCTCTGAAACAACCTTCTTCCTCTTTTCTCCTCCCCTCACCAGATCCCCCCCAACACACGTTTCCTTTTCCTTGCGCAAACAATTTCAGATTGAAAAGTGAATTCTCAGGACAGGCTGAAAAAAGACAATGTGCCTCCTACTCCTTATCTCCTGCTATCTGCTGCAGCCTGCATTCACAGCAAGCTGCCAGCCTAGATTGGGTTTACAGGAGATTTCAAGTGTTTATGGGTTGCTGGAGAGAGAGAGGATGGGAAATCTGCTAAGCAAGATAAGTCCAGGAAATAGAGCAAGCGACTGGAGCAGAGTCAACAAGTTGAGTTAGCAACCAGACCCCCCCCTTGATACCCAAGGATATGTGACTCGGTGTCACGACTTCAGTTCCCACAACACACAGGAGCACTTAAAGGGGATTAACTTGTAATTCTGCAACAAGGGTTCGTGCATGTGGCAATGAAGGGGGTTTGTCAGCTTACATATTTCTATCTGTACATCTTAGGGCCAAGATTTTCAAAATTAGGAGCCCCAACCGAGTCGGGTCTTAAATCAGCAACCTGATTTTCAAAAAAGTGTTGAGCGCTCACTGACTTCAGCGCAAGCGGCTGGGTCTGTCTACCGTCTGTGCTAGCATTTTATATTGTGTTGACTGAGACTGTAAGCTCGTTGGGCCTGGGGCAGTGTTCTACTCTTTGTTTGTACAGCCCCAGGCCTGGTTGGGCCATTAGGTGGTCCCAAGATAATGATAAAAAAAATGTGTTTACTAATACAATACAAAACACACCGTTTATTCTCATCTATAGAAAGCCCCTCATTCTAACCAGTACAAGCCTTAGTGTGGGTGGGGTTATAACAGTATAAAGATTTATAGTGATATAGCTTTTTCTCCTTCCCATATGGGAATAGCTATCCCAGCATAAATCACCTTTATACTGGTGTAACTGCAGCCACATTAGAGGGGATTGCAGAAGTATAGTTAAAACCATTCAGCATTTGTGCATAGACAAGGCCTGGGTTATAATAACTCCTAAAGTAAAAGCCCTGCATCAGACTCTTTTACAGTGTTGCTCTGAATTTCCTTTTATTTCATGGCTCATTTAATTTGAAAAGGAACCTTCTCCATGGAGATGCAGGATGGGAAACAAACGTTCAGGTCAAACTTTTTGGAGTCAAGTGAGATTCCTGCCTTCGCCAGGTGTTTGGGGTTTTTTTAAAATTCACATCATTTCGCATCCTTTCATCTGTTTATGCTGCTCTTCAGTGGAGCTGGCTTAGTTCTATCTATGTTAGGATTTTATACTGCCACACATCACTGTAGTACCCTGAGCTCTTGTCATGCAAAATCAATAAACAAAAAGCAATAGCCAGTGTTCCTAGTGGGCTTCATGGAGTCTCTGGCACTTGTCCCGTCTCAGAATAAAAGCTCTTCTTGCAGGAGGGCGTTGATTTTTAGATTTTATTAATTTCCTCTTTCTTCATTGACTGTAGCTGGTTGGGGTTTATTGGGTAGGTGTGTCATGGTTGGTGTTTATTGGGCGGAAAGGGTGTCATTCTATTGATGGGAAGGCTTTTTTTGAAGGTTTTGCAGCATTTCCTGAAGATGCTCAGACTCTAGTTTCACCTTACTACTTCTAGAGATTTTTTTCCCTTGACTGAGGATGCTTTACCGCAGCTCTGACACCCTTTGTCCTGGGCTTAGTGATCTGCCTTGTCCCAGAGGAGCACGAGGACTCATAGATCCAAACTTTATCTTTTCATGGAGCTGGGGCTCAAACCATGAATGCCTTGAAAATTAGGACACAAGCCTTAAAGTGGCATTGGAAGGTGAGTAGGAGCCAATGAAGAGATTTGAACACAAACCTGATGTGCTCAAGGTGGCCCAAACCATAGAGAAGGTGGTTTGCTGCATTCTGTGCCAGCTGGAACTTGTGCATCATCTTCACATTGAACTTCAGACACCAGGAATGACAATAATTTAGCCAGGAGGTGATGAATGCATGGATCACATCCTCGTCCGAACAGAAGGGATAAGCAAGTTGGAAGTGAAAGAAGGCATTTTTGGATAGTGCTCCTACCTGGACATCAAATAGGAATATTTATGTATATTGATCTGTAATAAGTAGTAAGGCTTGTTTCATTATTCTTGAGGTCCTATTCCGGAGCACCAGGACAACCATTGTGTATTTGTGAAGATGAACATCAATCTCAAAAGTTTCCTACATTTGAGTACAAGTGATTAGGGATTTGAAAAATAAATACCAGCAACTCTATTACCAGCTGTTTCTTAATTTTCCTACTCTAGTTTTAAAAGATTCAACCATTCAATTGTTGGGGCTCATCCAAAAATAATTGTAGGTGGCTGAACCATTAGGAATCACTTATGACTGGGGTACTGGGCAGTATGCCATAAGACATGGGTTTTGTTCCTGCTTCTGCTGTTGGTTAAGTCTGAGTGGTGTGAATCAGTTTCCCCATCTACAAATCAGGGATGTTGACATTGACCTTCCGCTGTAAAATACTTCAAGGCCCATTAATTAAAATCACTGTGAATTAGCAAGAGCTGCAAATCAAAGGTAGTATTGCTCAGTAGACAGGGCAATCAACAGGAAGTCAAGTAACGTGGATTCTATTCCCATCTCTGCCACTGACCTGCTATGTGACCTTGGGGAAAATCACTTGACCTTACTGTGCTTATGTTTTCCTTTCATCCACTTGCCTGTTTAGATGCTAAACTATTCAAGGCATTTATACAATGCCTAGCCCTCATCTTGACTGCAACCTCTAGGAGGTACTGTTATTTATATAATTAATATTAATACAGAAGGACTAAATAGTATTATTTATTATTTATTTCTAAGTGGCAAGTCCCACACCATGCTTGGTGACTGGCCTTCATGAATAGAAAGACAATATTTTATCACTTGCAAATCATTCCTGCAAACTATTGTGCAAATAATGAAGACGAAGAAAGGAAATCAGGTGGTTTTATGAGTGATTCATTAATAAAGAGAGATTAGCTGCTCAACAGATATTATTAATGAAGAATAATTTGAGAAGTTCTGCTCTTCAGTTAAATACCTTAAACGCAAGAAAGAGGCAAGGATTACTGTTTGCCTCCTTCCTCTCTGCCCTCCCACCCCAACAAATCCATTCTGCATCTGGAGGACGTATGAAATTTCAGCTGCATAAATAATTCTTTTTTTCTTAAATAATGATATAAAATACAAATAATTAATATTGTGAGGGATTTTTTTTTTCAGCCACCTATCTTGGAAGACAAGTTGAAACAAAAAGAAATTTCTGCACGATGGAAATTGTGAGTTTTGACCAGTTCTGCTTATTATTCCTGTCATTTTATTATTTATTGCAGGTAGCACTTAGGAGCCGTAATTATGGACCAAGACTCCACTGTGCTAAGTGCTGTGCAAATCCAGACCAAAAAGACAGTCTTTGCCCCCCAAATCTCCCCATTAAGGTATCCAAGAATCTTCCAGAAGTGCATTGAGCAACCAGTCCGACATCTGTCCCGTGAGGTTCATTCTTTCTCTCTTGCTCCCCCTAGGGGAAAATTGTGTGAGAATTTTTTAATATGTCAATGAGAGTTACATTGTGCTCTGCTTGTACTAGGAAAACAAGGTCGCAGTATACTTTGCAGTGGAAAGTGGGATTGTGCTTAGTTCCTGGGGGAGTTCACTTTAATTTTGGACTGGCCCCCAAGAACACTCTCTCTCCTGTGCAGACAAACTTTACCCTTGTGGTGGACAATTCTATTTTGCCACTGGATAGGAGCTGTCAATTACAATCCTCATCCTGGAGCTTTTGGATGATCTTTTAGTTACCCTGTCCATAGCCTGTCCATCAAGTGCCTTGAAGATTAGAACTCAGACCTTGAAAATAATGAAAACTGGTTTTTTTCTTAGGTGCAGAAAGGATGATGTCCTGTTAAAAGTGACCATGTTTTCTCTTAGGAAAAGAAATAAAAAACCTGAAGTATGTGTGGGGGGGCCCAAGGGGGCTACTTGGCCAGTTACTGGGCTCCTTTTCACTTTCCATATTTTCCCCTTATTTTTAATTAATATGTTGGGGAATTTTAAGACACAATAAAAGGTTACTTCTAAAATCCAGAACGCAGGGCTTGCTTATTTCAGGTTTGATGTAACCTTTTATAGCACCAGCTCCATCCTTAAACAGTTAATCTTATAGTGACCTATTAAAATAAAATGAATTGTGTTATAATTCATCCTAAAGCAACCCCAGGGTTGGTGTATCAGGTAACTCCTGCCATTGCAGCCCTCATGACGTTTTTAATCAAGTTCAGCTGTAATTGCTGGACTATACACATGCCTCTTTTAATACTCTTCCTACATTTGGGACTAGCGAGTCTGTTTTCTCTTAACGTAGCTAATAAATAGAAAACATGAAAAAAGCCCATTTTGCAGGACTCTGAGTTTTTCCACTGTTCCGTTCTGTCTAGCAATTGTCCAGCAGGCTTATGGGAATCAAACATTTGTCCTTTAAACAAAATTATTTGTGGATTTTCAGTTGTTCCTTGTGTTGCTAGTACCTTGTTTAATGCGTTAGACACAGTCAGTAACAACCACCACAAAGGCAGTTTGGAAGTGGGGTGTGTGTGTGTGTGTGTGTGTGTGTGAGAGAGAGAGAGAGAGAGAGAGAGAGAGAGAGAAATTTCATAGGCATCTTTAAGAGCTCACTGCCTGTGATGAATGTTGAAATGTTGTTTACGTACAAGTCACCTACAGTTTGGGGATGAGAACTTGAAATGTCATGCCTCTGTTGAAACTATTTGTGTAAACAAAACTTCTGTAACTTTCTCTGCTTAGGGGTGAATTTTCTTTTTGTTTCTGAGTCTGCAGCTGTTTTCCATTTCCCAGCAATTTTCATCTGGACTAGTAAAGCTCCCAAGACGACTTCAACTAGCCACATGGGTATCTGGACTCTCTGTGGGGTTTGATTACAAGGACTAACGAACAGCTTTCTGTATTAGAGAATCTCTCCCCAATACCCCCAATTTCTTTGCAGCCTGACCCTTTGTTAGATCTAGCCATTAAACGTATTTCGCTGCTCCTTCTTGGGTGTGTGTTAGACTGGTTTGAGTTTCTATGCGGATAAGGGTGAGGATTTGGACACATTTGCTGAAAAGAAAAAAAACATGGGAAAGACAAATCGAAGGTTCGGATATAATTAGATAATTTCTTAGCCAAAAAAATAATCATAGAAAGAGAAATATTGGCCCCGTGGGTTTTCTTTTCAGTCTGTGTGTTTTGTGTCAAACGTGTTGAAAACGCAGTAACAACATTTGTGTAAAAAAGGACTTTGAAATGCGGGCTGAGTTAATCACTACTTTTCTTGTTTCTTTATTTATTAGAGTATGTGTGAGAGAGAAAGATGTCCGCACACACAATCATTAGAACATTGAATAACATCTTCATCTTCAATTCTGTTGCTCATGGATGTTGAAATCCGTTTAACACCATTGAAATACAAATACCTTTCTTTTTAAATCAGAGCATTGGAGCTTAACCCCAGAAAGAGCTGGGAAGTAACTTCTGTCACCTCTTTCATGTTCCTCCCAGCACAGTTATCTTTGGAGATCTTCCTCTTGAAATCCATGACATTTACCTTGCATAGGAAACTGGTTCTTAATAATAAATCCAAAGAATTTCAATATTAAAAAGTGACTCTTGTTAGGTGCCCCGTCCCTTGAGACACGTCTGCAGGGTTGTTTTCCTTAGGAATTGTCAGGAATGCCTCGTCTGCCAGAGTAAATTGTACTCGGAGCTAGGGGCACAGCTCCTTGGGCTGCCCTTTCACCCTTTCACTTTATATGTTCCTCTTATTAAGGAGAAAAATGTTTCAATATGTTGGAATTTGGGGTAAAGCTGGGGAAGGGAGAAATGGAGCCGAGTGGGGAAGGACATTTTCCAAATACTTTTGGTAACCCCTAGAAGGGTTACATTAAAATGCGTGTCTGTCTCACTGAACTTCATAGGTTTTCCTACCTCAGATCAGAGCGAATGATCTACTGGTGCTACACCACTGATTTCATACAATGACACCAGCACATACATTTTATTCTGTAGAGTTCAGGGAAGATATGGCCTTCCCCACCACCTCCCGTTTTGTTTTTGTTTTGTTGGTTGATAGACTGGTAAATAGCTAAGAAAATTGGGGAGGTTTTGACAGGCAAAAAGAATCAAAGGGTTCACATTCTGGATCCTGGTGTGTGTGTGTGTGTGTGTGTGTGTGTGTGATATTTGGCTTGTCATATTTTCAGATCCGTTTCACTGGGAAATGGGTGACCTGTTTTCAGTGGGAAATGGGTTACCGTTCAGTGGGAAACAGGGGGAAAGGTAGGATCCGTTTCTTTATTTATATAAAACCAAGGCACGATGATTTAAAAACGGATATTTGAAACTTCCTTGGTTAAAAGGGGGGCTTAAGGTAGTCCTTGAGCTCCACTCAGCGTTTCTTTTTGGCTTGACTCCTCAACAATATTTTCCTTTTAAAAACGTGGAATGTTTTGGGAGAAAGTTCCTTAAAGTTGCTGGCAGGACAAGGGAGGGTCTTTGAGGGAGGGGGGCTGTGACATAGGGGAGGATGTCACGTTAGGATGATTAACCAGAGGCAGCAGCTGAAATATTGATAAGGGGAAAACGGAAATCAAATGTCAAGTTGCGGCGGGGAGGGGGCTGGGATAGAAGAGAGAAGAAGAAAAGCGCTCACTCCAGCCGGGCGCATTACAGAAGCCCCCTGAGGATATACAGACTGTCTGGATGTACTAGGGAAATTTAACTTCAGTGCTGCTTTGGATCCAGCCCGTTTATCTCGCCTTTGCCACACTGCCGCAGCAGGGTAACAGTCCAGACCTGGTGGGGATTTTATTTTTGGTCTCAACCTGGATCTTTACAAACTGCTCTTCCACTGGTTGAGGGGAAAGGGTATAAAAGGTGAGTCCTTTGGAAACAATAAACAAGAGCAGTTAACACAAAAAGACCCTTTTAGACTGTGGATGATGCTGGCAGGGCGAAGTTATGGGGAAAGAATCCAGAGTTGCCTTTTAAGGTTGAATCTGAATATGCAGATGTGTTTATTGATTTGAAATATGACTAATTATGCACGGGAGCAAATGAGAGAGCTGATTCAGAGGGAGAGATGAAAGCGGGGGGAGGGAAATTGAGTATGATGAATCCCTGACCCCAGCAAATTTAACGCCCAAGGAATATTACCTTGTTCCCTCAACTCATAAGAGGGCTGAAGGATTTTTCCCCCTCCTTGTTGCAAGTTCAGAAGCTAAAGAAACTGGAGTGTGGAAGGGAGGAAGAGAAAATAAATCGTGCTTATCAGAAACACATTGTCGATTCTATAATCGGTTGCCCCTCTCTGCCAGCTGGCCATGTAGCAAATGCTTTAAAAATTAATAAAAAGGGGCTTACGTGCAGATACAGAAGAATTTATTTGCCAGAGTGGGATTTTTTTAAAAAAATCAACAGATGTTCTCGAGCAGTTCAACCGCGAAGGCTGTGCGGGTAGAGATGTGTTCTCCTGGCATTGCAAACGCGGATCGGTGAATGAAGGAAACGCTGAATGCTGCGTGCCTAACTCATTATAGTGGGGTGCTAACTATGGGCTGGAGGTGCATTTAGAGGGGCATTCCTTGGCGGATAGAACTGCAGCTAAACAGATCGCGGAGCAAAAACCAAATCCCGTTTCAGTTGGGTGGCATCATTTATTGTGTGCGTTGTATGTAAATACATCGCAGTTGGGCTTTCTATCTGTCTTTGAGCGTGTAAACACACTTACAATAAACTACAGCGTTATAACCCTCCAGCCTTTTCTTAACAACCCCCAGAGAGGGATTTATTAGCCGTTGGCAGCAAAACTGCTCGTGGATACGTTGACTGTTGCCGTATAACCTTGATCTTGATGGTGTTTGAATTCAAAGTCTGAGCAAAAATCTGCCTCTGATAACTGTTCCTCGGGAAAATGCGAGCTTCTTAATTAGCAACAATGCGAGTGGGAAGCAAAGAGGGGGGGCTTTTGCTTCTTTTAACAATGGATTTATTGCGGCTGGTGGGCATTTTATAGCACTACTCGGAGGGAATAAAGAGTTCTCTCTAATCTAGGGAAAGAGTATATGGATGTCTGCAGAGAGATTTTAATTTGATAGCAAATTTCATTTGATCAGTGAAGTTTGTTGTTGTTGTTCTGGCGAATGGAAACTCGACTTTCCACAGCCATCACATTTCACGATCCTTCCATTATTAATCTCTAAACTGTGAGATCATTATGTCACAAACCCGAGACTCCAGAGAGAAACACATATTCTGCTTTGCTACAAGCGCTGAAATACAGCTACATTTGACAATGTTACAGCACCTTCTCAAAGGGGAGAATTGCAATTGACAACCCTGTACAATTTTTGTTGCTATTTAGGATTGTATTTTCGTTCGCTATTTTTAAAATTATCATTATCGTTTTGCAATACAACTTTGGGCAAAACTATTATTTGTGGGAAAGGTTTCTTTACATTGGCGCGTTAATGACCCACAGAGTAAAGAAATACAGCTGCCTTCATTCCTTTAACCAAGAGAAACCCCGAGGTTCAAGTCAATAGGGTTAACTAGTCTCACCATGAAAACATGGGTATTTCTGCTAGCTTTTAATTGCTGATTAAGAAATTCACTTAATCAAACGTCAAACTCTCCCTCCCCCCAGTCAAAACTGGAGAGGGTTCTTTTCTGTAAAGCCTGTAGTTAAAAGGTAGATATTCAGTCATGGTTAGTAGTTTACACTGTCTTGTTTTGGTAGAAGGTTTCCTATTTACCTTCTTTAAAAAAAAAAATCATATATTTGATCACAACATTTTCAATGTTTATTATTGGTTTTCATTTTCAAAACAAAGCTATTGTTTGTTTGTTGGTCTTCATTTTTACTTTTTTTCTTATTTTCAGGTCAATTTTAGGGCCTTTTAAATATCTATTAAACTTAGAAGGATGTTTCAGACAGTACCAGACACTTCGTCTTACGTCAAGGTAAGACATGACAGCATCTTTAAACAGGTAATGTCAAAAATTACAATCATCAAAAATTCAAATTATATCTGTTTAAGAGCCTGATCCAGTGCTCACTGAAGTTAATGGAAAAACTACCATTTACTTCAGTGGGAATTAGTTTAATCCTAAATGATCACACTTACACTTAGATGTACAGAGCTCAAAAGATGAATCTATCAGGTGACCAATAACTTATTATAGTGATCTCTTCTTTTATATTATAACCAATATTATCGTGAGGTGTCCTGAATTACAGTATAGATGCTAGATGTTAACCAATATGATAGTGATGATGTTCTAGCAATATTTTACCATAATAGTTCCTTATATTGGTTTCCAATTTTTTGATTTCCTGGCTACTATCTAATCTTGAACCAAAACTAAATTTCATTTTAAAATACCTTTACCTCTCTGCTGTGGAAATCACTGAATTCAATGTACAAAAAATGATTGTCTAGATACGGAAAGTGCTGCATTTTGTCAAAAAGAGTTTAAAGACCCAGCAAAATGGAATTAACTGAATAATAAGCGTCTCTTTCAATTGTTGAGGTAAATAGATTGATGGACCAGATAGTAGTGTATAATATCGGAGCTTGCTTCACATTGTTCCTAATGATCTTCATGTGCAACCTTATTGCATAGGAATATGCAGATTATTTAGCAGGTACATAGATTCACCTGGTAACACCAGACAATGGCTAATGCCACATATCACCAATTCTTGCCCTTCAAATATTTGACTAAGAATCTGATTATTAAATTGAAGAAAGCAAAGTGTGGGTATTAGCTTGTATTGTGATGGGTTGTTATTGCCTCTATTTATTTTTCTACCAATCCCAAAGCAAATTCCAAGGAAAGGGTGGCAGATTCTTGTCCCTTTATAGTGACATTGAGCACTATATTATATTTGACATCATATAGGGTTTTTTTCCCCACAACAGTTCCCAAGAATGTAAATAAACCAAGCCCAAGACATCTGGGTTACACGTTTAAGGCAAACCCTGCAGGCCACAGCACTTAAGGAAAATCTAAAACACAAGACTCTTGTCTCCCAGACTCAAGGAATACAAGAGGGTGTTAACTAGAGCTGGGTGAATTGTTTGTAATGAAAAATGTATTATATTAATTTTGCTTCTTTTTCTCTTTGTTAATGGTCCATGAGCAAATTGTGATTTTTATGTACATAAACCATTATTTTAAATGATTCTCTGAATAATTGCTGCATGTAATCCCTAGGTTGTAGCTTGTTTTGCAAACACTTTGTTGGGAGTATTCAAAATGCACATTTTGTGGTGTGACATGCGCAACTGTTTCTATTTCCTGGTGGAGTGAGTGTAAGTCTCAGGGACCCTCAGGGTCAGGTTTTTAAGCAAAAACTTGCATTGGAAATATTCAGAATTCCATGGTCAGTGAATGTTCTACAAAGTGCACTTAAAATTCTGACTTCCATGAGCACTGCTACTGGTAAATGTTCACTATATTCAGTGGGGTCGGGATCAGACCCTAGAATGCTTGAAACTTAGCTGGAAGTGACCTTAAAAGAGATGCAAACACCATCAGAGCAAAAACTCAAATGACTACTCCTGGAAATGTGTGTGCAGTCACCCAACTTAATCTTTAGAGTGCCAGTAGGCAGGAAATAATCAGGCACATATTCTGGTCTCAAAGAAGAGGTGAACCCACTTTGTCATCCCATAGAACGGTATCCTGGCAGGTTTGCCTTTAATTGTAAGATGTGATCTTGCTGCCACTGAAATCAGCCTATGGAATAGCTGAAGCCTACTGAATTAGGTTTGAGGCCTAAATTGTTAGCATTCATACCGAATGGAATTGGTCAACAACTGCATCAAATTAGCTGTAATGGTGGGTAAGCTTTACTCAGGCAAACTCAACTCCCACTGACCTCAGAGGGTGGTTTTCTTGGGGGAAAGCTTTCCAACTGGACCTATGTTCTTAGTTTCAGCTGAACAGAGATAAACGGTTCATAGGATATTGAACTCACACTGCAACATTTCATCATCATCTGCCATTTATTTTAGGGCAGGGACCCAGTCTCCTGGTATTTGTGTCTAAAGCCTCATGCGCACTGATGTCATTGGGAAAATAACTTGTTTCCATACTTAAGAAATCAACAGTGTTTTGAATGAAGTCTTGTAAGACCCTGATCTGAAGACATTGGGAAGATTTCTGATTGCTTTGGATCAGGCAATTAGACATAAATCACATAAGCAGATGTTTAATTTTATTCACGAGTAGTTGCACTGAGGTCAATAGGACTGCTCACATGATTAAAGTTAAGAATGTGCTTAAGTGTTTGCAAGATCAGGGACTTAATCATTAAATATAAAACAGATAGGATGAAACCCTGGGCCTGCTGAAGTCAATGGCAAAACTCCCATTGACTTCAATGGGGCCAGGATGACACCCATAGAATAGGTGCCTTGTAGAAAACGTTCACCTGCAGTGGAGGCAACAAGGCCTAGTGGCTAGAGCATGGTCTGGGCTTTTAGGAGACTTGGGTTCTGTTTCTAGCTCACTCATTATCTCCTGTGTAGGCTTTAGCTAGTCACTTCACCTTGTCTGTGCTTTGGTGTTCTCAGCTGTAAAATGGGCATAATGGTACAGGGAACTTTGAGATCTACTGATGAACAGTGCCATTTAAGAGCCAGGAATTACCATTAGAGAGTTATCTATTGTGTCCTGCTCCCCCAAACAGTCTTTTGAGGGCTGAGCTGGGAGTATGAGGAGGTTCTGAATTTTAATCCCTTCTTCTGGAAGCCACTGGGCATTTTTTTGCCTCTCCTTTCATCTCTCTGGAAAATGGAAATTATATTTATTTGCCTATCTCTCTGAAGAGGTTAGGAAACTTATTTTAATAAATGCGCCAAACCTCAATTGCCCATTTGTCGCTGGGGTTACTTTTGTAGAGGAGAAAAGCTGGACTGGATTTTTGTAAAGCTCCTTGACTAACAGTGTCATATCTATAAGCATTATGTCAAGACTTTATCCCTTACCTTATGAAGATAAATGTCCTGTCTTTAAATGTCACAACTGAAGCTCCACTCCTATAAATGAAAAGGAGCTTCTGGAAGGGGGTTCTCTGAAAGGGTCCCACAGTGGTGGAATTTGCTTTCCCCACCCAAATTAGCCTAAATATGATTAGCTTTCTTAGAGCTACATTGCAAGGCTCATCTTTTCCCTCAAGCATTTGAAATTGGGCAAGGGGAGTATTGTAAGGGTGAGGAATTGTTGGAGGGGGAAGGGCATCTGAGTTTTTAAATTGCCTGCTTCACTGATGGTGGGTTATATTGAATCATACTGCAGATATTTCTGTGATGTCTTTTTAAGTTGCATCAACAACACCTAGAGCATATGGATGGGTGCCTTTTTCCTGCATTTGCATAATCTAGTAAATAATTATAACAATTTTATAGTTATTTATGTAATCTGAATACATGACTAATTATTTATACCTGAGCATGTGAACAAACCATCCTGATGTGCCTTCACTTGCTAAAGTGGTCGGCAAACAAAATTATTATAAACTAATTATAAGTCCCTATTGTTTTCTTCAACATAATTATATGAATGTATATATATCCCTTATGCCATTACTGTACTTGCTGATCTACAAGGGCTGAATAATCTGCAGAGTACATCAGTGTGTGCTAATCTCATCTAAGCATAAGTACTTGACTTTAGAGAATGAAAAGTGTAATGTAAATTGGAAAATTAAATTTAAAAAGAGAGCACTGGAATGAGAACTGAGTCTTAACTGTGTGGGTATGGAAAGTATTAAGGCTATAAGCAAAGCAATATGACCTCTGAATACTGATTTTCCCAGGTCTTATCATTGCATTCTGGCTTCGCTGAATCATAGTAGCATTTACTCCCCTTCTGCACTGTCTGTGCTAGAGGCAGTGCACGACTGGATTTTGATTTCCATATTCTGTTGTACCTCTCCTCCTCCCTCTTAATAAGGATCCAAGCCACAATTTCCCCTCTCTCTAAGGCAAGGTCTAAAATTGGTCGGGTCATGTGGAATCACACAGGTGGCCAACAGACTTTGCAAAATTGGAGATAAGTGAGGCTGGGAGAACAGTGACAGGGCCGTGTCAGATGTTCCCACTCAGTTGCTGCTTAGATGGACCTGTTGGGGGAATCACAGGGTGAAGTGCTATGTTAGGAGGTCAGCCTAGATGATCACAATGGTCCCTTCTGAGGACCACTAATATATAAGGCATTATGGAGGAGTGGGGCGATAGGTACAGTTTTTCCCTTCTCACCCTTCAAATTCTAATGTTTCAGAGTGGCAGAAGAAATGGGGCATCTCCAGGCTAGATCTCCCTCCAATATTTTGTAGGGGGTTGTATTCCCTCATTTAAATGGCAAGCTCCACATTTTGGGGGTATTTTCTTGCTCTTTTCAGGACACAGAAGAGAAACTCACATGCCCATGATTAATAAAAATGCCTATTTCACATCTTGCACTTTTCCTCAGTAAATCTCAAAGCACTTCACAAACTGTTAATGTATTTATCCTCACAATATCCATGGAAGGAAGGAAGCATTGTTATCCCCATTTTACAGATAGGAAACTGAGGCCCAGAGAGACTAAGAGACTTGCCCAAGGTCACAAAGGAAGTGTGTGGCAGAGCAGGGAACTGAAGCCCGGTCTCCCACAGCATAAGCCAATGCTCTAGCCACATGCATTTCAGGTTATTGTAAGCAAAACTTCTTTGTCATCTGATATTTGAACTCCTGGACGTGGCAATACTCTTGTGTTTCAACTGAGCACAGCAAACTCTGCTCTGTCGTCCACCACTAATAGCACCAGATGCAGTCACATAGCACAGTCAAGTTTCAGACCAGTCCACATCTGGCTGCCCAGGAAGTAGCTTCTACAATGTATTCGAAATGCTTCTACAATGTATTCTTGATTGTTACAAAACAATCAAGTTTCATTCTCAAGCAATGATACTCGCAGGCTTCCTTCGAGAGCACTTTAAGCCTTCTCCAGCTTTGGACTGTGCGGCCACGCACTTACGAAAGTGAACAAAGCTACCATGCATTTTCCACTGTAGACATTTGCACACAAAAAGGGCTCGGATTTTAAGCAAGCCAGAAAGGGGAATTCACTCCAGTCGGAATGAGATGGGTGGGGGAAAGAACCATAGTTTAAGTGCAAGAGTTCTTGCTCTTTTTTTTTTTAAAAAAAAAAAGATTTTCATACAGCCATAATGTTTGTGGTGTTATACAAAGAAGCATATTCATAGAAGCAAAATAGCCTGGGTGGATGGAAACAATATTTGGTTTGTTCTTGGTTTCACCCTGCCTGGAGGGTTTACAAGAAACCCAAAGAGAGAATTTTTGATGGCCAAAACACTGACATTTTAATTGGAGAGGAAAATATTAAGGCTATTGACAAACACTGACATTGACATGTTATCATTTCCTGCTCCACAGTAGAAGCCAAAGACTAGTGCTGGGACAGGCTGCGAGACAAATAATCATTTTAAAACGTTTGCGAAGGGAAACTTTCTGGGGAAATCATGCCAAACTAACCTAGTGAGAGGAAATATTTTAGTTAGTGAATTCATTGTTTAAAAAAAAAGGAAAAGGAAGAAAAATCTGGGTGGCTTGACTGACAATGGAATGTTTCCTACAGGTGTTCAGTGAGAAGAATGCTGGAGATATAATTGGGTAGAGAGGTAGGAGAAATTGCAGCACACTCGTAAGAACTTGTACAGAATCTTAGCAGCAGGGAAAGGAGAAATGCAAAGACTTCGTAGACTGAAGTATTTCAATCTATGCAGCACTGTTCCCACTCAGTCCACTTTCTAGTACTTTATCCATTGCTGCATCGTTGTTGTTTTTGTTTTGTTTTTGTTTTTTGTTTTTTTTAAAGAAAACCTCTTGGTTTCCAACAGGAGTTGTCAATTTCTCCCCAACTACACTCAGGAGGACTGGAGCAGGTATCTCTAGGAAAGCTGGGAATTGCAAAAGATTTGTGGCCATGAATATGTTTGAACTTTGTTTAAAACATTCCAGTCGGGTGCATGAACATGGGAGCTGGAAAGGAACTCCTATGTCATCCACATACTTACTATTGATTAATACAAGAGCATACCAAATCTTTCCTTTTTTATGCTCATATCTTGAGCCAGCAACACGGCTAAAACTCCAGCGGGGTCTTGATTAATGTGTTATGACAACTTAGTGCTGAAGGATTTAATTCTTGTTTGCGCCTACCTTTTATTTTAGAATATTTAGACTTTAAAAATACGTTTCCCCCCCCCCCATTCGTGTGACTTATGACTTGTTCTTCAACCCTATAAAATGCAAACGTTGGGTGAAAAAGAATTTACATTGTTTCTTTCGTAGTTTACCTTAAAGGTATCATTTGAATTTATACAGGGGAGGGGAGAAACATTGTTTATCCTGGAAGCGCAGCATACTAAATCCCGTTTTAAAATAAAACAGGCCTTAGGGCACAGGGGACAAGCTTTTATATTCAAAGACTCCTGCTTTTCCAGACACCAGAATCCAAGTAACCAAACCCCCCTCTGTAAGTCACTACCTCTCCTACCTTCTAAAAAATGGAAAAAAACCCACCCCTCTCTCTTTCTCTGAATATGTATTTTGTATTCTAGCCCCTTCTGCATCCTCCCAACCACTGTGTCAAAAAAAAAAAAGTGGATGCTAAGAGGGGTGAAAACGCTTTAAATCTCTTCTTCAAATCTCCAAATATCTGGAGTCTGAGGAATAAATTCAAAGCAGGCACGGGCGCCCGAAGAGAAGTTAGAGAGAAATATTCTGTTCCATTCAAGCGCATCAAGGGTCTAGCTGAAGTCTTGTTTGGCTAAGGTCAGACGAGACTGGGTTCTCCAATAAAAATAAATCTCAAATTAATTATGGCCTCAAGCGAGGGGCCAGACTTTTGGAGCTGGTGCGCCGCAGTCTGTGTTTTTGGCCTTCAGTATTTTTGGGTTTTTTTCATGCTTAGCTTTTCAATAATTGTGGGGTAGTTTGGTTGGCGGGAAGAGGAGGCAGGGGATGGGGACTGGATTATTGGGACATGGATCTCAAATAAATCTACCCAAGCCAGTTTAACCCCCTTTCTGCACAATTGTGTGGTAGCTTCAAAGCTATCCTGTATCTTCTTCACAACATCTGCGGAGACACTTAATTTTATTCAGTGGTTATTAGCATCACACACCTTTTTCTAGGACTTGCTTTCCAAAAAATCGTTCGTATTCAGCAAGAGCTCTGAGTCCTGGGACCCGATCCTGCACCCCACTGCTCTGTTACATGGGTGGAAATCTGGCAGGGATTGCAACGTATCCGATTTTACCCTTGCAGCTGAGAGCAGAATTTTGGCCCTTTGGTTTCAATGGCAGTCTCTCCTGGGGATCGGGCACTAGGCCTGGCTTTCCTTCTTTGCTTTGGAAGAAAGTGGATTTTGAAAACACTTCGCCTTTTAATTCTGCAGTGAAGTTAGCTCCACATCGCAACCCAACCCTGAAACTTTCACTGAAGTCGATGGGACCTTTTCGTCTAGCCCACTTCTCCCGACTCCCCCCCCCCCTTCCGCTAATGCATATCCAAGACTTATTTTTAAGAGGAACTGTTAACACAATTTCTGGGAAATGGGCCACTTTCTAGGTACAGAGTCAGAGGGGGCTGGCTGACCAGTTGCTAACCGGTTTCCTTCATTTGCTACAAAATGACGAATGACCTCAAAATATTGCATTCTGAACCAGAACACAAGGTGATACTGTCTGATTACAACAGGCAACAAAATAGACCCATACAAGTTAATGCCCTACACGCTTTTAAACGCGCCGCTCAGGCCCAAATATGTTGCGATGGTTACTCCACCTTTGAAGAAATAGTAGATGTAAAAGAAATATACAAAGTTTGAAGTTGTGGCCAAAATATTTCTGCATGAATCAAAGGCAAAAAACACACATTTGCGGGTATCTCTCCATGCATTGGACTACGACGTGCAGTTAGCTCTTTTGGTGCTGAATACTTTAGGCTAAATATCATAGGCCACATTCTAGCCTGATGTATACTCCCTTGATTTCAGTAGGGTTACACCCAGAGATGAGTATCCACCTCCTATGTGTTTGAGGCCGAACTCTGTGTGATTCAGTTAAAGGATAAAGAAAAAATGCTAGGAGATTATGAGCAACATTTAATTCAATATTTTAGACTAGAATTTCGTTTCCTTCATAAATGTATTAGAGAGAGAGAGAGAGAGAGAGAGAGAGAGAGAGAGAGAGAGAGAGTCGTTTAACCTGCCTGAATGCAAACATTTGAAATCTGTTAAGGTAAAAACTATTGTAGGTGGCAAAATCAAATAATTTCCCAGTTGTCAGTAACTTAATTAAATAAATCAGAATTATTTTATCTCTATAATTATGTACCAAAAAGTCGAGCATTAGGTTAAAAGTTACACACATTAACCAGAACTGTACACAAGCATTTCATTTTGAGATAACTTTTGCCTTTCTCTGGGAATTAAAATATTTAACGTTAAGGAAATCACATCCTGTATTGTTATTATTGTATTCATTATTTGGGATTTTTCCCCCTTGCACTGATTCTATCAAACTGTTGAATTTGAGTCGGTGCACATCAGTTGGGATGATCCAGAGTTTGGCAAACCAGATTTATGAATATCCCAGCTTTTTTCAGAAGTTTGAGATAACTTCAGGGGGTGGGAGATTAGAGAAAGTTAGGAGGTAAAACTTCTTTTGTTCCGTTATTATGGGAAAATAATAGTGTGTTCAGCTTGTCTGGTTTAATGTTTTACAAGTTCACTTATTTTGTCTCTTGGGACTTTTCACCAAACTTTTTTGTAAAGACCAAACAGAAGGATAAGGGGGAGGGGAGAATGGATGACAAAACAGTGTGTTGTAGATCCACTCTATCAGGCAGCCCTAATATGCTTCTATTTGACTCATTTTCTTTAAGTCACTTCTAAGGAAATAGCTGTGGCATCATATTTCAGATTTTTTGCAGTTAAATCCTGACCTATTGAGAGCCAAAAACCCATCTCTAAAGTGTGTGTGTGTGTGTGTGTGTGTGTGTGAGAGAGAGAGAGAGAGAGAGAGAGAGATTACTGTCCATATTCTTACATTTGTGGAGAAATTGGGATCCAAAATAATTTTTAAAGTGTGCGTGCATTTATTTGCTGTATCTTGGCGTCTTAGAGATGGCGCTATAGTCAGGAATCAGTGTATGTAAATTTCCGATGGTTTTTAATATATTTTGTACATTTCCGATGATTTTTCACTGCAGTTCTTCAGAATCATGCCCTCTAAAGACCAAAGCGCCCTTTTCTTGGTTTTTGGGTGACATAGGCACTTTCTATCGCCCTTGAGGGGGTATAAATCCTCTGTCTGACCTTACCCCCACTGTTACTGTTCGGAGGTTGGTATTAATGCTGTTCAGAAAGGAAATAATTTGGGCTTGGGGAGGATGCGTTTCATTCTTCTCCTTAACCTCTTGGTTTTCTGGAGCTAGCGGCTCCCATGTGGTGATACCGAAGGGGAAGTGGAGGAAAGAGGTTTTGGTGTTTTATTTGAGGGCGGGTGGAGGTGGGGGAAGGAAAGAATGAAATGGGGGATGAGGGAAGCAAAGGGTTAACCGTGATTTCTTTTAATTGAACTGCAGTTCTTGTGGCTCTAGGCACAGGGGGACTTGACCTCGCTAGCTGTATCCAGATGTGCTGCTCTCAGGGGACACCACTGCAGACCCCTGGATTGTAAAGCAGACAGCAGGGGGGGGGGCAGGAGGGGAGAGGGAAGGCGGTCGGTCGGTCCCCCCTCCAACTGACCCCCCACCCCCGGTTGGAGACGGCCACAGTCGCTAGCAAACAGCAAGCCAAAAAGGTCCAGGTCTGATCACGTCCAGTCCCCCTGTCTCTGCCTCTGCACTGAAAATTGTAGCTGAATTGATGAGGCTAATTTCGCGAGGGGCTAGAGGGAGGGGCAAGAGGGGTCCGCTGTTCTGCTAGCTTTGCTCTTGGAGAAATAAAGTATTAATAAGGCGCCTCTGCCGCAGCTGACTAGAAACACGAGGGTCATTTTGTTATTTTTTGGGGGGGACATTACTTTGGACCGAGGTGTGACTCCCCCCCCCCCCCCGGGGGTTGGATTAAAAATCAGGGGGGAAGCGAGACTGGACGCAGCTGCACTGGATAAGGTAATAAACTCCGGAAAGGGAATATGATGCTGAACGGACACCTAGAAGTGTCCTACCTTGAAATGGATTTCTTGGGTCCCTCTCCCCGAATTACTGTCGTTATCTTTTGGATTCTCCTTGGGCTGCGGCAGCTCGCATTGCAGAAGTGGGGAATAAAAAGATGCCAAACATGTTGCACGCTGCGCCCTGTTGCTGGATAGTTTTGTTTGGGGTTTTGGGGAGGGGAGAAGGGGTAGAAAGGAGCGTTTGTCTCTTTTGCCTTGATTGTTCTGAGAGCTTTTCAAAAGCTTGGCTCGGTTTGGTTGGATGTACTATTTAGAAGAGGAAATACACGGCCTCTAGCTGGATGAATGGCTGCAGCTATTGTCATCTACTTTTTAGTTCCAGAAGAAAGATTGAGAAGGGTGTCCCCCGCCCCCCCTTCTATGAGAGTGGCACCAAATTTGCCACAGCCGAGAGGACAGCTCTGAGATTTTATTGGCTATTATTATTTTTGCCACTTTCCCGTTAGTAAACTAGTGATCAGTGGCTTTTTCTCTGGAGATAGCTGGGCAAATTGACCGGGGCCCTGATCCGAAGCCCGTTGCAATGAAGCGGGCAGTCTCCCTTTGACTCAATGAGGCTTTGGGCCAGACCCTGAGATTCAATAAATATTTCAAAGGTTAATACTGATGGGGAAAAATGAAATGGCTTTAAATATAGATATAAGTGAATAACTAAACCACCTTACTGTAATGCACTGTTTTAAATCAGTTTCCCCTCCCCCGCCTTTTTTAAAATAGCACAGTACATTTCGATGTGGTGGAAGCTTTCACAGGACTTTTAAAGGGGTGGGAAAGCAACCCACAAAAAAGTTTTCTAAAAATAACGTTCCTTTCAAAACTACAGGGAACTTCGAGTTCCTTTGCTTGGAAAGGCATCAAAAATTGTATCTGAATGGAAGAAGGCACTTGACATGCTTAAATTGAATGGCGTTGCCTGCCCTGAATTATAGTCACCGCTATTTTCTTGGTAACAGCAGCACCTAATCTAGCATTCCTCACTCAGGCCAAAGTCACTGGGATCCTTGCCTGAGTAAGGACTGCGGGAGGGGGACAAGAGCGTGTTCTAAAGAGACCATTTAAATCGGCAATCTTTTCCTGTATGCCCCAGACTGAATTACATTTACGGTCCCCCCCTCCACCTCCGCTTTAATTTTGCCTGTGACTGGAAAAAGCATTAATAAAAAAAACCTGTGGGAAGAGATGGAAATTCAGACTCAGGCTACTTGGCTTCAGCCAAAGAAAAAAAAAAGGACACGTTAAACTAGACTTTATGATGACACACACTGCAGAGCAGAGCTCCGCCGAGCTAGCAAACAAGAGCCACCCCAAAAGAAACCGCTATTGTTCTGCCCTGCTCTTATCTGAATGGAGCAAATATCCTGGATGTAAAATACAGATATATTGTAATCGAGAAGGCAGGACCAGCGGGGAGACAGAATGTTTCCTCCTCAAGTGACTTCACTTCCCAAAATTAGCAGAAAAAAAAGTTTCATCCGGTTAACTGTCTCTTTTTCGCTCCACTGCCCCAACCGAAAGTAAAAAAGAGCGAGCGAGCGAGCGGAGGAAAGGAAAGTAAAATCACTGGGAAGGGGGGAAGAGAGAAAGGAAGATAAGAACTTCAGGGGGCTTCGCTTCCAGGCCAAACCGGGTCAATGTGTGGAATATTGGTGGGGTCGGCTGGAGATTATTCTCGATGGACGGAACTATTAAAGTAAGAGGAATATCGGGGGGCGAGGGGGCGGTTGTGGGGAGGAGACAGCCCCCACTCCAGGAGCGTGGGGGGAGGGCTGCGTTTTGGAGCGGTGCGCGTTTGGGGGAGGGAGGGGGCGCTGGATCTGGTTCAAGTACTGAGCCCAGGAAGAGTGGCCCGTTTCTCCTCCTCCGGCCAGCCTCCCCCTTTCACGCTTTCCTTGTCTTCCCCTTCCTGGGGCTGCGGGAGGTCGCGGTTGGGAGGGTATTGGCGGGCCAGCGCGCAGCGGGTGTCCTCCGGCCACATTGCGCACGGCTGGGGCGAGACATGGAGGCGGCGGGGTGCGTGTACCGTGGGGGTGGTGTGTATCTGACACGCGATCCCTTTATTTCGGGGCGTTTGCCCCAGCTGGGAAAGGCGGGCTCCTCCCCTGGGAGCGGAGCGGGGTGCAAAGTCGCCGCCCTGGCACTCAGAAAGGGGCTTGGGGTGCAGTGCGCGGACCCCGCTTGGCTGGCGATGCGCAGCCAGCTCCGCGCTCTCGGGAGGAGGTCTCAGTCCCCGCCCGGCCTGCCGTGCTGATTTCAGAAGCCAGCCCGCCACCCTTGCGCCGCCAGAAGCAATGACAGTTTTCTCCCCAGCTCCGCTGGCGCACGAGTTGAGAAGACGCAGCCGGTCTGTGCGCTCAGCGCGGTTGAGCTTTGGATTCCGGAGGCCGGGGGACAGAAAAGCGCGTCTTATTTTCAGCACAAACTCAAAGTGCCTGGGGCTGGCGCAGGGGATCAGCTCCCAGGCTAGCCCCAGATGTTCCTCCCCCCTCCCCCCGCAACCCCCTGCGTAGTTAGATGTCAGCGGGCTCCGATTTCCCCACTTTCTGCCAGGTCTGGTGGAAAGGCAGCGCTGCGAAGGCGGCCGGCTGGCTATTTCCCTAGCCGTCCTAATCGAGCGTGGGTGTAACAGAAACTCTTCCCTCCCCTGGCAAAAAGAGCACCGCAAACTCTGTCCTGTGCTTTTCCAAGCCATGACCATTGCAATCTACTGTGGAAGGTCAGTCCTTACTCCCCTGTGAGGCAGGATCGGGCCCGCACATAGCAGCTACTATTGCAAGCAGAGTTGTACCCCCCTCCCCCAGTTCGGCTGTAAAGGGATTTGTGTAAATTTGTGATCCTCTCTCTCTGAGCGGTTTTTTTTTTTGTTTGTTTTTTTTAATTTCGCTCTGCAGCGCAGAAGCAGTTGCAGCAGACCCGACTTGAAGCGAGAGACGCTGTGGGTGTGTTTGGGTTGGAGGATTTCGAAAGATGCCTATCGCATGGGTGGGGTGTTGATCTCTGAGGTCTGAATTTTTTTGCTGACCTGGGGGAAAAGAAGCTGCAAACTGGCAGGAACTGAAACTTCTCCATTAGGCTGCAGATGGGAACAAGTGCAGAGTTTGGAAGAGTCTCCCTGCAACCAGGGTTCTCAATCTTTTTCTTTCTGAGCCTCGCTTCCCCCCTCCCCCAGTAAAAACTCCAGGGCCCCCTTGTGCCACAACAACTGTTTTTCTACATATAAAAGCCAGGTCGGGCATTAGGGGGTAGCAAGCTGGGCAACTGCCCAAGCCGCTGGCCATAGGGTGCCCCACAAAGCTCAGTTGCACCTGCTTTGGCAGCAGCCCCTGGTGACAGGGGCTCAGGGCCAAGGCTTCAACCCCATACGGCCCAGCTTTGTCTTTCTGCCTTGGGCCCCAGCAAGTCCAATGCCAGCCCTGCTTGGCAGACCCCCTGAAACCAGTTCAGGGCCCCCTGCCCTGTTGAGAACCACTGCCTTAAAGGAAGGGGGTGGGGGGAGAGCAGAGATGAAAGGGAAGAAAGGGGGAATGATGTGGGTGGAAGGATTGAAAGTGAAAACACTGGAGATATGACTGGAGTAGTTCAACTCTTTTCTCCTCAATCCTACAGACAGGACAGCCCCAGTCAGTGTCTCTCTATGGAAGAAATGTAGGTGGTTCCCATCCCCTTTGCATCTCATAGCATCCCTGTGAAGCAGAGAGGCCTTCTTTTTATTCCCAGTTTACAGCTGTGGTACTGACACACACTGACTTGCTCGAGTCACACTATGACTCCACATCAGAACAGGCACTTGGATGCAGGTGTCCTAAGTCCTAGGCTCTGTTCTAACCACTGGGCTGGCCTCAGCATCTTCTATTATAGCCAATGGCCTATTTTCTTCCAATCTGAAACCAGCAATACCCTGTTTAAAGAAGCCCTATTGTTTGAACTAAGATACCAGGATTCAAGAGTTCTGCCCCGCAAGTCATTGTCCGGCCTGTCTTCCTGTGCCTGACTTACCCAGTCTGTAAAGTGGGGATAACACTTATCTGCTTTGGTAAAGTGCTGTGAGATTTGTGGTTGAAAATTGCTCCATTAGCACCCTCGGGATACAGGTGAAGGGAATGGGGGAGGATGTGGCTTGCTTAGAGTGCTCTAGCATGGCAGGCCTGGAATGTCATGCACAGAGCAACCCCAAGATCAGCTGAGTGCAAAGAGAGCTTCAAACACCCCCTAGTGCCCTGCCTTGTGTTTTATTGCTGTACCCAGCGTCTAGCCCAGAGGTCTCCAAACTTTTTGAGACGAGGGCCATATTAGATTTTTGAAGGGGCTTCACGGGCCGCTACCGCAGCCTCCCCCTTTGCTCCTTCAGCCATGCCGCTGCTGCGGCCCCCCTCTTTGCTCCTCCAGCCTCTGCCGCGACCCCCCCCCCCCTTTGCTCCTCTGGCCGTGCCGCAGGGGCACTCACCCCTTTGCTCCTCCAGCCACGCCGCTGCTGCCACTCCCCGCCTTTGCTCCTCCAGCTGCACCAGAGAGCACTCACCCCTCCACACATGGGGCTGCCAGCAGCAGCTCGCGGGGGGTGGAGGGGTTGCAGCTGGGGCTGGGGGGCCAGACAAATCAACGCCGCGGGCCGGATCCAGCCCTCAGGCCGTAGTTTGGAGATCCCTGGTCTAGCTCAATGGCTTTAATAATGTGCGTATGATTTGTGGGTGGGTCTTTATAAATGTTTGTCTCTTCAAAAACCCAATCCATTATTAGGGGGACAAACCCCAAAGTATACCACATTCTCCAGGGAATCATATTAGTGTCTAACTGTGGAAAGGATTTTGGAGAGGCTGGTATGAAAGATGATATCCAGAATAACACTATGTCTTGTACTGAGTGGGCAGTCAAACATGCCAGAGGATGAAGTCGTGTAAATCTTCTATCTCAATTGACTTCAGTTGTGTTTGCATTCTGTAAATGGCAATGGAAGAAGATGGCTGGGAGAAAACAAATTGGGTGTACTCTCTCCAACTTGTTTCACATAAGTAAACCTGTTTTAATTCATGCCTTTAGTAATTTCAATAAAAATGTATGTGCGCACAGTCTTATTTTGGATTAAGAGTGTCCTATTTTGATATAACTGAAGTTGATTATTTTTATCACCTTACATTAAATGACAATAGGAACATTTTTCTTCTGAAATGTGTCCCATACAAACTTCCACCAAAAAAGCTAAAGCTGTGAATTAAAACCAGATTAGTTGTTTCACTTCTAGTTAGTGTGTAAACAAGACATAAGTGTATTCTTCTGTCATGCACAGAGGTATATGGGCACCTGGCAAAGGCCTGTTGTTACTAAAAAGCACGTTTGGGTGACTGTTGCTCCCCTGATGCAGAAAGCTCAGTTTGCCACAATGTAGCAGACATAGGAAAGACTTAGACCATTTAAAGGGCATATAGTGAAAAGCCCACATCACTCAAATGGGCAATGACAACCATCTACCTCATTCTCTCCCCTGTACAAGTGTGTGTTGGTGTTGGTGCCATGTTGGTGCCAAGTGTGTGTCATGTGTTGGTGCTGCTGCAGCCAGGGGTGTGTGTGTGGAGCGGGTGTTTCTATTGCAATCACTGTTCCTTGCCACTTGTAAACCGGAGGCGTTCATAGTCGCTCTGAAACCTGGCCCACAGAGCCTCAGACCAAGAACGTGTTTCTTTTTGAGAAACACGGTTTAAAAATCTGTCTGGCCATTTTTAAACTCCCTGGCTCTAACCTTTTCTGGCAAGAAGACTTTTGACTCAAAGTGCAAAAACATTAATTTGCAGGTGGAGAAAATGGCTGACACACACACCTGCATTCATTACTCAGGATGTCTTTCTGTGTGATCATTAAAAAACAGCTTGGACTTCAAACACATGAGATTTTCAAGGCATATGTTCTTAGACCCCTGATCCTGAAGTCCTTATTCAGGTGAAACATCTGCTTGAACGGCATTGTAGACTTCCAGGGGATGATCAAAAAAATCTGTTAAAAGTCATTGCAGAATATTCTTAGTAGTCCCTTCCTATACAGAGATATTTTAACACTGTGACTTATTTTACTGGGTCATTCCCCCAAAGAGACATGTACCCAAGTGTGTGACTTGATCAATGGGATTTCTGCCTGAGTAAGGACTGCAGGATCATGCCTCAAACTGGTGCACTCTCCACTCCAGGTATTTAAACAAAGGTTTTGGTTCTGCTCCCATGGAAGCCAAAGGAATATTTTGTCAGTGACTTCAGTGGGTTGGGTGCAAAAGCAAGCCCCCAATAATTAGCACCTAGAATATTCAGATTAGAAACGCTGAGCATGTCCATTAATAAACTCTTGGGAGGGATTGTGCAGGCTTCTGCAGTAAGGGTGATATATCTCCCTTGGCATGTTGACCACTCTGTACTCCTTGGGCACCATGGCAGCCATGCTGCCTGAAGAGGAGTCAGCAAAGAGGCTGGCAGGGGAAGGGAACAATCTGGGCTGACAGGAAGCCAGTGACTCAGGCCCCCTGCACTGGCAGCTCTAGGATTTTACCTGTTACTGCAGCCTGTAGGCTGGCTTGCCTGGAGAGGGAGACTGCGCTGTGGCACATTTCCCTTCCTCATTCCCAGCTTTTCACGAGTATGCAATCCACCCACTTAGGCCTTGGGCCAACGGGGTTTCAGCCTGCTGTGGTGTTCACGCTAAGAGGAAGTGGCCAGTTTGCTTGGTAACTGGCACTTTCTTGAGGGTTTCATACTTTTATTTATTTATTTTAAGTGTTCCGATACTCTTGCTAGGCAGGAGCAAGAGAGAGACAAGGGCTCCTAACCCTCCTGTGCAATGTGCGCATTTAAGGAGCAACCCAGAGGCAAGTTAGCAAATCAGAGTAAAATTGATTTATTATCTTGTTAAGGGGACCAAAAGCAAGAAGAAATGAGCAAGGGGGAAGAGAGATTTGAAATGGTGTGACAGAGAGAGTAGAAATGGTATGACAAGCTGATGAGATACTGACTCTTGTGGCAGTCAGACAGAAGCCATTATTTAATGCATTATCATCTCCTCTTGCAATCCTTATGCAGAGCCTCCCCTTGATTTGAATTCACGTCTTCTCTGCAGGATCAGGCCCTGAATGTATACAATACAATTTTATGTCATGGAGCATCTTGATACAAATCTCCACTTATAATGTTAGTGGGTAAAGGAAACTACTTCTATAGCTCTGCAAGGTTGACTTGCAGTTGTGAAATAAATGTGTGCCATTTTGCTCAGGCTTATGTGACCAGGTAATGAAAGACCCTATGTCCCATCTCACGTGTGCATGAGCTGGAGAGTGAAAGGACCCACAGGAGACTTAACCTTAGATTTCCAGACATCTGTGGTTTTGTTTGACACCTAACGTTCAGTAGCATAGTTCTAGTATTTGCGTGTGTGAGCATGTGTATGTGAGTCTATGCCTGGCTCTATGAGATGGGCCTGATTTATAAATTTAATTCCACAATCTAGACATGAATCCGAAAATGTAGAGGGCTGTTGTGATCCATTATTCTGGCTATGCCTTGTGTCTGTGTGTGTGTATGTATATATATGCGAGGTGAAGATAGGGACGTATAACAATGATATGTACAAAGACCTAAATTTGGGTGTGCATACTGGGTCCTGATGTGTGTGCATGGACGCTGTTTGAGGGAATTGGGTGGTAGGGATTTTCTAGTGTGCAAATATTGATTGACCCAAAACTGTGGGTGCAAATGTACAGGCTGTTTTTTGAAAACATGGCTTAGAATAGCAACATGCAAATGAACCATTTCCAGAACTGGCAGAAAGTGACATTAGATTGCGGGCCTGGTTCTCTGCTCCCCTGCACCTTGGGTCATTATTGACACTGGTGCAATGGGAGTGCAAAGTCCATGTGAATTTTGACCATTCTGATTTAAGAGTGCTTCACGCTCACTCATGCACTACTATAAATGAAAACACGAGGTAGAGGGCAATGCAGAGTCTGGCATGCAATGTTTAAAATATCAGTGCCTTTAAAATGGTGATGCGACAACAGCCTATTTTCTCTCTTCCCCTCTTTACTCGCGGCCACATAATTACTGATGTGCATCTGCCACCCAGTAACAGCAGTTGAGAAACCTGCCTCTTGCATGGAAGCGGCAAGGACTTAACCCCAAGAGGATTTTCCTTCAGCTTGGGCACAAAGGCTTAAACAGACAGCATATCCCCGTCATAGGTTATTGGAGAGGCATCCTGTTTGTCTTCTTGTTCCTTAAGTGGCCACCAGCATTGTAATCAGTGGGGATGTTGACACAGTCATGGGATCAGGCCCATAAAATATCCAGTTAAATGAGACACTGTATTTGAATATACAGAGTTCAACTAAGACAAAATGTTTAAATGCAAAGGTCTAAAGTTAGGTGCCTAAAGTGCACCTAAATAGGCAGCCTGGTTTGCAAAGGTGCTGACTGAATATCTACAGCTCCCACTGATCTCTGTGGGTGCTCAGCTCCTCTGAAAATCAGGACCTTACTTAGGCACCTGAATATGGTTTTACATGCCAAAGTTCAGGCCTCCGGTAGGCTGGGATTTGCAAAGTCATCTAGGAGACTTAGCTGCACAACTCCCAGTGAAATGAATAGGAGTGACACAGCTAAATCCACCTCATCCTCTTTTAAAATCACAGCCTCTGCCTTCATCTCAGTAACGGTACAGAACACAATTTAAATCACATGTCCCATGGGAAGAGAGAAGGAGTTTTATTTACGATGCAGTAAGGAAATAGTGCTTTGTCCCCCACGGATACCAAGTGTTCTGTCCTTTCCTGCTTCATTCTTCCTAAACTTCAGCTCAGTAATCCAGCAGAACACACCGTTCTGTGGAAAAGATAATGCACAACATTAGGCCAACTGGTTTACAAACACAGGCCTTGATCGTGCACTGAGAGCTATCATTTGGGGAAGTGGGGCCAGTTAGAAGGGGCTAAGAGGTAGGGTGTTCTTTGACCTTTGAGCAAGGTTTTCACACTTGCTCAACGCTCAGTAAGCCATGGAGCCAGGGGCGGGGGGTGGGGGGAAGGGGAAGAAGAGGGGAATGGCCCAAGCATTTTAAGTACTAGTCCCGCACTGCCAGAGCCATGTGGAGTATCACTCTGGTTGTGTGATTACATTGCCTCTGAAATTTGACTTGGTTGTCCCCCCGCCCCCCGTCCAGATGGAGGGGCAGCTGGGCCAAATGCAGTTGTGACATGGCACACGGGAAGTCTGTTCCTGTACAACAGAGCACAGAGGAGTGCATCAAAAACGTGAATCTTGAAGGCACCGCTCATGCACTGCGTGGATAAGAGAGAGGGTTGAAGGGAGATCAGGGGTCCCTGCGGGGAGAGGGGATACAAGATAAGACAGGCTGGAACAGGGTTTCTGCCACAGAAGGGGGACTGGAATTAGCCCCCCAAGAAATAGCTAATTTGGTGCCAAGAATGTGGAGTCCAACTGACATCATGATCAGGGCTGTAAAGAAGGGCCAGATCCCCAGCATCTCCAGGAATCAGATCTAAATAGAGCCTGTCAATTGTGCAGATGCAGTAAGAATACGGAACGGGCAGGAGATCCTTTCGTTAGTCATTTGCTTATTTCTCACCCAGCAAAAACTGCCCTTCTTTCCTAATGCTGGTTTTGATTTGCAAAGCGAAGGAGGGAAATTAGCAAAAGTACAGTATTCTAAGCTAACTGATGAGCAAAAATAAGATATCCAAGTAGGGCATATGGGTCTCAGTGTAAGGTGTGGTGAGAAGTGGAAACTGATTTCATTTGCATTGAAAAGAGGATAGATTCTTACTGAAGCCAGTTTGTAGTGGATTTTTTAATATATGTATATATAAAATATGTAATATATGTATGTATAAAGAGAAGCAAAGCAAGGGGTTAACAAAAAGCGAAATGGTCATTTTTTACACCAAGAAACACAATTTGGCTCTCTGGTTTCTTCTGAATAGCTCTTCTTGTTGTTCCAAGCTTGATTGACTTATAACTGCATCTGAACCTACTTCACATCAGTTCCTTTTATCAGCCCAAGTGAGACTTCCTGTGCTCCGCAGTCTGGTTTCCTGATGTATTTCCTTTTTCCTTTTAACAGAACAAAGGAAACTATAATTCCTCAGCTGCTCCTGTTCCAAATCTCCTTGGGATTTCACATAACATTAGCACTGAACATTCATCTTTTTATCTGCCTGCACTCTGAGCTGTCTTGCCCAGTGTGCTAGAGCCTTCTTCATATTTAATAGTGTTTTGCATCACTGACAAGAATCATTTTGCTATTGAAATGCAGCAACCTCTGGTGGGGAGCAGTGAGGCAGACAAACCACTATAACATCAGGATGGGGAAGGGATATTGTGGCCAAGGACTCCTTATTTTATCAGATAGACTGTTGGGATCCATCAAGGAAAACCAGGCAGACAATCAGTTATGAAGGTGTCATAAAAAAACATACACAAAGTATGACATGTAACTCAGTTTCTCAACCTTGGAAGCATGAAGATATCTATTGGTATTTGAACCTGTAGCTAGATATTTTAGCCATGGTGCCAATTTCCAGCTGCAGGCAGAAATGTCCCCTGAATGGCCATATACATGCTGCATAAAGCAGCATTACTGTGTGCACATGCCCTGCCTGGAAATGACTCTATTCCTAGCAGGAATGAGCTGAGGTTAAAAGGTACTTCGCAAACTTAGATTTTCTCCCTAACCCCTCTTTTTCATTCTCCTAACTTGCTGCTGTTTAGCTCTGTGATAATATTCCAATCCTGCAAAGCACTTAAAGATACAGTGTGTGTGACAGGGGCTATGCAAAGGCAAAGTCATTTTGCACTGCATGTGGCCTGCCCCTCTGTCATCCAGGGGTAAGAACTACTTTTCCCAAGATGCTGCAACTCCTTACTGCAATATGTATTGCTCTGCTGAGCTACACTGGGTATTTTGTGTTTGTGAACCTCACAACTGGGCTCTGGCCTGTTAGTCCTTATAATAATCCCGTGTTCATGGTGATTTGAGCCTGCCATACCATTATCAAGAGGCACATCATGAGACACTGCTCATCCGTAATTCTCACTGAGGTCAATATGATTTTGTGTATGCTCTGAGTCCCCCAGGATCAGGCCCCTTAGCATTCAGAAATTTAGAAGAGATGTGCTGGAATGACAGCTTTCTGTTGCAGTAGCAGAAAGCTCTGTGTGTGAAAAAAAGAGAAACAGAAGCAGTCAAGCACAAAGAGGCTTTTTCAAAAGCAAGGAGAGTTGTGGTCCAGGCTCCATTTATTCCAACCCACTAAAGTTCAGAAGGGCTTAGAGAAAAGGTCCCGCTTTCATCCTATCTCTGTCATAGAGAAACTATGGTGGTTTTGCTTTGGGGCTTGCAAAAGCAAATGAGCTTTCAAAAAGGGGTGATTCAGATCCAGGAGTCATGTTATCCAAACCACCAAAATTCAGAGGCCAGGAGAATGTGGAACTGGATAAAAAGGTCCTTGGTCTTGCCTTGTTTCTAATATGTGTGTTTTTAATGTATGTGATGCGTGTTTTTACATGGGAGGGCAGTGCTGAGCAATGGTAAAAATAGAGTGAAACAAGAGACAGGACTCTTGCCACACCAGTGAGGAGGAGAGAGCAGTGATGGACAGGGTGATCAGACATCCCAATATTAGGGGCTTTGTCTATCTGGTTACCTTAGTGAGGGACCATGGCTCCCCCAGTCAGAGAAAGGAGGGGGATCTGTGACACTTTAACCCCTGAGGAAGGTTGAGTAACATTGCCTCCTCCCAAACCTGAACCCCCAGATCAAACCTACTTTGCCCCTGCTCATTGCTAGAACCAAATATGAACCAAACCTGTTGCAGGTTCCAGGGTGTTTGGTTGAGTTTTTCTCCCATTACGTGTTATTTCATAGAAAATGATCATTTTCTGTCTTTTTTTTTCAAATTGGACCATCCAAGATAGTTTCATAAAGGTTGATTAGCATTTCTATTACATCCTGCATATTTTTAACAGAATCTCTGTAGAGCCGTATTCACTTCTGTGAAACCCTACTGGTCGCGTTGCAGCTTAGCTTCCAGGATCTGTCTAGAATTGAATCCTGAAGTTATTAGTCTTATTAATTATTTGTATGACTGTCATCGCCCCTAGAGGCCTCAGCCAAGATCAGGGCCCCGTTGTGCTACTCATTGTACACACAGCAAAAAAAGTGTCCTGGAAACTTAACAATTTAAAGACATAAAGAAGACAAAGGGTGGGAGAGAAAAGAGTCAGGAGACAATTTGTCCCAGGTCACTGTCAAAGCTGGGAATAGAACCCCGGGGTTCTGAAACTCACACCAGTACTCCACTCATTAGAATATCGCAGTAAGGTATCACCCAGTAAATTTTAAGTCAATCCTCCACTGTAGGATTAATGGTTGAAGGGTTCATGGAGACTCCCCCAACCTCGTAGCACAGTTGTGAAAGGCTGGCTTACCACTAGCCCAGCGAAAAATCACTCGGTCTGAAATTAGAGTGAAATAGGCACAGCACTGGAAAGCACCTTGATTTCTGGTCTGTAAATTGGTCCTGAAAGACTGAGAGTCCTTGTGAGTAGTAAAACTTTACAGGGCTGCATGTGCCTTTGAGGCATGCTAAGAGTCTAGCACGAGCTCTGTGAATTGTTGTGAGTCACGGGTGCTAGAGATTCAGAGCACTGCAGTGAGAAGTGCTCAGATAAGTTGGGATGACATTGGGGCCCTAATCTTCTGCTCCCACTGAAGGCACTGGCAAAATTCAGGCACGTGATCCTATCCTCACTGGGCTCCCTCAGGCTTAAAGTTAAGCAGGGATTTAAGTGCTTTGCTGGATCAGGGCCAGAGTGCTCAGCATTTTATAGGAAGGTGGATCACGTACCATGGGGCAGGATCCATGAAGGTGCTAAGGCGCCTCAGTCCTGTTTTTAGGAACTACACCGAGTCACAAAATTCTTGCTTGGCTGCCGCTGAGCCCAGTAGGGGCCTAAACTTTCTTGGCACCTAAGTTTTTTCCTCACTGTAGATGCCCAGGTGCCTGTCTCCTATCTGAGCATGTGCACTACTGCCTCATAATCGGCATCTGGGCATCTGTCTCCCGCCTAAGCCCCTGAGCAATTCACAAACAGGGAAAGGAAGGTGTTTGGCTGCCTAGGTCATGTACCGGGGCCCGACCCGGTAGGTGACCTCTGAGCACACCAGCTAGATTGGGCGCCTCAGATGAGTTCACACAAAACAACCTGAGATAACCTTTCTTATAAGATATAGCCTTGTGGATAGGGTACTCACTCAGCATAGAAAACGCTTCTGGTTTAAGTCTCCCTGCTGCCAGAGAGAGGAAAGGGATTAGAACAGAATGTGCACCGCTGTGAGTGCTCAAACCCCTAGGCTATTGAGCAGCGGTTCTCAAACTGTGGGTCAGGACCCCAAAGTAGGTCAGGAGCCCATTTTAATGGGGTCACCAGGGCTGGCATGAGACTTGCTCAGGCCCAGGGTTGAAGCCAAAGCCTGCAGCCCTGGATGGTGGAGCTCAGGTTACAGTCCCCCGATTCGGGGACAAAACCCTCAGACTTTAGTTTCAGCCTCCCACCTCCTATCCACCCCCACTGGGGTAGCAGGGCTTGGGCTTGGGCTCAGGCTTCAGTCCCCCTTCTTGGGGTTGTGTAGTAATTTTTGTTGTCAGAGAGGGTCCTGATGCAATGAAGTTTGAGAACCCCTGCTACAGAATTCACATGTAAGTATCCCATTTTTTAACAGCAGGGACTGAGGGAGCCCCAGATCAGAACATCCCATAGCATAGTGGTTTAGCATGCAACATAGACAGCCCAGCACTCCTCTTCCCCTCGTTCATGGATCACTAGTAGTGTTAGGCGCCTCTCTGCAGCCTGGATTTAGGCATCTAAGGGAAGGACAAAGCTGAGTGAGTCCTCACTGGTCAGCATCTCCCATTGGCTAGCTTAGGCAGTTCTCTTTGTGGATCCCAGCATAAGGTGTGTATCTCTCCCCATTCATCATGTCAGGGGCTTTACTCAGACTCTGTGGTTCAAAGTGGTGATCCTGGGATTTTTCTAGACTCTGTGGGTGCCCAGCATTGTAAAGCCCACATCCCTTTGTGGATCCGAGCCCATGTATCTAAGTGCAAGGCATGTGCCTGAATTTACCCTTGTAACACCCCTCTGAGGAGAAGAACCATCATCCCTGTTTTAAAGATGGGGATCTGAGGTGCTGAGAAATTAAGTGTCTTGTCAGTATCACATATGAAGTCTGTGTGAGAGCCAGAAATGGAACCCATGTCTCCTGCATCCCAGGCTAGTGCCTTAACTACCAGACAGTCACATGTGCTAATTTGTTCTCTGTCTTTTAGCTCAGTGATTGTTAAACCTTTATGGTATTAAGATCATAGCTGAACTCTGAGACATCTATTGCAAATTACCTGCATTAATACATGGCCCAAGCTTCAGCTCCCAACAGTCCAGCAGGAGATCGAGTTTGTGTATTTGTTCTGAATTTCTATATTATATACACTGTTTCTCCTGTGCCTTTGTGCTTCCCTGATCATTACATAGAGAGAAATGAACATCGGGAGATATGGACAGAAATAAACCGGATGTTATGAAGATCTGACTGTTATAATAATTGCATCATAATCAAAACATTTTCCGCTAAGTGCTCTATGTGCACATTCCTAGAAATGCTACATGGCTAATTACCCACACTTGTTCTTTTCATTCCTTTGATACTTTTTATTTCTGCTAAACGACATGGTGTAATTTAAAAATGTGCAACACTGTAGCACATTGAAATCACAATAGCGCGTGGCTCGTCTTAAATATCAAATATGGGACAAATGGGAGTCTTTCGGTTGACTTCAGTTGGCTTTGAAACAGGCCATAAATGTGGCAGTTGGAACTGAGGTCTGCATGCAGTGATGCTGCATGTTAGTTGCACAATAAGAACAGAATACCACGGGCTAATTTTATTGAAAACATATGGCTGCATCACAGGGCTTCCTTCGAAAACAATATAATTTCTAGGTCATAAAATGGCCAGAATGAAAATGGAGTAATAACAAAAATGAAATACTGAAAATGGATTTTTTTAAACCAGGTGTGTGTGTGTGTGTGTGCCTGTGACCTTCACCTGGTTCTGTTAGTGACTCAAAGTTGTGGTTGTCTAAGGTCTAGTGGGTGTCAGTGTTATATTTGATTTATTCTGTATTATTATTATTATTTGGGATTATTTTTTTACATATTACTGGATCAGAGCCCCCTTGTGCAAGACTCTTAGCAAAGGAGCAATAAAGAATTGGTGATCTTGGTTCCTAGGAGCCAGGGATCCACCTCATAAACCCACCACCTCAGTTGTTACTAGATGCTGTCTCAGCCAAGGACTGACCATCCGATCTTGCACCACTGAACTCAATGAAAGCTTTTCCATTGGCTCCAATGAGCATGAGGCCTGACTCTGAAAGTCCCATGGGGACTGGACTCTCCTCCCCAGAAATGAACCCCTTAAGACTGTACAGGGTTTCTCTGTGCAGGATTTCTCTCTCTTGGGATATAAAACGTAACACCAACATAAAAATGGCAGCTCCAGGCCTTTACTCCTCTACTGGAAAGGAGCTAGCGAGTCCTCTGGATTCAATCTCAGAGGACAGGTAGTTTCTCTATGAGGGTACATCAGTATTAAAGATGATGCTGGTCTCAGGCTGCTTTGCAGGACACACTCAGTCCAGCCTAGATGTAATGGGAAATCAGTGTGTACATCCCTAGCATTTGTATAGGAATGGGGCAATGTCATTAGTCACTGGGTGGAATTCTGCCCTCTTATGGATACAGAGTAAATCCAGTGACGTCCATAAGCCTAGTCTTGCTCCCACTGAAGCCAATGGAGTTGCTCTGGATTTATGCCAGCGTATGTGAGAGGAGAATTTACCTCTCTTTAATGGAGGAGACGAGAGGTTACAAAACTGCTCTTCCGAGTGCTTGTGTGTGATCTTTACTTCGGGAAGGAGTTCTTGTGGTCATTTATTATTATTGTTCTGTATTATTTGTGTTACTCTGGTATCTTGAGGCCTCAACCTAGATGGGGGCCCGCCTGTGCTAGGCACTGGACACGCACATAGTAAAAGACAGTCCTTGCCCCACGTTGCGTACGGTCTAAATAAACAAGCTAAGGCAGTAGACTGGGACTCGGAAGATCTGGTTCAGTTTGTTGCTCTGTCCCATGTGTCAAGTCAATTCATCTCTCTGTGCCGCAGTTCCTGTCTGCAAAATTTAGGATAACAAACACTGCCTTTGTTCAGCTTTTTCCTTGTCTATTGCAATTGGATGTTCAGTGGGGCAGGGACTGTCTCTCGCTATGTGTATACAGCACCTAACACAAAGGGGCCCTGCTCTCTACAAGTGTAGTTAGATTTTTCCGATTTATTGTGTTCAGCAGCTTTTGCTGCCCTGTGCATGAGTCCTGCTGAGTGAGTATATGTGGCTGTGCTGCTGCTCAACAGATTCATGTGCGGTGCACACCCACAGCTACAATTTTAGCTAAGCCTAAATATGAGATAGGATTTTTTACACTTTTTTTTATACATGTAGTGGCTGCTGTTAGTTTAAAACAGTCTCTCTTCTTCAGTCAGACCCCTGCACCAATCCTCCTCTCTCTCTCTCACTGATTTCTTTACCTCTCCTCTCTTGCTTAGCTGGGAGTTATAGCTCTATTCTTTCTTTCTTTCTTTCTTTCTTTCTTTCTTTCTTTCTTTCTTTC
>ML677397.1:6755779-6815566 GCA_007922305.1 Dermatemys mawii | reverse complement strand
TTCTTTCTTTCTTTCTTTCTTTCTTTCTTTCTTTCTTTCTTTCTTTCTTTCTTTCTTTCTTTCTTTCTTTCTGCTCCAGATCTGCTAGTTTCAGAACTAGCAGCTGCAGACATACAAAAAAAGTAAAATAAACCCAAACCACAAAACCCTATCTTGTGCAACACACTTTGCTCACCAAGCCCTGCTCCGTCCATGCCAGTCTAAGAGTAATGGGTCAGAGGGGGCGGGGAAGGGGGTAAAGAGGCTGGCTCACATGCCAAGCAAACATGCCCAGAGATTTGCGACTGGGGCTGGCTGTTTATGGCGGCAAAGCATTGTAACGCGTGTGTCACAGGAATCAGCACAGTGAGACACAGAGTCAGTGGGAGGAGACCGGGCGGGAAACCCCTCCACCTCCTACAGGGACAGACTGGGTCCTGGGGGGAGCAGTTCATTGCACCAGCACCTCACATGCTGCCCAGACCATTCTCTACTAGCGTACGACCATGTGCTCTATCCAGGAACACCGTAGATTTATCTTCCGCTTTCAAGCTCTGAGGCAAGCCCCTACCCTGTCTCCAACTCTCTCAGCACCTCATTTGCGATTTCACTCTCTCTTCTCCCTCATTCACACTCTGTCTAAGATGCTTATATGACTCCCATCCCCACAGCATCTAAGTGCCTCCCAATCTTTAAAGTATTTGTCCCCACAACCCCTCTGTGAGGCAGGGCAGTGCTATTATCCTCATTTTATAGATGGGCAACTGAACAGGGAGGCTAAGTGGCTTGCTTAAAGGCACATGGGAAGTCTGCAGCAGAGCAGAAAATTCAGTCTGAGTTTCCAAGTCCTATGAGTGCCCTAACCAGGACTCTTTGCTCTAGCTCCCTCTTTCTCCCATCTCCCATCTGTCTTTCCCTTAACACCCTTCTCTATACCACGGGCCAGAAATTCAGCTATACCCAAGGACCACATCCTCAGTGATGCCACTTTACACCAGCCAAGGATCTGGCCCTCTCAGCTAATCCAAGAGAGACACACTTCATAATGAAAGACCCACTCACACTCACACCCTATGGGTCCCCAGAGTACCACAACCCATTCCAGTGCACCCCCCACACTCCCCATAACACACACTTTCCAATTTGTAAGCATGGACATCTTCAGACACTGTTCCACCACATCAAAGCACTCTCTGCACAGCCGGCCGCATGCCCCTTCTTCACCTGTCTAAGAATCAGAGCAGCGCAGATGAATCTAACTGGTTCAAGTACACTCAGGGGACTCAGGTGAGTTATGTCCCCATCACTACCTAACAACAGTATGATCCAGCAGGGAGAGACAGCTGATTGGACCTAGGATACCCCTTCTGACAGTAGATCACTTGTTCGAGGTGTTCCTCCTGGAATGACATTGCTGGGAGGGGATATGCCCTGACTGAGTGAAGGACTTAAGCACATGCTTGAGCCCCATTGACTTGTGATGAGACTTACATACATGCATTAACACCTTGCTGAACGGGGATGGACTTAAGCAAGTGGTTACATTTGTGCACCTAGTGAAGTGCTTTGCTGAGTCAAGGCCATTCAGAGTACCCAAGGCTGCATGGAGTACTTGAGACAATACAGAACATGGGGACAGAAGATATATAAAATACCTGAGGATTTATGCTCTAGCATACGGTTACAGGCAGCATCTGAGTGTTATTGAGTATCTGTGACTATGTTGTGTACCAGAGATAATACTGGGCACAATACCTGGAAGTATGTACCACACTTATCTGTATAAAGAGCAATGGATATATAACTTGTGAGTGGATACAAAGTGTCCGTGAATGGACAAAGCTACTGTGGATTCCAGGAGCATGGTTCTTCTCTCCTTTATTCTAGTGTAAATCAGGGGTTAAATCAATGGGGCCACATAGATGTATGTGACAGGCAGATCAGTCCCAAGTGGTATTTGTAGACAAAATGCCTTGTCTGACTTACACTGTTATTAGGCCTCCTCTGTCACTCTATTGACTTCCTCAGAGTTACTCCTGAATCACACGAGTGTCAGAGCAGAATCAGGCACACGGCATAGCTATACTGACTATTGCTGTTGATTTCTATAATCCCACAGGTGCAGGTAGTGAGTCAAAAGCAGTTTTAGAAGCTGGGTCTTTGTTCCAAGTCACTTACGTCCCAGTTTGCCTCCCTTAATAGTAGCATTGCTCTCCCAATGTGCATATCCTGTGATTATAGATAGAGCATGTGACTATGCAGATGATGCATTTTAGGGTGGTTTCTTGCAAGCCAGCTCACTCCTAGAATAGGATCATTGTTCCAGAATAGGAATCCTGAGCCAGAGGTGCCATAAAGATGTCAAGGAGTTAGAGCCAACTTTTGGTTCTACTTTGAAGAAGACAACTGATCTTGTGGTGAAGGCACTAGACTGGACTCAGGAGATTCACAGAGTTTAAAGCTAGAAGGGACCATTAGATCATCTAGTCTGACCTCCTGTATAACACAGACCCTTACACTTCACCCAGTTACTCTGGTACTGAGCCCTGTACATGGTGTTTGACTAAAATGTGTCAGTTTAGAAGACTGAAAGATCTGGCTTCGATTCTTGACTCGCTTCCTGTGTGACCTGGGTCAACACTCTTAATCTCTGTATCTCCTTTCCCTATCTGTCAAATGGGGGGTAATAATTCTTCCTTTGCTTGGTCTATTTAGGTTGTAAGCTCTCTGGGAGTAGGGACTATCTTTAGCAGTGTGTTTGTGTAGCGCCTAGCACAATGGAGACTCTAGGCACCAGTGAAATATGGAAAGTAAAAGTAGTAACTTGGGTCAATGGGAGTTTTGCCTTTGACATCAAGGGGTCCAGGAATTTGGTCCTGAATTCTGACCTCTTGGCTGCTATTTTTGTGATTTGGCCAATTGTTTGGGGCTATCATAATTCGAGCTGGTAAATGTGTGTGTGTATGTGTGTGTGAATTTCAGAATTTTAACATGAAACAAGATAAAATGTTCTGCCACATTTTCAGTAGAAAATATTTTCCATGCTCTTGAGCAGCTCAAATCATCAAATGGTATCCTATAAATAAAGTGAAGATATAAAAGGGTGCACATTTTAGAAGATATAGAACCTGACATTGATACTGAATCAAGCTCACGTGTCCCTGCATTTTGATTGGTGGAATACACAGCCAGAGACTGTAGATTTGAAGGGAAGGGAATGTGGACTAGTGGTCAGAACAGGACCCTGGGAGCCACATCTACTGGGCTCTATTCCTGGCTCTGTCACTGACTTGCTGTGTGACCTTGGGCAAATCATTTCATCATGCTGACCTACCTCACAGGGAGTGTTGTGAGAACTGACAAATGTTTGCAAAGAGCTTGGATAAATATGCTATCCACGTTTAAAGTGTTAATATAGGAAATCCTCTGAATCTAAGATCAAATCAGCTGAATGTAAGAGGAGGAGCATGTGGAAGGAAGCGTGCAAAGGAAGGAAATACATTTATTCTAACACCCAAAAATTTGCCCGGCACTTTCAAATTACAGAGGACATGTTTCCTGCTGTGAAGAGTATATAATCTAAAATAATAGAATGAACAAAAAATCCCACGAAGCATTGTCTTGAATTAATGTCATTCTTATTTGTTTAGCACCAACAATGTGCTCTGCAGTGCAACTAGCTGGGAATTGTTATGATAGGGCACTGCTGGAGAGAAGTTGCCATTGTGTGTTCAGTGTTGTAGCCGTGTTCTAGAGACACACACTGCATGCTCTCTCATGGAGATTTGACTTTTGTTGTCTTTCTTTCTTTCTTTCTTTCTTTCTTTCTTTGCCATTGAGAGGTCGTGCCAGTCAAGGGCTGCTGTGTGGAAAAGAATAGCACTGTACAATGGTTTGTAAGATACAACCATGCTCCTGCTCTGATGATCTCATGAAAAGAAACTGATGTGTTTTAAATGCAGGATATGTGCAGTGCTTTGGTGGAGAGGTACCAAGGGCACATGCACCCATTCTGCCTGACTCTCCCTGCTTGCTAACGGAGTTGCCCTCTGAACACCATTATTGTGTTATCCTAGTCTGCTGAGACAGGTGCAGAGCCGATCCCGGATCACATTTATATATGTGGCAAGTGAATTTTCATTACAGGCTGGAACAATAGGGAAGGGCTCTTGTCTCTCAACCCTCTATAGAACTGGGATCCTCTTTGGCATGCACCTGACAAGCTCTGTAAGCAGGGGCAGAGAGCCCATTTTGCCAACAACAAGTGGTTTCCAGTGAGGGGCGGGTTGCATCATCGGTTTGTCTCATTAGACTGTCATTTAGCCAGTGCTGTTTGCTGCAAACTCATTGTTGATGCACATTTTCACTGTGTTTTTTCCCCCTCCTTGTTTTCCGTTTCCTGAGCAACCTTGGGGCCTTGCCCTGATTCACTGAACTCCAAGAGGATCATGTCACTCACTGCAGCATGGACATTGGAGGACCCAATCTGGCTAGGAAATACAGGGCCCCATCGCTAGCACTAATGCTTTGCACTTCTACAGTTCCTTTTTCCCAAAGACGTCAGAGCTTTCCTGGTACTAATTCAGACGCACAGCACCCCTGGGAGGTAGGTGGGATGGGTAAATGGAGGCACTGAGAGGGAAAGGCCTGATCTTCAGACATGCTGAGTATCCACAGCTCTTAACAAAGTCAGTGGGGCACGGGTGCTCAGCACTTCTGTAAAACAGGCCTTTAAGTGACTTGGCCAAGGTCACATAGTAAGTTAGTGCTAGAGCTGAGAAATGAACCCAGGAGGCCTGAGTCCCATTTTCCTGCTCTAACCACATGGCAGGAAAGAGAAAGGTTCCAGCAGCGAAGGGGCAATTTTGGAATGGGTTTTCAGAAGCAATACAAAATCCAAGGACTGCCATAGTGAGTGACTGAAAATAAGAGCTAGAATCTGAGCTGGTGTAATCTAACTTCAGTGCAGCTGTACCAGTGGACCAACCTGGATTTACCCCAACAAAGGATCTGGCCCAAGGATTCTTCCTAGGGATCTTAGCTGGATAATTCTTTGTGCAAGCTGGTTGAACAGCTGAGAGCGATGACTCAGTGTCGATAAGGAGGTGTTGGAGCAAGCGGAAGTGCATAAATGGCTGTGACTTGAGGAAGACTGAGAAGCAAAGTGGATATTTCCAAGAAAGATATAAGAGGAGGAAGAGGGAGGCTGAAGACCCAGAAGGGTTATGTGCACCCAGTACAAGCTTGTTTCTTCTCTGTAGGAAAAGGCACAATGGACATGAGTGGGAAAAACCCAGCAGGTGAAATCTGCAAAAAGTGCTGGTGCAGTTTTGATCTGCATCTGCATTTATGCTCTCTGGTCAGAGGGCAGGGCTCATAATAATCCCTCTACATGGCTCTAATGTGAAGGCACATGGCGTATTGCATTCAGTTCCAGACCCCGCATGGTTCAGAAAAGAGCAGCGGAAAGGACAAGGAGGGTTGGATAAATTGACTTCTGTAGAAGGATTGAAAGAGGGAAAAGTGCTGAAGTGTTGCAATATTTGGTGTGTTTCTGAATCCCCTGGATTTAATTCTAACCACTAAAGAATCTGTTTCATTTTTTAAAAAGGAAGTTTCTAGTCCTCCTGCTTGCTGAGGGAAGCTGGAAAACGTGGCCCCTAAAGGCTAAAAAGCCAGAAGTTAAATAAAATGAAAATTTAAATTAAAAGCCTGTTAAGTACAAAGACCCTGAGATAATTATTATAAAAAATCTCATGATTATTAAACTATTGTCCTGCCATCTGGGGGTCTGATTTGTCATCATTCAATGCTTTAGGCAGTCAGGACTGAATTAGTGATTGCGGAGGCATATAAACATCGAAAGATGTTATAAGAGTATAAACCCCAAGGATGGAGAGCAAGTGTTTCAGGTGGTAGAACAAGGCCTGAGAGGCTAAAAGGAATTGACAGTAGCAGTAGTAGTGCAATAGTCTCCTAAAGGCAGTGGAGGGTGTCCCATCACTCAAAAAACTAAACCTGACAAAGCCCAAGAAAGATTCTTGTAGAGGACAATTCTGCATGGCCTAGGGGTGATGCAGTCAAATTGGTCTTTCTTCTATCTCTACATTTCTATTTTTCCTTCCCCCGCACAAATGATAATCAGTGGAGGTTGGACTGCTTTATTAATTCGTGCTTCAGAATGACAATAGGACACCTGGACTAGCACCTGTCAGAATATGATGCAAATAAGCCCTGCGAATCTAGGCTTGATCAATGCTACCATAATGAAGTCCTAATAGAACTGCTAAGGATTTGAATGGCATCCATACAAATGGGCTATGCTCGGATATTGACTCAATTGCATTAATTAATGCAGCACACACACAAAAAAAAAGAAGAAAGAAAGACAGAAACATTGCTCACGTTTACAAAGATCTCCTAATGCTTTGTTGTTGCTGTTTTGTTTTTTAAATGGACAAAAAGGGAGCTTATTATATTTGCAAACAAAGAAATGACGGGAAGCTCAGATTTACAGACAGGAGGGGAATTCAGAATCATTGTTGAAAGCTTAAGTTATAGCAGGATTTCCTTCTGTGTGTTCAGAGAAAAGGTTAAAATTTGTTAATAACAGTCACAAGCTGCAAGCAGCTCCAGCATCATGTGATTGATTTTGTGATTGCTTTTAAATGAGGTTTACAAAAACTGCGTAGGGTACATAATGATATGAACTGTTGAACAGCTTTGTAAAGACAAGGCCAAGATGACTGAAGATAACATAAACTGGTCTGAAAATGAAGTAATATCTGGTTCTTTGCTTCCTGAGTAAAATAGGTTTCTTTTTTAAAAAATTACTTTATCTTTACTGGCTGAATTTGAACTGACCTGCGTAGGTGAGGTTTATCTGCCAGCGAGTTTGGGTTTTTTCTGCTGCCTGGATATTAATTTGTTATATTATCTACCTCATCTCTCCTGTGTTGTTTCTATAATACTTTTATGCCAAGTTGGGAGATGTGTGTAGATTAGCAAAAGTCTATTTCACTTTCCCATTCAGTGTAGACATAGAAAGGATGAGGCAGGTAGCTTGTATTAAACACCTCGCCTCGTTAATAGGTTCTGGTCTAGGTGAGAAACGGTGTAAATACATTCTGCTGACTCACCAAAGCAGCTGATTCATTATCTCACCCAGATATAAGCGAAATGGGAGTGACTCTGTGAGCAGAGAGGATCCGAGATGTGGACTAAGCAGTCCAGAGGGAGGAATGGTAGGATTTGCCCTACCTAGATAGATGGCTTGAGTTGAACTTTATTACCATACTGATTTCTTTGTGGGCAGTGCCAAAATCCAGGAAGGGAGTGAGTTTTTGATTCTGTGCAGTGTGTGGATTTTAGAGCAGGCAGGGAATGGTGTAGAGACCCATTTGATTTTTTTTTTTTTTTTGAATAACCATTTGTAACAGATATGGGGCAGACTCTCCTTTCTCGCTCAATTCCACACCTGTAAATCTGGTATTACTTTGGACTTACGCTGGTAGGGCTGAAAGGAGAAATGGCTCATCACAACTGTTTTTAGAAAGCATAAACTAAATCCTTCTAAAAGAGGAGGGGGAAGATGGACAGGAATGTACAAGCCAGCTGGGAGTACCAGGGATAAAACACATGCAACTCTCCAGCTGACACAAGCTGTGTCTTCTTCCATGAAAAAGTTCATAATAATCTGTGCAGAACATCACTTGAGGGTAAACACAATAATGCTATAAATACTTGTACCCATTTCCTGTTGTTTGTATTGCAGCTTGCGCAGGGCTTTGAGTCTGGGTGAGGGTGTGACCCTGAGCCACATAATGACACATATACTAACCATCCACTCTGTTCCTCTTGCTATTTGCAGCATGGGCTGGAATAATGGCATTTTTTTAAAAAGTGGATTCTTTGGATTGAGGTTCATTCAACAAAACGGGAAATAAATCTTTAATGAAGGGAGAGGTATTTATTTACTTATTTCTAATATAACGGGTTTAGGGAAGCAATTCCACCAGTGCTTACACAGGTGAGTAGTTCCATTGACTTCAGTGGGATGACTCATGACTCACTCATCATAGATTATTGAGCCTCCAAATTTAGTTTTACTTTTGACTCTAATATATAATGAAGATTGAACAAAACTTAATAGTGGGAAGTTGATTTCTTTGCTCCATTTTTTTAAAATACTACTCTGGGAGAAAAAAAGGACCCATTTTCCTGAGCTGTTTGCAACTGAAATTCAGTAGTATTGGACATTTTTGTTGAGTGGATTTCCTTCCTTTGAGTCAGAAGTGAAAGTGACCAGAAATAATAGTGATATTGAACAATCTAGTTTTTATCATCCAAGTTCCAGTGGAATGCAAGAATGCCAGAATTACAAGATTATTTTAATAATCTCATGATTTTTAAGTTGAGGGTTCTTTTTATTTGCCTTCTGGTTTTTTTAAACTTTAGGGTGTACTTAAATCATGTTTTCAAGCTTTTTTCCACAATCATGAGGTCTAGAAATTTACCTTTATTATTATTATTATTATTATTACTTTTAAATGAAATCTACACTCACATGATTCCAGGAATTTAGGCTTCATGAGAAACACCAAATACCACAAAACTCATGATAAAATCATGAGAGTTAGCAGCACTCAGGTTAATCTCAAACTCTTTGATGTTAAAGATCTAAAATGCTGTTAGTAACAAAGGTTGCTTTGCAGACATGTAAGATAGCAAGGTCACAGTTTGCAATTTAAGACTTGATCCTGCAAAGACTTACACCTTGACTTCAGTGCAGCTACTTGCATGCCTGAAGTTAAACACATGAGTTAAGTATTTGCAAGATTGGACCAAAAAATGTTTTGTGCTGAACAGAGAAAATTAAAGGCTGCATAATGAATATTTGCCTACTTGAAGAATGGCAGAGATTTGTAGGTCCCAGTTCAGCAAAGGGTGCACTAGGTTTTAAATGTGGAACCAATCCCATCTCTATTCAGCAAAACAATTAAGCACAATGCTTACATGCTTTGCTGAATCAGGGCCTTGAAAAACAACTACTTCACCCTATGGGAAAAACTCTTAAATAACAGAACATTGCCAAAATAGCATGAAGCAGCTGTGTTCTGTAATCTAATTCCTATCCTATCAGTAATTATTCTTGCTTCCAAATTGTGTGTGAATAGAAACTGTCCTTCCTATGAAATTAACCAGCTCCTTTTAGCAGATCCATTCACTGATGTAATCTGACTATGGGTAACAGGAGTGGGTTTGGTATGTTAGTTTTGTGTGAAACGAACTAGGAGGGAGATGAGAATAACAGGCACAGACAGAAAAAACCCTGATGGATGAAAAAGAAAAGCTTCAGCTAGGGATCTGTGTTTCTGTTCCTACGTATTCAATGTTCAGTAGCATGCAATATTTATACTAACCAAGTTAATCCAGAGAGGGACCTTCAAAGGCATAAAAGGCAGTTCAGGCAGGAGTGCCTAATTCCCATTTATGCCTCCTCCAAATGCAATGCATTTGATACCCTGTGGTCCAGTAGTTAAGACTCACAATTAGGATTGGAGAAACATAGGCTCTAACCCCTGCCTTGCTGAATCATATTAGGAAAGCCATGTGAATGTTGTGCACCTCCTTACCTATAAAAACTGGGTAATGATACTAACCTCCTTTGTAAAGGGCTTGGAGAGCTATGAGTAGAGAGCCCTATATAAATGCTAAGTATTAATATGTGAAATCAAGGAAGTGAAGACTTCCTAGTCCACAGCAACAGCCACAATTCCTTTAATTGCATCAGAATTGCTTTCTTCACTATGAATTCTGATGTCCCAGGTACCACATTATAGCAATTGTGAATGAGTCGCTTGGAATGATGGGCTGGGTACTGAGGGCAAAGAGTCTGATATCATGAAGATATCATGATATGCAGCTATGATGGGAGTGGGCACTGCACAAATGCAGAGGGGCTTATCCTGCTTCTATGGAAGCTAGTAGAAGATCTGCCCCCTTTGTCGAGAGAGAGAGATTTAAAGATTGCTGGCATGTGGCAGAGGAGCAAAGGGCTTAAAGGATATATTTATGGGCTTATTGCATTAGAATCCTTGGATCTTGGAGATTCAGATTTGGGCTTATGGTTTATTTGTGCTGCAGCAGCTCCTAAATGCTCTGATCAAGGACCGGGAGCCCTTTGTGCTAGGTGCTGTACAAAAAGAGAGCCCTTGCCCCAAAGAGCTTACAATCTAAGCACGAGAGTAGAGACGAGGTGAATACAACAAAAGCACATGAGGAGGGTGGGGCACAAGGAAACAGCGCAATGACTCTCTGAGGAATGCTATGAGCAGTGCACACATTTTAAACAGCTCTCAAGTTCTAACCTTTCAAATGACATTTATGTAGCAAAAAGAACATGAGGCCCAACCCATTTGTATAGAGGGTGTTGGGGCAGAGGGGAAGGAGGGAGGATAAAACAGTAAATGATGCACAATTACCTGTGACTGTCCGATCATGTTACCGCCTTGATTTCAGCTTCAAGGAATGAAAACTTTGCATTGTTACATGAGCAAGATCCATTTAGCTCTGGGATAATTTTTTATCCTGAATTTTGTATATTTTGAAAACTCTCAGAGCTTTGGGGTATATAGTTTAGCACTTCCTTCCTCCACTCTTTGACTGGCTTTTCTAGGAAGGTTGGGGCAGGGACTGTCTCTTCAGCCATGTCTACACTACAAAATTGTCAACCTCACTTACATTGGCATGAAGCCGTCGCAGTGGAGATGGTGTTATTAAATCGGCGGAGTGGGACAGTTACATCAGCGGGAATGAAATTTAAGTGTAGACACTTCCATAGTCAGGTTGAAGTAAGCTGCCTTGCATCAACGTAACTCTGTAGTGTAGACAGGCCTTACTATGTGTTTGCACAGGGCCTAACACAATGGGGCCCTGAACTCAGTAGAACCTCTAAGTGCTGCAGGAATGTAGAATTAGCCTTCCCTGTCTTCTTGGGTGGATCTACAGCAGAGTTCATTTTCCAGTATCTTCTCTGATTCATGGCTATATTCTGGGAATTACAGCAGCTGCTGTGAGTTCTTTGCCTCCTGTGCTGTCTTGAATAATAATAATCTTATCTAGCACATTTCATTCATAGCTCTCAAAGCACTTTACAAAGGAGAGTAGTAAAGTAGACTCTCGATTATCCAGGATGATAGGGAAAAAAGTAATTCTGGTTAATAAAATCCTGGATAATCACCATCCATAGGAAATATGGGGAGCGGGGGGTTGGTTCACCAGCCACTCTGCACAGGGGGAGAGAGTGTTGGTTCACTGGCTGCCCTGTGCACTGGTGGGTTTGTTTGTTTTTTGTGCTTGGGGCAGCAACAAAGCCAGAGCCGGCTCTGCGAGTTACGCGTATTTTTTTTTTACATCCTGGTTAATCCACTTTAATCCAATCCTGGATAATCGAGAATCTACTGTACCATTATTCCCATTTTACAGATGCAGAAACTGAGGCACTGGGTGATGCACATTGAAAAACTTAATCCCAGCTGTACATATAAAATGATGGCATCTAAATTAGCTGTTACCACTCAAGAAGGAGATCTTGGAGTCTTTGTGGATAGCTGTATGACAACAGCCGCTTAATGTGCAGTGGCAGTCAAAAAAGCTAACAGAATGTTGGGAACTGTTAGGAAAGGGATAGATAATAAGACAGAAGATATTATAAGGCCGCTATATGAATTCAGGGTATGCCCACACCTTGAGTGATGTATGAAGTTCTGGTCATCCCATCTCAAAAAAGATATATTAGAAATGGAAAAGATATAGAAAAGGGCACCAAAATAATTGTGTGTGTAGAACAGTTTCCATAAAAGAAGAGATTAAAAAGACTGGGATTTTTCAGCTTGGAAAAGAGATGACTAAGAGGGGATATGATAGAGGTCTCTAAAATGGTGACTGGTGGGGAGAAGGTGAATAAGGAAGTGTTGTTTATTCCTTCTCATAATACGAGAACTCAGGGTCACCCAATGAAATTAATAGGCAGCAGGTTTAAAGCAAACAAAAGGAAGTATTTCTTCACAAAGCGCAACCTGTGGAACTCCTTGCCAGGGGATGTTGTGAAGGCCAAAACTATAACAGGGTTAAAAAAAAACCAAACCAGAGAAGTCCATGGAGGATAGGTCCATCAATGGGTGTTAGCCAGGATGGGCAGGGATGCAAAACCATGCTATGGCTGTCCTAGCTGCTCTCCTCCGGAAGCTGGGAATGGCCAACAGGGGATGGATCATTTAACAATTGCCCTGTTTTGTTCATTCTCTCTGAAGCACCTGACACTGGCCACTCTCAGCACACAGGATAGTGGGCTAGATGGGCCAGTGGTCTGACCGTTCTTATGTGCTTAGGAAGTGACTGATCCAAGATCACCCAGCAGCAGGCTGGGATTAGAACCCAGGTCTCCTGAGTCCCAGCCCAGTGGTCTAGCCAGCCTCAATAGTAACAATAATATTATTATAATACTCACATTCCTCACTCAATCTCAGCAGCATTCTTGGTGCCTTGCAAACCCACAAGGAATTTTCAGATGCAGACAAAACACTTGAGACACCCAGAGGCTGTTTTGAGCTGGTTCCAAAATACTGTGGGGTTGGCCACGGAAAGGTCCATTTCATGGGGATTTGGAGGACAAGGGTGGAGGGGGCTGTTGTTATTCAGGTTGGCAGGCACATTGATGCTAAGCTGTATTGGTGGCCAGCTGGCTAGATGCTGATCAGCGGAATCATTTTCCTCTAATTGAGGCCAGTCTGTGATTGGTACCCAATGGAGCAGACTGCAGCCAGCTTTCTCCTCTAGGAGTTACTCTTTGTTCGCTTGTGGGACCTGAGCAAATGCTTTGAGCAGCCACTGGATTGCTGCTGCTGCTGCTGTGTTTAAAAGCTGGTCCGCTGACTCTTCACACTAATCAGGCAGCGTAGCTGCTCAGACCGCCTACTACAGACCAGCTGTGTTTGCTAGGTTGCCCAGAGAATGTCTCTGCTGTAGGCCTCAATTCCTGACACTCTGGTCCCTATCTGGGATAATAGCACTGTCCTACTAACGCGGAGTGTTGAAAGCATAAATCCATTAAAGCTGGTGAGGCACAGCAACACTATGACAATTTGGGGAACCCTATCAGTACATAAGATAGGGAGATTATTATTAAGGCCCTAATGCAGAGCACATGGCAGTCAAAAGAAAGACTCCCCTTGACTTCGATGGGCCCTGGAATCAGCCTTAACTGCAACTGGTGCAAAACCACAATTGGCTATCATGATAATATTCACATGTAAAACCCGGCATTTCGGCAAAAAATTGGAGCACGGGTGAAATGTCACCATTTCCAGGAGCAACATGCATAGTTATGCAGTGAAATTCCATATTTGGCTGGAGGGGATGGGGGGTGGGGTTCAGCCATATTTTAAAAAATACGTCTAATCCAGAGAGGAATCCAAGCATTTTCACAGAAAAAACGCTTCTTGGTGGCACAATTCTAGTTTTCTGACGGCGGCTAAACTGCCTTTCGTTATCCCCTGAAACTCTTGACAAGACGCTGTTGCTGGTTTGCGACTGTAAAAATGATGCCACTGTGTTTCCTAAAGGTGAAAGATGCTTCTAATCCCACTGTCAAATTAGAGCCTGATACTTGTAGTCCTTGTATGGGTGACGCTCCCACTTCAAGGTCCATCTGAAACAAAAGTTATGCGCTTAAAGCAAAAATTATTGGGTGGTGTTCTCTGGCCTGTTCTATGCCGGTGGTCAGACTAGATGATCACAGTGGTCCCTTCTGGCCTTGGAATATACGAATGGGAGTCGGGCAGGCGCAAGGAGTGTTGGATCAGAGCCACCTTACTCTTTTATGGCCTGACCCTGCTACTGTTAAAGTCAATAGGTATTGACTATGTAGGGAGTAGGACTGAGGCTGAGATTTTCAAAGGTGCCTAAGAGAATTAGGCACCCATGTCCAATGTGATTTAGGCACCTGCTTCTTTTCTGCTGCTTTAAAATCCCAGCCAAACCAATACATGTTTTCTCCAGCCTCATATGTGACTTAATAGTTACTTGCCAGGAATTCCCACTTTAGCAGAGGCACAGTGAATATAGCTGCCTATCTTTAAAGGTGGCTCAGCTCAGTCAGAATTGGGAGGGGGGGTATTTTATTGGCTGGTAAAGGTGATTGATTTATTAGAGCAGAAATCTCTTGCTAGCTCCCAACACAGATTATTGTCCAAGTGCAAACTCTTTTTCACTGCACACACACACACACACACACACACAAACCAGCCACAGCGCCCGTGTTATGAATAGGCCCCTTTGTTAGCCTGCGAATCGACAAGACAGACTGTTTAGTTCATGTCTGTGCACTAGCGAAGGAGGACGGGGGTCTGCGAGACAGATGTGGCCTTTAATTGCATGGAAATATTAGAAGATCATTAAGCTGTTTTTGACAGGTTTCCCTCTTGCTGAGGGAGCAGAGCGCTGTTCCAGAAGTGATGTGGGGAACAGTCCTCTCCTGCCTACCCCATAAAAATGACCCCCTACTAGACTATCACCCCGCTATGGAATAAAACAAAGGGTTTAACTAACAGCCCCGCTTTCCTAGCAGAGCCACAGAGCTGAGGCTGCATCTGAGAAAGGGCTTTTCAACACTCCTTGGGGGACTAGCCATGTCACAGATAAGATGGGGTATATCAGCTCTGCTGAGAACATGGAGCTGCACTGACTGGCCTGTTATTTGTATTAGCATGGTCTGACTCCATGAACCTCCTCAGCAAATGCTTGAGAAGAGGGAAAACGGAGCTGCAATCTCCCTCAGAAAGCTTCACAAGCCACTGCTGTCAGGGACAGCCCTCCTTTCTGAAGGCAGACCAGACATTGGTCTGATCAGAACTCCTGGGTTCTCTTTTCAGTTTTGCAACAGACCTATGGGTGACCTTTGGCAAGCCAGTTTGCCAATGTGCCTCAGTCTTCCCCATCTCCTTGCTGTGAAATAGGGATAACAATGCTTAACTACATTTGTAAGGTGCTTTAAGATCCTCAGATGAAAGACACTATAAAAGAGCAAAGTATTGCTGGCATATTTTTTTTTGTTCCTCTGGATCTTAGAAATATCCTCATGAAAACAAGGATCCCAGCTGCTTACACCTTAGCACTAATCAAGCAATAGTGACCAATCCTCACACATCCCTGAATTTAAGTACTAAACATGGGATCTTCAGCAGCTCTCAGTGTTGGCCACCTGAGCCAACAGAAGCTTTGTTAATGACTTAACTGTGAGCAGCTAGGTCAACATTGAGCCCACCATCATCCTCCTCATTTCATAGTTTTGTAGAGTTCAAGGGCACATGGAACCATCTAGTCTGACATCCTTTATATCACAGTCCATTAAACGTTACCCAGATACCCCTGTATTGAGCCCAAAGGCGTTAGTTAAACCAAACCATTTTGCTCCTCCTCCTCCTCTTCTCCGGATGCCAGTCCTGAGACATGGAGATTAAGGGCCTTATGGAAGGTCTTGACCGCAAGCTGCAACTGTAGCAAGCTAGCTCTGCTAGCTCACATCTAGCTAGCATGGATAACGACAGCCACAGAGACCTGGCAGCAAATGCTAGGAACCCAAGTATGTACCCAAAGTCCCTGATAGGCTTGTACTCTGGTTGCTAGCCCAAGCCCAAGCCTTTATTGCTGGGTTTTCACTACAGTCATTAGCTAGATTCAAGCTAGCACAGGTGTACCCATCTATCCTATGGTCACACCGTCGCCTCACAGTCAAGAGATACCTTAAAGCAATACATGTTAGTCAATGTCAGCACAGGCATTTGAGCCCAGATGCTCCCGGCTCCTTGCCCTTGCTTGTGTGTGGCTCTTTCATGCTTTGCCTGCAGTGAAAGGTTTGCCATGAGCTCATTTAAGATCTCTGGTACTCAGGCCTGTATCACTGTGGATGGGGTGGAAAAATCCATTGGCTATTACTTGTGTGGAAAACTAGCTGTGAGAGAGGATTTTTTTTTTTTTTTGAGATGTGCAACGCAGCAATGAAATGCCATCTATCTGAGCCTCAAATCGGGGCTTTTCTCGGTACAGGGCCGATAAAGCCAACAGGCTCACACATATCACTGTCAACGGTAGCTGATAAGGGGTTTTTTGCAAGTCCGTTGCCCAGCACTCAACCAGAATCGAATTTGGTTTTATCAAGCAGCCGTGCTTGAGGATAATGCTTTGCATTTCTGTGACCTCTTTCTGCCAAGGATCTCAGAATGCCTCACAATCGTTAAGGATCACAGCACCCTTGGGAGGAGTGCACAGCACGTACAGGGAAACTGACTCATGGAGACATTAAATGACGTGGCTAGGGTGACGCAGTTGCAAATAGACCCCAGGTCTGCTGATTCCCAATCCACCCACTCTAACAATTGGATTGTAAGTGATAGTGGATAGCAAGGAAGAAGCAGACATGCTATATCTTGATTTCAGTGAGGCATTTAACAGTTCCACAGAACATTCTCATAGCCAAACTAGGGAAATGTGGTCTAAATGTAATTACTAGAAGGTGGGTTCAAAACTGGTTGAAAGATCGTACTCAAACAGTAGATATCAATGGTTTGTTGTCAGACTTGGCGGATGTATCTAGTGGGTCTAGTTGTCCTACAGGGGTCAAGCTTTGGTCCAGTGCTGTTCAATATTGTCCTTTATGACTTAGCTAATGGAGTGGAGAGTATGTTTAGAAAATTTGCTGATGACTCCATGCTAGGAGGGGTTACAATCCATTTGGAGAACAGGGTTAGAATTCAAAACAACCTTGACAAATTGGAGAATTGGTCTGACATCAAGAAGATGAAATTCAATAAAGACAAGTGCAAAGTAATTCACTTAGGAAGGAAAAATCAAATGCACAGCTACAAAATGGGAAATAACTGGCTAGGTGGTTGTAGTGCTGAACAGGATCTGTGGGTTATAGTGGCTCACAATTTGAATATGAGTCAACAATGTGATGCAGTTGAGAAACGAGCTAATATTATTCTGGAGTGTATTAACAGCAGTGTGGCATGTAAAACATAACAGATGATTGTCCTACACTACTTGGCCCTGGCGAAGCCTCTGCTCGAGTACTGTGTCCATTTCTGGGTGCCACACTTTGAGGAAGATGTGAACAAATTGGAGAAAGTGCATGTTTAGTCTTGAGAAAATTAGACTTTAAATATGTTAAGGGGTGTTAGAAAGAAGATGGTCATCAATTGATCTCCATGTCCACTTAATCTGCAGCAAGGAAGATTTAGCTTAGATATTAGGAAGAACTTTCTAATTATAACAATAGTTAAGCTCTGAAACAGGCTTTCAAGGGAGGTTGTGGAATCCCCATCACTGGAGTTTTTGGAGAACAACTGGACTGACTTTTGTCAGAGATGGTCTAGGTTAGGGACTTGATCTTGCCTCAGTGCAGGAGTTGGACTAGATGACTTCTCGTGGTCCCTTCCAGCCCTACATTTTTAGAATATTCTTCAACTGACTTCAGTTGAATTACAGCAGAGGTGGATTTGACCCTATATTCCCAGTTAGGGAGGTCTTTCCTACCTGACAAATGTTTTGCCAGGATAACCTCCACTAGTCTGTAGAGGGTGCTTATGCCGACCGAAGAAGTTTTTCTGTCATCCCACTAACATTACCTCCCTGCATGACATTGAGGGCTTGTACACACTGGTGCTTGCTTTGGTGTAACTTAAGTCATGCAGGGAGATGGACAAGCCACCCTCTGAGTGATATAAGTTACACCCATCTAAGCGCCAGTGTGGACAGCACTCTGTCTGTCAGTGGGACGTGCTCTCCTGCCAACATAATTACTGCTGCTAGAGAAGGAAAGAGAGCTTTCTCTCTCTCTTGTCAGCATAGAGCATCTGCACTAGCACTACTACAGCAGTCATGGACTGTACCCTAGCATAGATTAGCCCTAGTTCTGCCAACAAGAGCACTCTTCTATCAGCATGGCTGCACAAGACATTTTGACGCACAGCTAGAGTGTGTGGTTTTTTTCCACACTGGCCAACATAGCTTAAACCGGGTCATAGTTAAGGGCTCTAACAACACTTATGTATTTAGCAGGTGCCCATAGACAGTGCTGGATGTTAGAAGCTGTTTTATTGACACAGTGCTTGTCAGGATATGAGGTTCTGTCCTTTCTAGAGGTGCCATGGGAATCTCCAGACACTCACTAGGAAGTAAGTTAGTCACTCTGTCAATCTCCATTTGTACTGCAGTCTTGGCTTTGGGTCATAGTCCAAGTCCTAGTGTGGGATTTGAACCCCTAACCTTCTGTCCTACAGAAATGATGCAGCACATTGAACCATGCTGGAACCTGCCTGTTGCTTGCAGATTAGAACAGTAATGGCTCTTTGTAGAGAAATTAGATCCATCAAAAATCCCTGGGAACTTTCAGTGGTTTAAGGCAGATTTTCCTGTTCAAAGCTCTCAACTGAGATTGACAAAGAAAATATCTTGGTATAATCCTGCCAAGCTGTTTTGCTTGGAATGCCCTGAGCAGGCTTGCTCACAAAATCGCTGCTTTTCCTACAGGCGTATGCAGAGACAAGCTCATCAGTGGAGCCATGGGGCTGGGGCAGGCGTGCAAGGAAAACACAGATGAATGCCATCCCAGTTGGGCAGCCGCTTTCAATTGTGCTGCCAAGCTAGGGAGACCAGTTGAGAACTAGACAAGGAGCCAGCAGAGGCCAAGCATGCTGCAGAGGGCATCAATGCAAGGCTTTCATAAACTCCCCTGACGGGCAGTGCTGACATCAGCCCTTGCCTTCCCTCCTGGAGGAAGGAACATCCAGCTTTGGCAGCCACGATCAGTGGGTGAGGGCTAGAAAGGGAGGGGCTGGTGAAAATTCAGAGGATCCTGAAGTGTGGAAAACAGGCCATTTTAGCTCATAGGTTTTATTATTTGTGTCACTGTTGCACCTAGAAAATGTTCCATTGTCAACTGCACTGCTGGTGGAAGCAACCATTTTGGATCCTTTGCTGACTTCATGAATGGAGAGCACTAGTTCAAGTCGGAAAGGATCATTTGCTGATTGTTAAAGACCATTAGATTTAGACACAGCAATGGAACCCTATAGGTGCTGAGTAAGAGACAGCCCTTGCGCTGTGGAACTCAATCTAAACAGACAAGACCAACAAAGGGTGGCCAGAGGAAGGAAGGATCATTATCCCCATTTTACAGATGGGCAAGTGTGTCACAAAGAGATTGAATAACTCACCTAAGGTCATACAGGAAGTCAGTGGCAGAGCTGAAAAGGGACTGCAGAGGCTGGCCCAGTGCCATCAGCACAAGACCATCCTGTCTCTGAATCTGTGCAGGAAGCCCACATTCCCATATGCAGACAATCTCTAGGGGGTGTGAAAACTACTAATTGTGCATTTAAGTGCCCATTGGCACATCCAGTTTTAGACATCCATCTATCTATGTGAGATATCTTAGGTACTTACCTGACCTCACTACTATGGTATCTGAGCACATCAGAGTACTTAACAGATTTATCCACACAACACCCCCGCGAGGCAGGGCAGTACTAATATCCCATTTTACAGATGGGGAACTGAGGCACAGAGAGGCTAAGTGGCATACTCAAGGGCACACAGAACATCTGTGGAAAAGCAAGGGACTTTTGCAAACTAGGGTCCACGTGTAAATATACAGAGAAGAGCAAAAGTGATAATGAACCAGAGATTAAGCATGAAAGAGCATTGAGAGAAAAGAACGAAAGCAAAATAAATGCAAAAGAATCAGGTAGAAAGAAGAAGAAGAGATAAAGGGCAACAAATAAAGAAGGGAGCAAGATCGTAATGAAAGTAGGAAATGCAGAATGATGGAGTGATTGAGGAAGAGCAAGTGAGAGACAGAGAAAGCAGGAGCAAAATGTTACACATTCCAGAAAGCAGTCTTCATCTAGGATATTAATGTGACAGGCCATGGGGACCATGTGATGTTATCTGGGTCATGGATCAGTGAGTTCACCATTCGCATGCTCACATATACATTGTATATGAGGTATACAATGTACTTGTATCTTTTGTGAGCCCTTTCCTTGCTGATCCAGTATCTTAGCTCTTTTCTACACTCACACTTGCACTGGATTAATTTACCTGGTGCAAACCCCGGTGTCGACGTTCCTAACTTGGTTTAGAAATGACCTCCAGTGATTTAGCTCAGGTTGAGAAGGACTTGTCCCAGGTATGTTTGTGTGTGGATAAACCCTTGCACAGGGTGCACGTGTGTGCTAACAGATATGACGCTTGATTCTCAGCCCTTCCCAGGCACATCAATTCTGCACGTCTCCAGCAGGAACAGGAAAGTAGAGCTGCGGAAATCAGCACCTTGTGTTGCTAACTGAGCCCATTGGCTGTCTGGTCCCTTGCCAGCTGAGATTCTTTATCAGGGTTAAGGCTGGAACTTTAAAGTGGTCCAAGGGAGTGAGGCACCCAATTCCCATCAAACATGAATGGGCACCTAAGTCCCTTAAGTGCGGTTGAAAATTCCAGCCTTGGGGTCCCATTGAGGAAGGGTTCCTGGTTTGAAGGCAGGTGAGGTCTGTGCAGCAGTCATTTGAACATGCACTTGCATGCATTCAGACTGCATTTCAGTTTACTACAGCTGATGAATATACCAAGCTGGATAATGTGCAGCATGGAACTAGGGGACAGCACATACCCACAAGTCCTGAACCATCCCCACTTTCCCCTATTTCCATGCTTTGCATTACATAGCTTGAAAATAAGCACCAACATCCATCCTGCCAGCTTCTCGTGGTTCTTCTTCCATTGCTGAGTCTAATGCTAACAGCCATCAACAATGGGCAACTGATCCTTTCTGACTTAAACCACTGCTCTCTATGCATGGAGTCAACTGATGATCCAAAGTGACTGCTGTCACCAGCAATGCAGTTGATAATGGAACACTGGCAGGTGTAGCCTTTGCTACTTGGTGTCCCTTCACTTCCCATCTCATCCAAAGAGAGATGCTGGCTAGGGATGGGCCTGGATTGAAAGGCTGGACCCAAACACACGCTGAACATCACAGGTACTCAAAATCTGAACATTGATCGGCATCCAAATGTCACACATGGGCCATGCCATAAATTTAAAGGCAAAAAGCCCAAACCCTCGGATGTGTGGAATCCCAAACCAGTTCTGGCCTTGAAGCCATCTGTTGAACCTACTTTGACCTGAACAGGTCCTGGGGCTAACAGCTGTCTTCTCTAAGGCACCCTCTGCTTGCCATAAAGGGATAGAATCACGTAGGTAGAGTTCAGCAATTCTCAAAGTTGCTGCCACCTGTTTCTGGAGAAGACACACACTGTGCTCTCTCCTGGACACTTTACTTTGATTCTTTCATGCCTTTGTTTTTCCTTAGTCTGGAATAAGTCATCTGGGGCTGAACGTGCACATTTTGTTTTTTGTGGATGGAAACGTACCAGCACTAGGAGAACATTTCCTGATGGGCTTCCTGCAATTGTGATGGGAATGGTGTCAGAGAACAAAACAGGATACGATCACAGTGTTTGTGAATGTAACTGGGACAATGGTATCACAGCAAAATGAAGAATGGATGTGATGGGTCAGAGCTTCAGTTTGGAGAAGCCCCCCTCATTTTAATGTTTCTCTGAACTACACAAACCTCTTGGGTCTGAAAACTATTTGCCAGATTTCTGAAAATTTGGCTCTTAGCAGACAAGATGCGAGTTGTGATGTTCAGAGCTATCCAGTGGCTATGATTTTGTTTTTTAATTATTGTGCCTTTAAACTCTGCTAATCCAGTCTGCTACAATCAGGTCTTTCATGTCCTTTTCTGATGCAGCGTGTTATAGAGTACACACACAAACACACACACACACACATCGCCACAGTGCTCTCTCATGACAACTTTCCTTTCCCTGTGCTCCCATCTGAAAAAAACAACTTAGACTGGAAGTACAACGGAAAACAAAATGAGAGCATTCTAGGAAATATGATTGATCGACCGATAGCCTCCGTTTTTTGTCTGGCTGAAACTATCACCAGAGATGCTTTATGCTTCCAGTCCAGATAAAAATGTGGAAGCTGCCACAAAAGAATGAAATGATGAACTTGAAAGTTAACTGAGTTTATATGAACCAAAGTTCCAGTTTGCATTGAGAGGGATAGTTTGAGGTGCTTCTTCAGATGAAGTTTTCCTTTCCTAGTCACTGGACAAACAGAAGTCTTGGGGCTGGGAATTGATGATTATTGTGTGCTGAACATTAGTTCCTGCAGCAGGCCGCTGATCTGAATTTTGGAATGGAAAGCAAGCTCTGTTTCTAGAGAGGGCATAAGGATAGACAGAGGGTGTTTCAGGACAAAGCAGAGGTCACTTCAGGGTTTGTGTGGAGGAACATCTTATTCAGGAGAGACCTTTAGGTTTTCTAGGAAACCATCTGGCAGTCCTCTAAGAGCCTTCAGCAGAACAACCCATAAAAATGCTAAAATAATATTTACTGAAGTATGTGTGTGCATATTTATATCCATGAGCTTCTGTTGACTAATACAGATGCTGAAAGAAAATCATACAACTATTTCACAAGGGTAAGGAAAAAATAAGCCAAAAGGAAAGTTAATGTGCACCTCTAGGGTAGTGAGTGCGTGAGTTCCCAGGGACAGAGGGCCAGTAGAGTGGTGATATAAGTAAGGTAAATTGGTCAGTGAAATGTGTGTGTAGGTAGAGTAACTTGCAGTAATTTGGCAGCCCAGGTGAATCTGTCAGCACATGACAGTTTCAATTGGATTAGCCTTCAAGGGTGAATTCTGGTCCTGTTCCAGTCAATGGCAAAACTGCTAATGACTTCAGTGGGGCTAGGGTTTCACCCCCAAATGTTCAGCATACAATGTTTATCCCCACAAGATTTGGCAGATGAATTTTACGCCAGAGCAACCCTGGATCATGGATTTAAAAGAGCCCAGGAGCATAGTAACATCACAGGCATATATGGCTGTCAGTATAGCCCACTAGATGAGGTTTATGTGGGGACAGATGGATTCTGTGTAGCAACTGATAATCGTTATTCAATGGTTAATAGCATATCTAGACAGCTCAGAAGTTTAAGTTCTCTTAGGATTTAGAACAGCTGTTGCAAGAGAGGTCAGTTTCCAAGTTATCAGTGTGCAGTATGGAGCCCTGATTTGAGAATTCAGGATAGTATTTAAGCACGTACCTAACTTAAGTCCCCTAAGCAAGTGTTTAAATTAAACATGTGCATGAGTGGTGTCCTGAACTGGGAGGGGCTAAGTGCATCTTTGAGTGTTTGTTTGAATCAGGGCCTTAGTGGATGTGGAGCTATGATGAATCCAGACCTCTCTTCCAACGTGTCTCATCTTAGAGCTGGGGCAGGGTGGGGTGTGAAATGGTGAATTTCAAAAACTGTCCAATTTTAAAAAGGAACAGGTTTTTTTTGTTTTTTTTCCCCCAAAAAAACTGATTGTGAAAAAATGTCCTCATTATTTTACCAGCTTCAGTGTGAGCCCTAATTTCAGGATATTCTTGCTGTTAAGAATCCTTTGGATTTTGTATCAATCTTCTGCCCTCACGTTCATCTTTCTTTGGGCTGCAAAAAAATGAGGCTTGTTTTGGGATTATCGCAGGGGAAGCACTGTCATTTCAAGAGCCACTTCTCATAATGGAAATGAAAACTAAAGGCAGTGTGAGCTAGTGGCTTGAGCATGGGCCTGGGTGCTGGGAATTCCTGAGCTGTATTCCTGGCTGCGTCAATGCCTAGCTTTGTGACTTTGAGCAAGCCACTGAATCTCCCTGTGCCTGGTTTTCTTCATCTCTATCGTGGAGAATAATGGACCTGATCTTCAGAGGGGCTCAACACCTACAAGTCTCACCTATAAGAAATCAGTGGCAAGTGGGAGCTTCAGGTGTCCCGCACCTTTGAAAGTTGGGCCAAAATATACTTGCCTGCCTCCAGAGCATTTTAAAAATATTTTATAGTTTGGACGCCATTTAATTTAAAATGTTGATTAAGATAATCTCATCTCAGTGGGCCAGGAAATCAGTTACTGCTTATATATTGTAAAAGTATCTTAAACTGATCTCTCTACAAAGCCAAAACAAACGAGCCAAGGGAAATGTCCATACAAATAGAAACGTTCGGCTCTAGATCCCAAAGTGTTGTGCAAAGGGGAGAAAGCAGTATTAGCCCCTGTGTATAGATGGAGAAACTGATGCACAGAGCGCCTGAGACACTTGAGCCTGATTGCAAACTCCTCACTCTACCAGTGAGCAGTTCTTCACTGGAGAAGTGCCAGGCTTCATTGCGACTGCACTTGTGAGTAACTTCTCTCCAGGTCAAGTATGGGGCTTACAGTCAGGCATTTGGTAGATCCAAGAATAGACCCCATGTGCCTGATTCTCCATCACCCTGCACTTTGTGCCGTGTGAGTATAAAATGGGGCCAGATCATGGCCTAGTTACTATAGGGTAGGGCCTGAGCTCCTGAAGTCATGTAATAATATCACAATGTCAGCTTTCATTTAAAAACAATGTTCCTACCCCTCATGCATGCATAGAAAAGCTTGGAAGCATGAACTGAGCTGCCTGAGTCTGCAGAGGGCCTGAAACAATAGCTCAAAGAGGTGTGAACTGCCCCATTTGTCTCACTTCTGAAACCTGCTGCAGCCCCCACGGTAGGGCGGGGCCAGACAATGCAGGGACAGAGCTATGGCATAGAGGGTGGGGACTCAGATGTATCAAATGATGTGTTTAGGGCTGTGGATTATCTTAATTCTGCCCTGGTGTAAAGTGCTACAAAGTCAGACTGGCTTCACACCCACATTACACGAACATGCAGAGCAACGGAGAATCAGACCTCCAAGGACTCCCAGCTTGGGGCCCTCATTACTGTGTGACTATGGCTACTTTCTTCTAGCTGCAATCAAGTAAAGTCTTGGCTAATAGCCATGCCTTAAAGGGGGCTCTGAAGGCCAAAAAGTTTGGTCTGTGGTTGTACCAATGAAACACCCAGGATTGCCATTTGCCAGGAGAGGTTATGTGGGTTCCCTGCATAGCGCAGGCAGAGGTAGAATAGTATGGCAAAGCTCAAGAAATCCCATCATCTGATTATGATTCCAATAAGCTTCCAGCCCTTCAAACCTCCTGCTTCTGCCCACCTGGGCAGGAAATACTTTGTAACTTAGGTTTGGTTTTAAAAATAGGTAAGGGTTTTGGGGGACAGGGGCGTGGGGAGGCTGGTATTATTCTGGACCCCACTAAGGCTCAGAGATATTTGGATCTTGGGTTTTGGTTTGGTGCATTATAAAGATCAGGGTATTCGGGATTTGAAATGAAGCTTTGATCTGACACTGCCAACGTTCAGCAGTGTCCAGATCCTAGAGACTGCTATTTGTACTGAAGGGATCCCGTTGTGCTAGGTGCACACATCCACTGTGAGAGACAGCCTCTGCCCCAAAGATCTCATCATCGCAATAGACCAGAGAGACAAACAGTGGGAGGGAAGACAGAGGCATGGAGAGGAGAAGTGACTGGCCAAAGGTCACACAGCAGGTCAGTGGCATAGTTGAGAATAGCATCCAGCTTTTCTGACTCCCCAGCTCAGTGTCCTCTCCACTAGACCCCACTTCCTTAAGTTTGACTATGGGCTCATCTTGACTGCATTTTAAACTGACCTTGGTCTCCATCCCGTATAAGTCTGATGCTATTTCACTTTCACTAGCATGAGTTATTGGCAGCAGAAATGCTGATTCATAAAACTGCAATTCCCGAAACCGTTATTTATATTTAAGGAATAGATTTTTTTATATTAATTACAAGTCATATGAAAGGTCATTTGCTGTGGGCACCTCATTTTTGGCTCCTTTGCATCCCACATATGGGCCCTGGTAAGTGGAGGGGGATGGATCTGTAATATGCCCTTTGCAAAGAAGTTCAGGAGCGATCCCTAATACCGCAAAGGAAGAGAAAGCAAAACATTTGATTGCAATTCCCCTGCTCTGGAGAGCAAAGAAATCTTTCCGTGCATTGCACGGTGGTTTGTGTTCAGCATTTTTCTCTCTGATGAAGTCAGCCTTTGTGGCAGGAGAATGAACCTTTGATCATTCACAACGCCCTTTAAATGTGGTTATGGTCAGAAAAGTGACTGTATAGAGCACAGAGTCAATATTCAGTGCAGGTGCATCACCGAGGCCTGGAAAAAGCCCTCACTGTAGATAAATACAGAGGGTGAGACCACTGATCACTCTCACATCATGATCTCTGGTTTTTATGGCAGTTGGAGCTCAGCCAAAGCCAGGGAACCCTGACCCTCTCATGCACTTTCCTTGCCGTCGAGCTTTGGGTCATGTTGGGAGATGAAGCTTCTGAATTTTGGGGCGAAGGCTTTGTCCAAGCAGAACCTCTTAAAGTTTGAGCTGATTCTGCCAAGAGCCTGCCCCAGGGTGAGGTCTTTCAGTGCAAATGGCTCATTGCTAGCCAGGGACCATCTGCTTAGGGGGCCCTCAAATTCAAGGATATATAGTTGGATGGGTTGATCTTAGAACTTTCAGATGAGCGCCCAGCCGATCCCTGGCCTGTCTTCACTGAAAATTTAACTCACATCCTGCCTTTAGGTCCCCCCTCCAGCCCCCGCTCCATCTACACACACAGTCACTCTCTGAATTTGGTGGTGCTTCAAACCAGGCTAGCTGGCCTGGCTGGGGACTGACCTCAGGTGTCTCTTTCTGCTTTCACTCAGGCTGGAACCTGGCCGTTTTGCAGGGAAGACACATGCCAAATCATTTGAGTGCTGATAGCCCTCCAATGCCTTCCCACAGTTCACCTCATGTACCCCAAAGGACAGACAAGTTCTCCCACAATTAACTGGGAAAGAATAATACTAATTCCTGTAGCACAAAGTACTACGGGTGGTGCCAACCTATCAAAGCACATCTCCCTTTCAATGGGAGAAGCTCTCCTTTACCTCCACTCTTTCGTCGTGTCATGGGTGCACATTGGTTGCTGTGGTTCAACTCAGAAGCTGCTGCATTTCAGCAGCTGAAGAATGGTTACTATTCACAACAATGCTCTGTACTAATCAGCCACCCAAGACACCAACATAAATTTCTTGTCAAGGAGAGGCGGGTTGTCAAGTAGAGGTAAATTCAAGGTGGATAATATAGCATGCGTGAATTTGGGAGTATTTGAAAGAGATGGCTTCAAACATATTGCTGCTAATTGGACCCACCTTGTTCTCTCTGTAATCCATAAAAGAGACACATTTTCAAAAGTGGCCATTCCAAATTTTGGAAGCCCAGCTTGAGTCGATTTTCAGAGCTGGTGAATACCAGCAGCTCCACTGACTCCCGCTGAAGTTCTGTGTGCTCTGCAATTAGTAAAATCAAGCCCAGCATGTCTCCCACCGGAGACCCCCAAAATGGAAGCACCTATATTTTTGTTAACCTCGGCCTTCATCCATAATGTGCTGTTGGAGCCACAGGATCAAAGTCACAATAGGGTCAAACCCTGATATTTTCACTCAGTCTCAGGCAAAACTCTCATATAAAGTCACTCGACATTTTGTCTGAGAAAGGACTGTGGATTTTGTCTCATAGGAAAACAAGGTAATAATTATCTGACATTTCAGCAACTCCATTTATTCTTCAGGATCCAAAGATGTTTTGCTAACTCCACGCAGGATCACTGCAGTAGAAGGGACAGCAATCGACTTTCCTCTGGGGCAGGCAGCTGTGTGGCTCATGGGATGCCTTGAGAAGGCAGGGACTGGTTTTTGCAGGGAACTGAGCGTGTCTGTGGTGTGCGCTGAGCTTCTGTAGACAGGAATGGCCACTTTATGCAGGGAATGTGATTAAAAACTGGAAAAGCTGAAGCCAGCGTATTCCCCGAGGCACTATAATGTAATGTATATGCCCAAGTAATACACACAAGACCCTTGTCTCAGACTCAGTCTGGCCAGTCAAGGACAAAGCTCAGGAGGTGACAGCATGGAGCAGAACTCTGATCAGCTGTGGCTTGCTTAGTTAGGTTGTGTTAGCCCCCTTAACACCCCGCATGGGTTTCCCAATTGCCCAGTTACCTCAAACTCCATGTAACTCTGGTTTCCAACTGGATGCAACATTTACCTGCTGGTGTCCATCTGAGCTGTTGATCTTTTCATTAGCCGGAGCTGAAGCCAGATTCTTCTCAATCAGGCTAGGCCCCTAGGAATTGAAAGTAGCCACATGTTTATAGCTAGCGGAGTCGTATAGAGACTGATCCGGAGGGAATGAGCTAAACATCAACCTTCCCTGACCTTGGACTATAGGTTTAGATCCAGCAGGGCCAGCTGTATTCCTCCAAGGAAGTGGAGCGGAGTTCAAGGTATTGGGTCTGTCGGATGAGACTTTTAAAAGATGAGTTACTGCAGTGTGTCCATGGAAGTTAAAGATTCCCTGGCACTGACCACCCCTTTATATTGATGCTGAGTCCTAGATGCATGGAGATGCCACACATGCACCTTAGCTCTCCTCTTACACATCTAGCCATATTTCTTTGGTGTTTGCATGTGTAACCCAAGTAGGAAGCTCGTATTACAAGTCCCCAGCTGTGTCTGAGCTACAGAGGATGGGTTTTACAGCTGCATTTAAAGAGGTTTGCACTAGCAACTTGTGATTTTAGCTCTGGAGGTCCCTGGTTCAGTGCCCAGTATGGCAGCTGACACATATATCTTTATTCTCCTCTATGCCATGCAACCAAGGGGAAGGTAGGGTCCTTAGGCTACATCTGGAGGAAGCCTACTGTATAAGTGCAAGAACATCGTTATGGATATCTGTGGTAATGAACTGTGATCCTGTCCTGTGCACAGCGCCCTGTACAGGAGAGTCATTTCTTCATTCACAGAATATGCAGCACTTAGGAAACAAATCTCTCCCACTGGTATTATCTACGATGGTGGGAAATGTGTACTTGTCCTATTATTTAGTCCTACCCAAACCAACGTATCAGTCCATGCCCAAGCTGAGCTCAGCTGGACCTTTCCTTAGCCTGATGAATAGGCCTGGGCACAAATTTTCCATCAAAAAGTATTTTTCAAGAGAAAATTGAGTTTCCGACCAAATGGAAATGTTCATGGGAAGCGTCTGCTTTCCTCGAATTTTCAATTTCTTTTTGCCAGAAAACTGAACCCCTCCTTCCAAACTGAACATTTTTGAGGGGTTGGGCCAAAAACCAGAGTCAGGTTTTTGATGAAGTGTCCACAAGGAGAAAATTATTAATTTTCCAACCTGCTCCATTGCCAAGTGTAGTTGGTACAAGGCGCAGAATCCCACCAACAGAGATCTCCTTTGACACCTCTGACAACCTTTACACTGAGCCTTGACATGTATGGCTCTTGCCTGCAGCTGAGCACTGGTTATCTGTTTAAGATTCACCTTGGGCCTCCTGCCGTAAAGGGAAACCCCGAGAGTTTTGTGTTGAGGTGCGTCTAGGAGGCCAATGAAGGCTATTTCCTGCCTTTGTCATTTCAGAATCCCTGTCTGACACACCCTGGCTTCAGCAAAGCAGATACTAGATCAGTAACCACATCCTCACTGCTGATGAAAAGGCCTACTCTTTGCTTTAAGAAAAAGACACTGGCAGTGTCACTGGTTTTATTAAGCCTTTGCAAGGTCTCGAGGGGATGGGAATGGGGATTTCCAGCATACACAACTGACTAGCAACGTCCACGGATACATCTGCCTGAATCCCTAACACAAACCAGGGTATGGGGTCGGCCAGGGCTGAATTCCAAAATCTTGCTGGGGAGATTTCCGGCAAGAGTCTGACCAGTCCTTGTGAAAGTATTTTCTAGGGGCATCCTCAGTCCCCAAAGTGCTCTGGAATTAGTACAATCAATGAACAAAAGGGCACTGTATGAAGATACGTGGTAAAGGCAGCTAGAAAATTAAGTGTGTAGTACAGATTCCTTTTAATTGTAGCTCAGAGAAAGCTGCCCAGTGATCATAGATGTTGGAACTAGGGGTGCTGGTTTGAAGTGGTTTCCATCATATCAGGGTTTACAGTTTGGTTCAGTGGCTCTAAGTACCCTCACCATCTCATTGTTTACTTGTAATCCCCCATTTATATATGTAACCCTCTGTTGTCTCTTGTCTTATATTTAAATGTTAAGCCACTTGGGGCGGGGACTGTGTTTTTATTCTGTGTTTCTACAGTGTTTGGCATAATGGATTCTTTGTCCAGGATGGGGCTCTTGGGTGCTACAGAAATGCAAAAAATAAATAGTAATAACAGCAATGGTAGAAGCCACTTGCAAAATTATTAGGGCAAATACTTCTTGATTTCAAGGGGCCTTGAAGCACATGCTTAAAGTAAAGCATGTGCTTAAGGGCCAGAAAGACTCTTCCATCTTTGCTAAGTGTTTTGAGATCTGCAGCTGGAAAAGCACTGGCTCTTTAGCTTGTGCTATACCAGCTTATGCTTTTAGCTTTGAAGGTCCCCAGTTCAGCTGTCAGCCAAGCTTGCTGCAATGAAGAGCGTGCAGACCTTGTCAGATGCTCTTTGGCTGAGGCAGGAATCTGCCACAGTTTCTCTTAGCTTGGCAGGTACCATTTATAAGGAATGTAAATGCAAGGAAATTGATGCTCAGAATCTTTTGGTTAAAATTTTGAATTTCAGCAAAAAAAGGAAAATAATTTCCTGGTTTTCAAGTGGCTCTAGAAGCGAATAGCTAGGTACATCATAAGACCTACCTCTCCCACATAATAAACACATTATTCTCTTTGAATGTCAAGTATCTTATGTTTTATCGCACCACAATCACCTCAGCTCTGACCGATAGTGAGGGCTACTCCTTCACCAATGACCGCAAAATAGAAACAAAACTTCTTAAAAAGATACATGAAAATTATACAGACTTTCAAATGATACATTAGAGACGATGTGTATTGTATGTGCGGTTCGGTTATTTTGGGAGTGAGAGCAGCTGGAGGCAGGCAGGCAGGTGATTGGGGATTTGATTGAAAGCGGGGAGGTAAATGGTTCTCACAGACAGTTTGCAGTAGGCAATGAAGAGAGTACTGTACCAGCTCCCTAAGTTAACTGCACCCAGTTAACCTCACCTCCTGCCCTGCTCAGATGCAAGAGTAACCAGAAAAAGAACCCATCGGTTTTGCATAAGGGTTAATGGACCCCAAAGAATTGGATTCAGTCTGCGATGCTGGCAGATGTCATTTTCAGGCAGGGCTTGGCAGCTGTGGGGCTCTCGCAGCTGCCGGCCAACTCAAAGGGAGAATGCGAGCAGAGTCGCTGGTTTAGTCATGACGCCAGGCTCTTGTTTCTTCTCTTCAGGAGGCCCTTTCGGTGGTGAGTGACGACCAGTCCCTCTTCGACTCCACGTACGGTGCTGCCGCTCACCTCCCCAAGGCGGACATGACAGCCTCAGGGAACCCCGACTATGGCCAGCCACACAAAATCAACCCTTTACCTCCCCAGCAGGAGTGGATCAATCAGCCGGTCCGAGTCAATGTCAAGAGGGAATACGATCATATGAACGGATCCAGGTAAGGAAGGGTGTGCGTCTGCCCATCTGGTATGTTCCTATATCAGGGAAACCTTGCTCACAAAAGTGACATAGTATATGTTACCCATATACCAGTGTACATACAAACCCATCCCTTCACTTAGGGGCAGAGCCTGCTCCCGTGGGAATCAAGGGGAGTTTTGTCATGGCCTTGAATGGGGCCAGGATTTGGACCGTGCAGTTTTGCAACTTGCATCTCCATAGCGATTGTCAAGGCTGGGATTTGAGGCCTCCAAGGTCAGACACAGTGCTGCAGGCCCTGATGTAGATGGCACACCCCAGTGCCCTCCCAAGAGGCTAGGAGGCACTGAACAGTCAGTCATGCTGTAGTAGGTCAGTACTGAATCCAGTCTGGCTAGTGGATGCTGTGCTGCTGGAGATAGTGTTGGCAATACAGTAGATGGTGCTCTCCCCTGTGTCTATACTCAGTGCCTCAAGGGGCCCATGCTGCATCTGGAGGTGCCACCCCTCAGATAAGATTTAATACCGAGGCTCTGGTCATATGTGACTTTCTCCCAGGTACAATGGAACAAAAGCCGTAAATCCCCTGTCTTGTGGAATATCACATTTAAATCCCACCCGTGAAAAAGAGAGCTTGGGCTATCATTGTGCCCCATGATGATAATGATCAAGAAGTCATAGGAACGAAGTGCTGGCCGGGATGGCTACATAGCTGCATGGGCTAGCAACTAGAAGTGCCCCTCCACCCTGCCCACACTCCAGCCAGACCAGTCAGAGCTGGGTGGGAAGTGGTTTTCCCATCCCAGGAGAATTTTAGAGAGATTTTGAAAAATGTTCCTGTCCCAAATTGGGACAAAACATTGAAATCTCACCAAATGTTTACAAACTAAAAATCTGGTGGAGGGGAGGGAACCTATCAAGCTGTGTCAATCAAAATGTTTCTTTTTGCTCATTTCAATTTAAAACTTTGGTTTCTAAGAAGAGCCTTACAGTGAACTGCATTTGAAACAGGAAGCCCTGCAGCTACCACTTTTAAATCTCTGGGGAGAGGCAACGTAGCTGAAGATCTAGTACTGCAGTATATGTGGGGTTGGCCCTGTAAGTGCAGAGTAGATATATGTTTGCAGTGTTGTAGCCATGTTGGTCCCAGGATATGAGAGAGACAAGGCAGGTGAAATAATATCTTGTACTGGACCAACTTCTGCTGGCGGAAAGGACAAGGTTTCAAGATTGAGAGAGTTTTTCTCCAGACCTGAGGAAGAGCTCTGTGAAGCTCAAAAGCTTGTCCCTTCCACAAGTAGAAGTTGGTCCAGTACAAGGTATTATTTCACCTGCTTTGTCTTTAGAGAAGATGTAGAATAGATATAAAAATAATAGCTTTGTGTCATTGTTAATCTTTGTCCATGATCTGCTGAGGGTTGAGTTTGATCCCACGCTGGTTTGACACTGGTATAATTCCACTGATCCCGATGGGGCGGGGGGATCATCCCACCAGTTCTGCACCAAAGTTTATGAATTTAGCTTTGGGGCCCCAAGTGCAGAGTAAAAATAGAATAGCAAGTGTGTTCTGGGGAATCTCATCCTCCCAGAGGAATGGAAGCAATCGCATGGATCCGGCAAATGCAAGCAGGTTAGCATTATTTTACCATTGTAGCCTAAAATATAATTTATAATATACTGTTCCTCATTTTGACCCAAGTGACTGGCCAAAAAATTTGGGGTGTAGAAGGTTTTTCCAGTTAGAAGGAGGAATTGGTAATTGTCACTTGCTTCTTTGATGCAGTTTTGTTTTTTTACAAAGAATGCACAAAGTCCTGTTTCTCTGACTGCAGAAGGACTCAAATAGCAGGAAAGAGCTTCTTTATCTTACAGCACCAACAACATTCTTGTCACCTTGCACCCCCAAACCAGAAACCTCTCCCCAGGCTTTTTCCAGGATCAGAAACCATGCTTTCAGCACTCTTTCAGGCTGTCTCTCTCGCTCAGTGTGTCCCAGGTTTTTTTGTCTGTTCTACCTTTCCATACACATATGGATACACATTCCATACACACTGTCCAAATCAATACCCAGCAAAAGCTCCTGGGTGGGTTCACGTGCTTCTTTTGTCTTGGGTAGGGGGTGATTCATACAGTTACATTAATTGAAGCATGAGTGTATACCTCTCCATCTCAGTGAGGTTATATCTCATCCTGTAACAAGGTCCATGCAGATCATAATAAAACAGTGGCAGTATGGAGCATGCAGCTGGCATAAAACCATGTCTTCATGTGGGATGAAGATTTGAGCACTATGCTGGACAGAAACAGGTTTGACTGTTTTTGTCTTATGATTAGTTCTGAGATGGCTGAATTGGCTTAAATGGTGACTTGGACTACATGACCCACAGGGGTATAAGGAGGGGTAAGAATCCCTTTATACCTCTCTGTGGGGTACCCAAATCTTAAGCATGGTGTGCCTCTTTACCACTGTATTTTTCATGTGGCACTTAGCAAAATTTTGGAGGCCCACTGAACAAATAAAAATATACTGCTACTGCGTTACAGTATATATACTACTACTGCTTAATATATGCACAACATCCACATGTGTCTTATGTGTGCTGCATAGGTGGGTACAGAATGCACAGATATACTCAAATAATAATGTTTCTGCATTTATATTGCATTTATCTGGGAATCAAATATTCTGGGTTTTATTTCCAGCTCCTCCTTGATTTGGGATCTCTCAATAGGCTCCAATTTCCTTATCCGTAAAATAGGGACATTTCTACAGCCTTATTACGCCCGCTTGATTTGTTAGAGACCATAAAGTCTCTACGTGCAGAAAAGTCACCAGAATTGAAAAGTGTGGTTATTCACACAACAAGAGAAACTATTTTATACACGGGATTTGCTTCACTAGTTTCCCAGAAGCAGAGGCTCCTCGGGCTTCTCAAAAATTGACCCACTGCATCCCAATATGAAGAAACAGAAAGGATTGTTTTGGGCGTCCCTAATTAAACCAGTGCAGAAAGCACTGAGATCGAGACTGAAACAGCCCCAAGCCTTGCCCTGTGATAACCTGTTGGCCTGAGAGCTCACATTCACCGAGGAGATTGGAGGTCCAAGTACGAGGCCAAAGACCCACCTACCTCCTACTCATGACTGAGAGATTTGCCCTGTCCCCCAGTCTCCATCACAGCTCATTGTCATGGCTTGGGCCATTCCAGTCACCCTGTTCCTCCGCCCATCAGCTGCCTGCCAAAACTGATACACCATCTGAGCAGCAAACACCAGCCTCAATGCAGATGAACTCAAACTGTGGACTGAATAATAAAACCTTCCTCCCACCCTTCTGTCGCTGTCTTTTTCTCTCTTGTTTTTCAAGTGCGCCCTCTTACCAGGCTCCAGCTGCCTTGTTAGAGAGAGCAGCCTTTATTCTGTGCTTCACCTGTGCTTGACGCAATAGCATTTGCTGCTTGACAGGAGAATGGCTTGTATTCTCTAGGGAGTTATTAAGCTATATGATTCCTGACAGTGGAGGGAGGTGGATGGGGGTAAGTGACCATGTCCAGCTTTTCCTTTTTTTTTTCTTTTCTTAACAACTAGAAACAGGCCTAACTGGTGAGGTTTAAGAAGATGAGTTGCAGGTGGGATGGAAGCAGGAGTCTCTGTAAATCAGGGATCCATGGGAAGGATCTCTGCATGTCTATCCTCCCAGTCTGTCCTCCCATCAAATATAGTACAACCTCAGCGGTCCTTTTAGCCTGCAAACAGCATTGCAAGGTGAACCAGCTTTTCAATGCAAATCATATTTTCCCAGTTCATTCCCAAGCAGGGCCCGGAGATGCTTCCCATACATTTGGCATCTATGTGATCGCATATATTGCACATTCAATCAGTGGCAGCTCAAGATCTATATTCTTGGCGAGACACCGGGCTCAAAATACCACTGCAGGATTTGGAAAATGGATCCTTTGGGAAAGTTTCAAGCTAAATTATCAAATCTGGGTGCAATTTATGCAGCCACAAAATATGTGCTTGCCATCGCACATAGCTGGCAAGTCTCCACTGGCACACTCATATTCTACAGTGGTTAATATGTCTGAATGTGGAGCAGTTATAGGCCAACATGGAAAATGTAACATTCTTCAGCCTCTTAGACCACCTTACACATCAGGGAGGAAGGATGAACTTGTGGTTAAAGCATTGACTTGTCACTCAAGAAAGGTGGGTTCCCTCTCTAGTTCATCCACAGATTTAATACATAAATCATTTAATTAGAACTGGTCCAAATATTTTTGGTGAAACTGAAATGTTTCTCAAGTCCAGCACAGAATCTCGCGGTGGTGGAGAGGAAGAAAGAGACTCAACCCCAAACAGTCATTAGCTCAGTATTTAGGGTACTGGTATGGGAGACCCATGTTCAAGTGCCTTCCCTGCCTGCTTCAGAGCAGGGATATCAATCTGGGTCTCCAACATCCCATGCAAGTGCCGTACCCCTGACTAGTCTGGAAAAAAAGTCTAAAGGTATCTGTTTCATTCTGCTGCAGAATGAAACCAAGTTTGAAATCTTGGTATTATTTTGCAAAACAGAATTCTTGTTTTCCAGCCAGCCCTCCATTAAATTGCTCTGTGCATTGTTCTAACATCTTGTTCTAGCATCCGTTCCCCGCACCTGTAACTAGGGGAGACAATCTTTCATTTCTTCCCCTCTTTGTCTCTTTGGTCGGTTTTGATTATAAGCAAGCTGGGAAAGAGGTGATCTCTTCCTATGTATTTGTACAGCACAAAGGATCCTGATTTAGTTGGGGCCTGTGGACACTGCAGGGAATATAAATACAGCTGGTTATTTTTTTCCAAAATTTGGGAGGTTTTTTTGACAAAAGTATTCATTGAAATGTTGAATTTCAGTGAAGGACAACCAGGATGAGTGTTCTGCAGAAATTTTGTATGAAACATGATTCCTGTTTTTCCATCAGCTGCTCCAATTTCAATGGAAAAGTTTGAAGTTCAATGAGGAAAAAATAGGAGGATTTGGTCACAAAAATTATCACCAAAAATTCCAGTTTTTTAAACCAGCTCTAAATACAAATAATAACCCTAACACAAAAATTCCAAACTTCTGCTGTCTTTAGTGATGTATCATGGATTACATCACTGTAACAAAGATCGGAGGGTGGCCTTTCAGACATGTGAGTTCTGAATTTCAAGACAATAGTGTCAATTTAATCACATAAATAAAGTGGGGTAAAATGTCCAAGTGCTTGGTATGTGCATGTCTGTGGAAGAATTTAGCTGTATAATTCCCAGTGATGTGAATGAGTTTTGCTTGGCTAACGATCAAATCAATGCTTTGAAAACATCCCCTGAAATATTAAAATATCATTAAGGTTCAGGCAGCTCATTTTATGGCATAATAAATGTTGCCACAAAATTGTCTCTAAGTAAAACAAAAGGACTCCCTGAACTTATTACACTTTTCCTGTTTTCTCTTTGCTGAAGTGTGTATGAATAGCATAGTTTCCCTTTAATTAGTATGTGAGACCTCTAGGGGCATTTACTGTGTTCTGTTTTAGAAGCCTAGCAGAGCAGCTGGGTGTATATGTAACAAGGCCTTGCATGTTGGGTATGGTCAGTAAACACTGTTTCGGGACCCCACTGTGTGCCCATGCAGTTTCTTCATACTACTTTATTGTTGTTGTGTTAAAGAGCGAAAGACACAACCCTACAGCATTTTTTTTTCTATCGCCCATTTTCCATCTATCCTGATGCACCTTTTCCACTGTTCCTCACACAATGTAGGCCATTTTCTAAAAGTGAGTCTCTTCTTAGGGTTTTTCACTCCATTATATAAACCAGAGATTGGCCTGAATTCTACCACTAGATCCAAATCACAAAGAACTTTGGATCGGAACTTGATAGGTTTGACCCATCAACCATCTGATCTGATGGATCAGAACCAGAATATTGCTGGTATCTTCCCTTCCCTTCTTCAGCTATAGGGAAATTCAAATCTAATTCTAGCTGTAAACTTTAGAGCTCAGACCAGCTCTAGTTCAAATGAGGATTTAAACATGCAAGCTGCCTGTTTACATAGTGTGTTTAGGGCTCTGGGGCTTTAGAGATTTGGGTTTGATTCCCACCTGTGCCACAGACTCATTGTGTGACTTTGACCAAGTCACTTAATCGTGGTGTGACTCAGTTTCTGATCCTAGAATGAGGATAATTCTTCTGTCCTGCACAGGAGTGCTATGAGAATAAATATTTTTGAGGCATTTAGATTTGGAGATTATATAACGAGATGTGCTCATTTGACTTGCTACATTCAGGATTAGTACAGTCTGAATGAGGGGCCTGTGTTTGAGAATTGGTTTGTGCTTTTCCTATCATTCTGTTTCTCGGTAAGAATGGAGGAGGGGTTGTCAACATTCATGCACTTGTGTCTAACATCACTCTTCTTTCACCTCTGCACTCTCCCTCTCTCTCTAGTCCCTTCTTGTTCATCCTTTTTCTCCTTCTCTACACACCGTCATATTCTGATCATTTTATTTGCATGATTGTAGGGTCAGAGGCAGCAGTTATGATCCAGGCTATGTTGTACAAACCTAAAGAGGGTCTACAAGTCCAAAAGAGAATGAGAAGGGGGCAAGGAGAGTGTAATATAGTGGGAAGATCCCCTTCAGATTACAGACAGAACCTTTGAATGACTGGGGAAGAGATCATAATCCCAAACGTTCACTCCTGGGTTTTATGTGATACCGAATGCACATCAGGGCAGGACTTGGGGCGCCCCATTCAGTGATATTTAAGAACATAAGAACGGCCATACTGGGTCGGACCAAAGGTCCATCAAGCCCAGTGTCCTGTCTTCTGACAATGGACAATGCCAGGTCTTTCAGAGGAAATAAACAAAATGGATAATCATCAAGTGATCCAAAGTGATATTTAGATGCCCATTCAGTATGAAGGTGTTAGTTACATTAATACCAAGTCAGCACACATTAATTTAAGGATGTCCCAGTAATCTGGGCCATTATGGGGGAGAGGGGCAGGGGAAGGAGAAGGAAAGTTGAGAAACAGGGAGGAGAGGGGAGAAGAGACAAAAGGACATAACTTGGGAAAAGGAATAAAAAAGAAGATGAAAGAAATAGGAACAGGAGAGAAGGGAGACGAGATAAAAGGAGAGAGGAAAGGAAAAGATAAAAGTGGAAATCTCCCACTGAGTTTCCAAAATCACTGGAATCCCTTATGTTGCTAATTCAAACTCAAGCTCGAGGTGATTCCTAGACAGAGGCCCTGGTACAGTGGTTGCTTTGTTTCCACATATCTGGAGCTCGGGGTGAGGTCGCACAGAGTAGCTCTTTGTCAATGCCAGGCTAGCTGCTTGTCTGCTTTGGCGAGGCCAGCCTAACCTTTCCCAAAACATGGAGCTCCTCTTGGAAGGAGCAGAAATCGAATGTGGCTGTCGGGATGAATGGTGTTGGGATCCGCACAGCTCCGTGCTCTTTGTGTTCCCTCCTTCCATAGTGAGTGCCCTTAAAGAACTCCTACAAATAGGCCTAGCTCCACTGAACTCAGTGGACCAATGCTGATCTACAGCGACTCATGGAATAGCCCAGAACATTCATGTCGGATTGTGCAACCACTGGGAAACTTGAAGTCCTAGACTCTGGGAACAACTGAGGAGGAACCCAGCATCCGAAATAGAATCACATAAACAATGCTGAATTATGACCAAATTGATACAAAATCTAAGTCTGCTCATGGGTAATTAATGAACGAAGGATGGGGTTGTGATCAATGAATAAACTATTCACTGTGAATGGCTCTCCCGCTTCTCTTCTTCACTGTAGTTATTCTACTGTGTCCTTCTTTATGTATGTAGCCTGCAGCTATGCCACCTTCTGCTGGGATCCTTTCAAATTCCCTGTCCTAGGAAAGGCCAGGCTGGGACAATACTTGGAGGGAGACCTTCACAGGAAATCCGGACATTGCAAATGCGATTTGGTTGGGGAGTGCTGAGTTGGTCACTGAGCTAATGTCCAGCATGGTGTTTGGGGGCGCTGTGCAGTTAGTGGTGATTAAAGTATGGTCCGGCCCATTTATAATCATTAAAGAATTCATGGCATTTTTCTAAAACATGGGTTGTTTACATTCTCCTGCCAAATACCAGCTTGGATAAATGCATAGCTTCTACCATTTTATTTTTTGTGCTTGACAGATACAAAATCATAATGAAAATGCTTTGGAGCCATTTACAAGATTGTCATCATAATTAATGATACATTAGTATACAGCACCATTGTCATGCATGGTATGTTGTAAAGGAAATAAAGAAACCCTCCCTTCTCTGTGGAGCTTATAGCATAAGTAGGAGTGTTGGATTACTCCATTAAAAAACACCTGGATGTGTTTATAGCTAATGCGGATTGGATTCTAAAAGAGATTCACAGATATTCACAGGAGCAAGTCTGGGAGAGAGAGATATGAACACACACATATGTATATACTATTGCTCTATTATCTGCAAGAGAAAAGCTCAACTCAGAGGAATGTTTTCCAAGGGAAATGCAGTACAGAAGAGTGGGGTTTGGGTCAGTCCATTATAGGGATACTGGCCAGCCAGAGAACACTGTGATGGACGCTGTGTAAGAAGTCAGGTAAATCCCAGAGGTGAAATCCTGACTCTGCTGAAATCAATGAGAGCCAGGATTTCACCTGAAATCAAAACTTCCTCAAATCTGGGAGTGCAAGGATCTGGGGGGTTGGATCAGGCCCATCAAATGGGCCATTAGAGTCTGAGCTGAAAGCTCCAGTTGCTGAAAGATGTGGAACCCCCTCAACAACCACCGAAGCTGATGGGAGTGGAGAATGCCAGGCCTAGAGACCCTCAGCGCTGCACAGGATTGGGTCCTCAAGCTCAAGCAGGGATGTTGTCGTTATTTGCCCTAGTCTCCTCCAAACAGGAGCGTTCTTGCTCCCAGTAGATGCAGCATTTAACACCTGACACCGAGCATTTCTGCAGCGTGTGGGAAGAGCTCAGACTCTTTGAAAAGCCTGACGTCCCAGCAGTTGCTCAGACCCTGCTCCGGCTGCCATGGGACATTAAACCTTCAGCAGTTTGCCTCTCCGAAGGTGGATTTTGGTTCTCTGCCTGGAAAAACAGTAGGCGAAATAGTAAAACCTTAAACTCAAACATGTGTAAGTTATACATCTTATTTCCATTTTCAAGCCACATTCCCCCAGCAAGACATCAGGAAAAAATTACCATTTGCCTGAGAATCTCTCAGTGGAGCATTTATCTCTCAGCCATGATCACTGAACTTCAGTAATTCCCCCACCCTATGTTAGACTCAGAAACAAACTCATTTACTGTTCTGTATTGGAAAATCCTCCCAACTGGCTCACAGGATGGGATGAATGCACTGGTGTGTTCTTTACCCTGCAGTGAGTAGCTTCTTCCCAAAGCACTTCTTTGCTTGTTTCTTTGCACTATTGGTAAAGAGGAAGGATGGTCATGTGGATAAGTCACTGGAGGGGGATCTGGGTTCAAACCTTGTTTTGGCCACACACTTAAGCTCAGATTTCTAAAGGTGTTTAATCATTTCTGTGCTCAACATTTCAAAGCCTTGCTGATTTAGGAGCTGCGGTCTCATTTTCAATAGTGATTTAGACACTTCAACCCTAAACGTTATTGACTGTCAGTGGGATTTTGGCTCCAAAGTGCCTAAATCCTTTTAGAAAATGAGACTTACGTTCATAAATCTGTTAGTCACTGCATCCCTGAGCGTCACAGGGCCTAAATACCTTTAAAAATCTGGATCTTAATCTCGCTATGCCTCAGTTCCCCATCTGTAAACTGATGGTAACTCCCTCTTCTCTATTTACATTGTGAACTCGTCAGCCAGGGACTGCCTCTTACTGCAGATATTTGGTGGCTGACACACCAAGAATTAAACTGGGGAATCTACAGCATGAGCTACTGCAGCACAGGCTTCTTAGCTAGCTGCTGTAATAGACAGATACCCTCTGTAGCACAGAAAGGGGCCTGCAACATACATTCATCAGTGGGTTACATGGACAGCACCTAGCATAATGAAGCCTGAATCTCTAGGCACTGCAATAATATAAATGATCATTGTCATGTTTTTATTATCTTCTTGGAAGCATTCGGTAGCTCCATGTTTCCAGTGTGGACATTCTATGCCCTTTAATAACGAAATGGAGAAAGAGGGCCGTATTTCTTATTATTTATATTGCAGTAGCGCTTACAGGTACTAATCAAAGATTAAAGCCTTCTACTGGTACTGGAGTGACACACACAGTTAAAAAAACAACAACCCCAAACCAACAGCAGAGAGTCCTTGTCTCCCACGAGTTGACCATCTAGGTTATGATACTGCACAACAGGTGGGTGAGACAAACCAATGTGGGCTTCTAACACCAACTCGCATCTGCTGTACTGCTGATGCTAACACAATATCAAGCAAAGCAGGATGTCTCCAGTAGGGGTGACACAATGTAGCATTGGCTGGAGCTCACTGCTTCACATAAAGGGAGGAGGGGAAGACTTTCATAGGGAAGCAGCATGGCCAGTGGCTAGAGGACTCGGAGTCCGGGCTATTAGGATCTCAACTTTGCCACTGACTTACTATGTGATCTTGAGCAGGGCATTTGGAGCTTGATTTTTCCGAGGTGCTGAGCATCTGCAGCTGCCATTGATGTCAGCTGGAATTTGGGGTGCTCAGCACACCTGAATAACAGGATGCCATGTGCCTGAGTTTATGCTTCTGTTTAATAGATTAATAATTAACACGCTCCTGCTGTAAGGTTTATGGTGTGTAGATTGCCCGGGACTGTCACATGACAGGCAATATAGAAGTACAAAATGCTAGACACTCTAGACGCTCCCCCTGTTTTTGACCTACAACTTGCTCCCACTCCACTACCATTTCTGCAGCACTCCCACCCCCAGCCCCCATTGTTTTGCTTCAGCAGAGAGGAAGGGTGAGCGATGACAATGCTGACGAGATGTCTGCTTCCTTTCTCATTTCAGGGAGTCGCCAGTAGACTGCAGCGTTAACAAATGCAGCAAACTGGTTGGTGCTGGGACGGAGTCCAACCCGATGAGTTACAGCACCTACATGGATGAAAAGAATGGCCCTCCCCCAAACATGACCACCAATGAGAGGAGAGTCATCGTCCCAGCAGGTACCATCAGCATCACAATAGTCGTGTTCTAATCTCTTTCCTCTACTGTCCATCTTTGATTTAACAGGGAGGTTGGGGGAGAGTTATCTGTTCTCTGATGAGTTCTCCGTATTAGTAGCCATATAAAGCTAAACAAAATTCAGGCTTTTCATCCTGTGGGGAACTCCAGTATTTTGTTTCGGTGTCTTGTACCAATCTGATTCCCATGATTCACCACGCAGCTTGGTCAGAGGGGAAACTGTGGTGCATCTTGGGTGATGTAGTTTGGCCAGGGTGCTCAGCTCAAAGAATTGAATTGGGAACCTGAAATACCTGATCTAAACCTCCCATGAGGCTCCATAGCACCTTAGGCAGGTAGAACTGACTAAAAATGAAATAATTTGCTTTGATATTTCCAAAGAAAAATCAGAAAATTTCAGTATTTTCTATCAAAAAACTATTTTGTTGGAAAATTCCCAAGCAGCTGGGTGGCCTTGTGCAATATCAAATCGTACCTATCCAAATGTAACAGGGCACATGAAATCCATTCAGATGATCAGGGATTTGGGAATCACTGCTGTGGGGAAACTACAGAATTTACGCTTGGAAGGTGAGGGTGTCTTTCCCCTGCAAAGTCTGGAAACTCCCTGTGTATAAGCACTTTAGCATAAGAACTTCCCTATGAAGGAAACTGTATGAGAGAAGTTCTCACTCCATTAACATCAATGGCAAAACTTCCATTGATTTCAGTGCGACCAGGATTCCTCCTGTGTTCTGAAGGATGCAGCAAATGAACTATTCATAGATTCATAGATTCCAAAGCCAAAAGGGACCATTGTGATAATCTAGTCTGACCTGCTGTGTAACACAGGCCATAGGACTTCTTTGAGTTAGTTCCTGTTTGAACCAGAGAAAATCCAATCTTAATTTTAAAATGGCCAGCACTGGAGAATCCATCACAATCTTTAGTTAGTTGTTCCAATGGTTAATTATCCGCACTATTAAAAAAATTGCATCTTATTTCTATGGATCTTGTTATGCCTTTTTCTGCTAGTTGAAGAGCTCATTATCATATTTTTGTTCCCCACGTACGTACTGATAAACTGTGATCAAGTCATTCTCTTTGTTAAGCTATACAGATTGAGCTACTGGAGTCTTTCACTGTAAGGCATGTTCCCCAATCCTTTACGCATTCTCATGGGTCTCCTCTGAACTCTCTCCAATTTATCAGCAGAAAGAGGTGTACTTGTCAAATTTAGTCATGAACTGACTGTGAACAGATGACAATTCCAATGCATTTGTTTACCATTTGGAAGAAGGACAAGATGCTTGAACCAAACGCAGTAAGGAAGGGGAAGCCAATAAAAGATTGACCCCTGTGCTCAAGGTCCCATTTAAGCCCAGTTAGGCCTTTCAATGGGGTGAATTTTACCCTTAGAAAGGTGAATGATGTAGAATGATGGAAAAGGACATGTTTTCAACATCAACATAGACTGGAGGGCAGAGAAGGCTGCCATAGCTGAGAAGGGAGAATTATAGAGTCCATCACCATGCTGTCTGTGCATTACACAGTGGTGAACAAAGGCCTTCGCAGTGGGGATGAAATGGAAAGGAAGTATTTTAGAGGCATTAGAGGAAGAGGTAGTTTAATGTCCTCCTTTGGGAGGAAAGTGAAAGTGGGGATTTGTCACTTTCAGGCATCCACAAATCAAAATCAAGAGACCCTTGCGAAAACAGCAGGACTTTGGCAATCAGGGATAAACTAGATGGCTAGTTAATCGTTGGCCCAGATCTCCATTTGGAAAAGACTTGGCCTAATTCATCCAAGAAGTTCATTTGGAAGTGCTTAGTACAATCCAGAGTTAGTATTTATAGCGCATTGTAGTGGAGAGAGGCAAAAATGCTATTACCTAAGAGCTGACACAGCAGTGATAGTAAACTCTAGCTAATGTGCTATGAAGGCAGTTTTTCGGGGACTTTTTAGCATTGAAACTTGATGTCTTTAATAGGGACAGAAAGGCCAGAATGGGTGATGTACAACCCAAAGGAACTCTCCACAATCTTCTCCCAACATTGTTAATGAACATGCCTGAGATTTAGAAAAATGCTTTAGGGATTCTGACAGGTCAACCTGGGCCCTAAATGTAGGGCTCCTACAAAACTAACTAAATAAACATCCCCCTTCAATATTTACAACCAAAAGACCAACTTTCTCCAGAACTTGAAAGTGAAATGACAAGAAACTGCATGGAAACCGAAGTGCAGCTGATCAGGGTATTTTCATTGCCTAAACTCAGAAGAAATGCAAAAAGTGAATTAACAGTGAAGAGTAGTAACTTATGTGGTAAAAATTCAGTTTTAAAGAGCCCATGTGCTGTTAGGAAATAGGTAAGTAAATCTCCCTATGTATTTTTAGTATTTTCTGGAGTGATTTTCCATTGCCATTTCACTCTGGTATGAAGCAGCCCTGCAACCCAGCAGATGAAGCTGCTAGATGATGCCCTCTGTATAAGGGGATGCTTGGGTGGCATGGGCTGCCAGCCAATACCATCCCCCAAGCTGTGCTAAACACTCAGCCATGATTTGTGCCCCACGTATCTGGATATCCTAGTGCTGGAGGGACCAGAAATTGAAGTGGCAGGAAACTGTGGTGCTGGATACTACCAGTCTCAAAAGCAGGAATTGCCAATTGAGACGTGGTCATGCAGTCAAGTTCTAGTCTATAACCTAACTCCGCCAAAGTTCTTGAGTGTTTGAACAGAGTTCCTCATAGAGAGAGGTGCCAGATACAAAGGACAGGCCCAGATCCAAAATTCCAGGGTGATAGGACCCAGAATCTGGGCACAGACCACTCCCTAAATTCAAGTAATTTTGCAAGAGAATGTAATTTGTGGCTCAGATTTCCAGATGAGGAAACATGAGAAAAATAGCAAAGGAAGAATCTGATAGCGGAGATAGGCTCTGAAAATGATTCTGTATAAACAGTATCAAGGTTCAGCATATTGAATTCTGGGATTTTCTGATCCAGCCCATCATCTTAAAGCTCAAAGGATTATTTCCTTTTGTAACTGCCGGTGCAGCGAACTCTCGACATGGGTGCTGACATCTCCAACTGAACTCCATCCACCTCTTTCATCACTGCCATTAATAACAATTCTGCAACTGGATCTTAGTTGACAGTTGACGGCGATGCACAAGACAGTATAGAATCCAGCTCACTCTCCAACAGCTATGCCAGTTTTCCAAGGCTAATGGAGTAGAAAACTTGTGTTTGTCAGCTGAGTCAGCAAATGTGACTCAGAAATGCATGGTTAACAGAGCTGTTTAGGCAAGAATTTTTCAGACTCCCTTTGCTGACCATAATAACCACCCTTCTAAAAGTTTAAAAGGCCATCTGCTAGGAGTTTGTAATGCACTCAGGTCAGGCTGAGTGACTTCCATATCCCTGATATAGCTGTGCAGCTTAAAGGGACCTGACGGTGTGACAAGTGCATCTCTTCAAAGGGGTGAGCTTTTTATTCAAAGAGATGAGTCATAAATCAACTATTACGAAGGTGGCCCGGGAGATAGTGCCTCTGAATGCAAACCAAGTGAGTTGGATGCTCCTCCTGGCTCTGTTATTGATTCATTATCTCACTGGGGATGAGTCTCTTGTTGCTCTGTGTTTCAGTTTCCCCACGTGTAAGCCAGAGTTAATTATACTTTCCCACCTTTGAGATGTGTAGATGAAATGTTCTCTATTGCTAATATTATTAATGGGCCAACTTACTGATAGCGTGACACTTCTCGGACAGGCTGTCCCTTTGGGCATGGTATTTATCAGCTGTCTATTCTTTTGCCAGATCCCACCTTGTGGACCCAGGAACACGTGCGCCAGTGGCTGGAGTGGGCTATAAAGGAGTATGGATTAATGGAGATTGACACATCCCTCTTCCAGAACATGGACGGCAAGGAACTGTGCAAAATGAACAAAGAAGATTTCCTCCGAACCACCTCCCTTTACAACACAGAAGTTCTGTTGTCTCACCTCAGTTACCTCAGGGAAAGTAAGTACCCCTCTGATGCTGGTGCAATGTCTTCTTGCAAGGGGTGAGGGGGAGGGAAGCAGGCTGTGGTGAGTTTTGAACATCTCACGGTGCACTTGGATAATAAACTGGGAGGAAGAGGAAGAGCGAGGAGAAAGGGAAAGAGTGGAGAAAAGAGAGAGAGTATGAACAAAAGGGAGTGAAAGGTGAATCAAAACTAAACTCATGAAATATTGTTTTACAATAACCAAAATTAGCCTACGGAACCCTCTGCCTCAAGATATCATTGAGGGGAAGAACTTAGTAGGAGTCAACAAAGACCTGCCTGTTTATATAGATAATAGGAACATCCATGGCTATAAGGTTAAAAAAAATACAGATTCTCTTCAGTGACTAAGCCAACTACTAAGTGGTGGGGTTATGGAGAGATTATTCCATAATTTTCCATTATAGAGTTCTTGCACCTTCCTCCAAAGAAACTGGTGTGCACCATCATCAGAGACAGGTTATTGAATTGGCTCTCTAAGCCAGGCTGCAAGTCCTGTGTTCCTCTGGATCTGGCTGGGAATTTGTTGAAGGAGGAGAAAATATGAGCGAGACATTCACTGACTAGGGCTGCTCAAAAGCCAGCATGGTGTGAATAACCCTGTGTTCAAAGGTAGCAGGATTTTGTTAAACCTCTTTGGTCTTGTCCCCCGCCTCAATCCTCCCCCATCCCACACCCACAGCAGGGCCTGGGAGGGCCTGCTCTTCTTTTAATAACACATTTTGCTTTAGTAAGATCCTGCACTGGGCTACTAAACAAGGGTAGTGAATAGCCTGATGGGCTACTCTTTGAAAAGAGCAATAAGATTACTCAGAGAGGAGGGTTCCTCTAGTGCCTAGCCCAGTAGTTTGGGACTTGGGAAACCTTGGTTCAAGTCCCTCCTCTGCCACAGTTTTCTTATAGGACCCCAGGCAAATCCCTGTGCACTCCCTGCTTGTAAAACAGGGATAATAACACTTTCCTATGTAAGACTGATAGACCCCAGTTGTTGGTGAGTGAGATCAAACCTGGGACCTCTGAAGCTACATGCATGAGCTAAAAGCCATGTGACTGTTAGCTAAGACTGAAGAGCAGACTCATTCATCTCTTTCTATGTGGCTTTAGGGCCACTTGATGGGACAGAGCACCACATCCAGGAGATGTCTGGGTTACACCTACATCCTGGAAGTGTCCTGAGGATAAATACATTCTGAGGAGCTCAGATGTGATGATGAGAAACCTTATAGGTAGATAGATCCTACGTGATTGCCACTCATCAATTTTCTTTTCTATCTACTTCATTTGCATTCCTTTCTTCTGCCCCTGACTTCATCCTTCCAGGGCGCAGAGGGTTAGTGATTTCGATAGTGACAATTTCATGGAATTGTAAAAACTGAGAAATGAAAGGTAGAAAACTGATCAGGAACAACGTGCTGCACAGCAAGGTGTGGGAGACCGACAAGTGTGTCTTACAAACTGATGGTGTATAACTCTCATAATCTACAGAGAGCTGGAGATGTTTCCTGTCTGGCCAGTGCAGCAACCCAGTTAGACAATGCAGTCAGATATTTAGGGAGGAATTTTCAAAAGCGTTCAGCACTGGTCTAACTCTGCTCCCACTGAAAACACTGGGAGTTTTACCACAGACAGGAGAGGGAGCACAGTTAGACCGCAAACCCCACCCATATTTTGTACAATGAGCTGAATTAATAATTTACAACAAATAACTGAACTGACAGATTTGAACCACCCGCCTCCCTGCTCCACCCCCGCCCCCCCATAGCTGGATGATCACAAAATAATCAGATTTATCCAAAATCATTTGCAAATTTCTCCAGCAAATGGTTGTTGGTCCACATAACAGTCCAAGGGTGAATGTCACAAATGAATATACAAATCATTCTGACACTTACATAACAAATTTGCACCAATTTAACTAAAGGAAGTGATTTTTCCATGTGCTCCCTCATCTGTCTGTATCCATGTGTTGTCTCGTGTTTTATACTTAGATTGTAATCTCCTGGGGGCAGGGATTGTCTTTTTGTTCTGTGTTTATACAGTTCCTAGCACAATGGTGTGCTGCTTCATGGCTAGGGCTCCTTGCCACTAGGAAAACAGAAAAATGATTATTTAAAACCGATTTATTGAAATTGGCATCACTTTTGTGTGTAAGGCAAGGTCTGAATCAAGGGAGCAGTGCAAATTTTGCAAGCAGATAAATGATTTTCAATTCTGGTAGGGTGAATATTTGCATGAAACACATTCATTTTTCTTGAGTATTGGGAAAGCCTGAGCATTTACAGAAAGTGACCATGGAAGAGTCATGCATGCTTCTAAATTACCATTTGTTGCTGAGTTTAAGCAGATAAATAGGAAAATTTCTTTTCTCTATTTCCCCAGTTCCAATCAGGAACCCTCTCCCACCTCTATCCATAGGCAGAAGGCACACACAGGAGATGAGCCAATGGAAAGCCGTACGTGTCTTTTCCATGCTCTTTTGCTGTTTACAGGCTATTTTATGCCAAGTTATGGACTGTGTAAATAGGTGCAACTCTCAATTATTTTAGCAGGAGTTGCAGTCTTTTTACACAAAAGCTATATTGTAAAACAATAGCTGGGTGTATAGAGCTGTGGTACCAGAAGTGTGTGCATCTAACAGCAATCCAGATATACCTTGCTTAGTTTGGCCAAACCCAAAATTTGGGCCAGATTCTGAGAGGTTTCCAAGCTTTCTGGAGAGACAGGCTGAATCACAGCTTGTGGTTTGAGAGCACACATTTCATTACTGCCACCTGCTCTGTGGATAAATAGAAGATTCCATTCCCCAGAGATAGCAACCTGGCCCCTTGCAAGGGCATGATGTTAACTTTATAATAAATATACTTGTCCCATCCTTGGTACATAGCGGCTCTTTGGGTCTAAGAAGATTATCTATCTATCTATCTATCCTATCACCTGTAGATAGATAGATAGATAGATAGATAGATAGATAGATAGATAGATAGATAGATAGATAGATAGATAGAAGGTGTGCAAGCACACACACACACACCCTTACATGTGTGTGCAATATATATATATATATATATGCAATCTCCTTAAACCTTGGGACAGGTATTAGGCTGCAGAACAATGTCTTTGACATTCTGTCAAAACAGAACAGAAGACTCTTTTATCAGGAAAAGAAGATGCTTCAATCAGTACTAAGAAGCAGCTGCCCTTAATGATTTTGAAAATAAAATAAAAAGAACAGGCTATTCTATTCTGACATGAGAGCAGTAGTGATGTGTATTATGAAACCCCAAGATATCTAACCCAGACCCGAACACCCCAAACTAAGGAAGAGTTGGATCTATCTCTGAGCTGCACAGTTAGCATCTGTTTCTGTAATGGACTGAGCCATGTGATGCCCTCCTGTTACAGGCATGCTATGCAAGAGTGTGAAAATAATATAAACAAGGGGGAAAAACCCACATAAACTAAAATTCCAGCCAACATTTTGGAATTCCAAAACAAACCTTTTCTGAGACTGATTTTAGGAAATCCTGCTTCAAAGGCAATTTAAAAATATCTGTGTTCATTGCAGTTCAGGACAAAACCAAATGGTCAGTTCTTACCTCTACCACTAAATTTCCCATTTAGCGCTGGGCAAATCACTTCATCGCTCTGGACCTCAGTTTCCCCCACTGTAAAATGGAGATAAGACCTTTCTGCCTCCTTTGGTCTGTCTTGTCTATTTAAATGGCAGTCCCTTTGGGGGTGACTGTCTCTCATTAGGTGTTTTTACAGTGCCTACCACAATGGGGCCATGACCTCAGCTGCAGCCTTTAAGGCGCTAACCATAATACAACTGAATAACAATCATAAGACATAATGTTCGAGCAGAAGAATAGACTAGATGAGCTCAACCCAGTTAAGCCAGTGCACACCGAAGTGACTCCGTTGGATCCAAAGTAGTCAGCAACTCCAGATTTACACTCGTGTAACTGAGAGCAGACTCTAACCCCAAGACTCTAGTCCAGCTCTGGCTTTGGTATTCATACATTTTACTCACTTCAGACCCACTGGCTTCTTTAGCCTTAGTTGAGCAGCTCTGCCAAAGCCATGCAAGCATTGACCTTAAAGCAAGCTCCTGTGTGAGCGTAGGTCAGGCAGCCTTCTGAAAAGAATTCCTTTCCATGCATCTGTTCCCATGTCTGCCTAATGACAGTCTGGTTTTTGGATTGCTGGGTAACTCCCTGGTGGAGTAACGCCTTCGAAGGGAGTTTATTGTTTTTCCAGACTGATTTCCAGCGGATGTTTAGTGCCGAGCCTCTGAGCTCAGTGCCATGGGGAGATGGTCTTTTATTTTCCTTTTGTGGCCTTGTTTGTTTCAGAGACATCCAGCTGCATTACTGGGGATTGGGGGCAGAGGACACGTGATGGCAACAAAGTACAGGAGACTCCTGAGGAACTGGAAGTCTATAAGCTAAAATATATCCCCCATTTGTGGGTGAAGGGGTTATCTATCACATTTACATGGTTCCCATCACTATAATATCTGGCCCCGCACAATCTTTACTGTATTTGTCTTCAGAACACTCTTGTGAGGCAGGGAAGTTCTATTATCCCCATTTTACAGATAGGACACCGAGGCACAAAGAAACTAAGTGACTTGCCCAAGGACAGACAGAAAGTCTGTGGTGAAGCTGAAAATTGAACCCAGGCCTAGGTTGTGCCCTATCCACTGGACCATCCTACCTCTCTACAGAGCAATCTCCCTACCTCACAGTGACCTCAGCAAAAATGAGCCAGTGCTAAGCCAAGGCCAACAAGTGAGTTCTGTCCAATCTGCCTCATCTGCAGTGTCCCTCCTCAGAGGTTACTGAAGTTGGTTTGTAATGATGGGGGACCCCAAAGTTTACGTGTTCTGTTCAGAGAGGAAGTCAAAGATAATCTGAAATCTCTGAACCTCTTTGGCAAAAATGGGCCAAGCCCTGTGGCATAAGCTTCCTGACAAGGTTTCCATTGGTTCCTATTCCCCTCTGGGTTGGTGTATAGTAAAAGTAGCCCATGAAGCGTGGTATGCTGGCACTACTGCTCCCAGTCCTGGACTGAACCAGAAAGCACCAAGGCGAGCAAAAAATAGAAGGGAAAACCAATCGGTAACATTCATCAGACTTCAATGAAGGCTCCGTTTGGGCCTGGCCTGAAGGTTCCAATCAACTCTTAAGACAAGTTGGTCTGAACTAACCCAGATCCCAACAGCCCCAAAACTGGGGAGAGTTTGGATTCTAAAATGGGCAGAATCAAACCCTTGGATCCAGACACTGCCAGGAACATCTCTAGGAACTAATGGACCCAGATCCCAGCTTTGAAGTGTAGGCCCATCTCCAGTTATTATAGCAGAACTGGTAGAACTGGCTCCTCTATCCCTATTTGTCTGAGCCTACCTACCCTTCACTGCTTTTCCCAGTACATACACCATTCGTTCCCCCGAATAGATACTCTTAAGCTTGCCTTGCAGCCTTTTGACTGGAAAGATAAAGATTAGACCGAACCTATCACCATCCCCAACCCATTCCCACTCCCCATTCTCCCCCGTTCAGTCTCCAGCCTGGACTGACCACTGTACTGGTATCTTTCTCAAACACAGTCTGCCTGGTGAAGCCTCAATACTAAGCCAGCCAGCTGTGGGAAGCAAGATTTGGATGTCTTTGTGCTGTGTTTGGGATGAACTTCAAAAGAAGCCCGAACGGTCGCCTCCCATCCTTTCCTTCTGCAGTCACTGGGGGCAGGTCATGTGGGGTGTGTGCAAAAGAAAAGAAGCTGGAAAAAACAACAACAATCAGACTGTATTTAGGGGTAGTAACAGAGGAGAAGTTTGTGGTTTTGACCCCGTACTGAGGCTAAACAAAACTCTGGCTTCAAAGACAGTAGAACTCTGATCCTCTCAAGCTATCTGGAGACACCCAGAACCTTCATAAAATCGGGGTGTTGCATCATTGGAGGAATGGGTACAACCCACTCTTGGGTGGAGGAATACAAATACATTTCAGGTTCAATCGTGTTTGAGCCAGGCTGTTCCGGCGGCTGCGGCGCAGCAGAATTTTCTGCCCTGTAAGCAGGGATGGATTTGTGGATAAAAATCTCTCTGTGTCACGCTCTCTCCATCTCCCCTTATTAAAAGAATACAGCTGTAAACCCACCCCTCCCACACACACCAAACGCTATGCAGTTCCTCCTGCCTGACGGAGCATTTGAGGACAACCGCTGTAATACCCTACGCTTTCATTGCTAAGGCTCTGTCTTGGGGGCAAACCCTGATGTCTTTGCACAGTAGTGATTCTGCCCAAACTCCCGTTGACTTGGGTAGGAGTTGACAAGGGCGAAAGCAGAGCTCTTGCTCACTGTGTGAGTTTTGCTCCAGGATGAATGAAGTAAGGGCTGCAGGGGCTGGCCCTTTCTCTCTCCATCTGCCTCTCTCTGTCCAGGTCTCTGTGTCGCTGGCTCACTCTTTCTTTCTTCCTCCTTTATTTAAACCCCTAATAGGAACCACATTTCCTTTTCTGTGGCGTTCCCACCAGAAACCTCAGACCGTTGGGCAAAGGTGAGAACTTTTAGCAATTAAACTGAGGGAGGCTCCTTCCCTTCCAGTCGTTCAGCCTGCATTTTTGAGCATCAAGTAACTGCAGGTCGCTCTTACAAGCTCACTCAGTTCAATTCCCTGCCAGCCCACCTCCTTTGCTCTGCCAGTCTGCTCGACCAGGCATTTGCAGCCTGGTTAGTCATAGGACGCTGTGTCTCTGGATTGGCCAGCACTTCTCTGTCTGGCTGAGGCAAGCCATGTGGTGCTTTGCAGTCAGGATTCAGTTCAAATAAGCCTGAAAATGAAAGAAGGGTGGAGAGGTCAGGCCAGTCCTCCCTGAGCGTTATGAAACAAAGACTTGAACCACAAACCAACTCATCTGAATATGAACAAAGAGGCCAAAGCAACTGCATGCCTTCAATAGCAGCAAGAGGACAGCGTTCGAATGTCTCTTGGTATATATACTACACTCTTCATTGTGGCATCTGGGCACCACATAGGAGGCGTCTTGTACCTCTTTCCCCTACTTGTTCCAACTTGCCAAATTGTCCATCCACCACTCTTTAAACGTTCCACTGTGTCATGCTCCATCTGGAAGCATCAAGCATCAGCTCAGGATGGAGGGGACTATGTTTTACAGCTATCCCAAGGCTGCCTTTCAACACCTCCAAATTGTATTCAGATGCTGGCTTGCATAAGGCTATAGTCTGGTGTGGGTTTGAGGTGCTGGGACAGCAGTGCTCCTCTGGACCAGTGTCGCTAGTGCTGCTGGTGTTTGAAGCCTACATCCTACCTAGCAGGAAGGCAAGACTCATGACAAATGCCAAGGGGGTAATGCTGGTAAGGATCTGGTTCGTGTGGGTAGGTGGAAGGCAGACGCTGCTTGTGCAGGGCTCAGTATTTAGACTCTGCTCAGTTAGTGCTAGAGAGGTGCACACCAATCCCAGACCCTTGCCAGAGTGTTTGCCACCCTCCAGGGTACAGCCACATTCTAAATCAATAGGACCAGGTCTCCCAGAATAAGGGGGTTCAACTCATTCATGAGCACTGGAGAGGGTTGCCGTGGGCACAACTAGTCCATCCACAGCGGGGCAGGATTGCTCCCTGCACTAGGCCATGTCATCAGCCCTCAGTGGAAGAGTCCCAGTCCCATTAAAAATGTTGCCCCCCACATGCATACCCTCATGAGTGGAGGCTCCTTCAGAGAGTTGCATTGAAAAGTGACTCCAGAACCACATGCAGGGTAAATACCAGTAACAAGATGACCGTGAAATGCATATTACATGCCTGCCTTCAAGCGCTCCCACTGCGTCCCTAAGAGTTCACCGGAGATGGGATCAGTGCTTAATTTGTGCCCGGGCTGAGCCTCGGCACCTCTAGACACGGCAGTTCATAGCCCTGGCACCTCTGGGCTTGCCACATCAGTATGAATGTAAAACAACTGCTTGAGCTTCTGCACCTCTTTCATTACAAATTAAGCACTGGACAGGAAAGAGGGACATTCCCCCCTGGAGAGCGCACACATGCAGCCAACTTAAAGCATAAATCTTTCCCTCTGTGTCTGGGATGTGTTCTTTACCGTGGTACTTAATGCACTTCTGTCTCAAATACATTTGCTTAGAGAAAGGATTGAGCAGAGCCCTGGGATCTGCACCAAAAACCCAGATCCAAATCCAGTGGAACACTGGGACCCAGACCTGATCGTTGTAGCTGCCGATCCAAAAATCTGGATGTGAACCCTGGAAATGTTCAGATCCCACCTTCACAGCTTCCATCTCCAATCTCTATGTGTGAAACAGGAAATGATTCACCGGCAGAGACGGGGACAACCTGATCTGGATAAAATAAGAGCTTCCTCCTCTACGACTATTTGAGTTACAGTAGCTTCGAGAGGCGCTGTTGGCTAGGTGCTGTACTACTACATCTATGATAATACCTAAAACTTAGATAGCACTTTTTAATCAGTGGATGGGGAAACTGAGGCATAGAGCAATGAAGCCAAGTGACTTAGCCAAGCTCCTTCTGCCTGCCCCAGCAGAGCCAGGACTAGAACCCCAGGATTTTGAGTCCTGGTCCAGTGTTCTGCCTACTAAACAACACCACTTCCCACACAGTAAGCCAATGTGACATTTGCAGGGGCTTCAGTTTCAGGGCTCTGTTTTTCATGTTTCTGTTGGAGGGATGTGGGAGTCAAGAGCAGGACATGAAACAGGCATGCGAGGCACCACTTGACACTGACTTGCTTTGTGACCTTGGGCAGATCACTTAGACTCTCCATGCCTTCTTAGGATGCCTAGAATACCCCTGCCATGCAAAGCGGCACTGAGAAAGTTAACTGACTGATGCATGCGAAATGCTTAGAGATCCCAGCACAGCAGATGCTGTAGGAAGGGATGGGTGGAACAGTCTGGATAAAATAAAGAAGTGGCTGAACCTTCAGCTGAGATGGAGAGGACTAAAATCCTGACCCACTAGTGAAGTTACCAAACTGCCCATTCACTTTTCCACCCATTATTGTTGCTGTCAGCTCCAGCCAGGTCCAGTAAGAGCAATACCAGAGAGATGCTGCTACTGAGCCATCCCTAGACATTATCTCTAGTTTACAGATGGGGCGACTTACCCCAGGTCATACCTTAAGGCCAGATCTACACTTCAGGTTAGGTTGACGTAGCCACGTTGGTCAGGACTGTAAAAAGCCACCCACAGGGGAGCCAGAGCTATGTGGAGGGAAGAATGCTTCTGTCTGTGTAGCTCCCATCGCTCATGGTGGATGGGATTCTTACACCCATGGGAACACTCCCCTCCTGCCCATCTACACAAAGGGATCATACAGCAAAGTCCACGGTGCAGACGTACCCAAAGTCATCAGCAGCGGCAGGAAGCCCTGCCTAGCAGCCTCCTGTTCCACCCACTAGATACAGTCCCAAACTAGAGCTGATAAGGGACCAGATGGTTCACTGTGGATAGTGATTCAGGCTCTTTCTTGGGAATAGATTTTGCACAAGCGTTCAGGGCCAGGTTTTCAAGGCTCAATGCCCACAGCCCAAGGCAGATTTCCCAGAGAACTCACCTCCCAGTGAGATATCTCACTAACACGTCAGATCCTCAGCTGAGTTCAGTGTGCAGCAGCCCTACTGTGATGTTTATGGCCAGGTGTTCAGGAGATCTTAGCGCCCCATGAGCAACCAACATACTGAGCTCTTTGGAAATCTGGCCCCAAGTTCTGGGTGACGACACCTTCCCATCCCTCCCACCTCCTGGCTCTCCTCTGCCCTCCCTAAAATACACTGAATTCACTTCACTGTAACCCCCTTTGTTTGCCTTCCAGGTAGCTCATTGCTGGTCTACAACACTCCAACCCACACAGAGCCTTCCTCACGACTTGCAGCCAAAGAAGGTCAGTCTGTTTTTTTCTCTCCCACCCCCTTTTCTGTGCTCTCTCTCCCACGCTCTTTCCCTTCCTCTTTGTCCATCTCTTCCCTCCTCTCCCTCTTTTAAATCCAAAAAGGGATTCAGCTCAGAGCAGAGAGGATCTAAACAAACTGGTTGCTTAGGTGCATTCCCTTGAATGGGGACTGAGAGGCTCCGGGCCTAGATTCCCCTATGAATTCTTCCAAGACACTGAGGTTTGCCTTCTTGCAGTTTGCCTCCTTTCAGCCTCCATGACTCACAGATGTCCCAAGATGCATCCTCAAGAGATATATTGCCACACAGCCTTCCCCAGTGGCTGCATGTTAACCCTCTGTGGAGGCATGCAGCCACCCAGGGGAGATTGCTGCTGGTTGAATAACCGTCTAGACCTATGGGAAGCCTGCAGCAGAGATAGCTGCATTTGCAGCTCTGATCCCAAATTCTGTGTTGGGTTCACTATAGCTGGAGGGGAAACTTACCAGCTGCTTTCCCCCCAGCATGGCTTAGTGGGATTTTGTGTTATTCTGCTCTCTGTTCTGCAGGGGCAGCGTCAGCCTAGGTCGCCTAGTGCTTACGCCACCCCTGCTGTTCTGCAGTGGTTCAGTGTAAGATTCACATTTTGCTATAAATCCACTCCACAGAGGTTTGAGCTAATAAATAATCGGTCTTCCTCTGTTCCTGGAATATTTCTGATTGTGTTAAAAACAGAGTCCACTGTGTTATGCCCATTGCATGAAAAGATGAGTTTCGATGCTCACAGATTGCTGGTAGCACCCTGGTTTGCAGACACCCCCATGCTGAAATGCAGATGACCACTTCGCCAGCCAGCCCCATTGTATGAGACTGCATGATTGTCATTTTCACATGCGTTTGTTAGTGAGTCAGTGAACTGATTACACAGATGCTGTTCTTTACATGAGCAGGTTTTAAACCTTGCTTTTTGTATGTTACCGGCACTAGGTCAGTAGTTCTCACTCTGCCCTCTGGTGAGCTGAATTCTGGTCCCAAGGTGATGCTCAGGGTCCTGTGCTGCAATAAACCCTATAACCAGGATTCTAACCACCTATGATCACAGTGTTTTTCACATGAACCCTGATCAAATGCCAGTTGTGGGGTCAAGAAGAAACTTGTTTGTACCTTTCTCTGAAGCCGCCGATCTTAGCTACTAGCAGGACACAGGGCTAGATAGGCCTCAAGTCTAATGCATGAATTCCCTCTGCAGGATTTCAGTTGCGTGCTGTAGCTGGGACTTAGTCAGCCTAGCATCACACCCATCCTTTGCCTCAGTTTCTTCTTCTTGGATTCCCAAATAACTTCACACAGGCTTTCACATGTTAAGTGATGCCTCCTGTGGCCTGGTTTCTTAACCTAAATTTCAATAGGATACACAAAATCTCCCACCCAGCCTCTCTAGCTGTGGCTCACAACCCTAGCACAGGAAAGTTTGAAACCCAGCCCTCTTTGTGCTCTCATTTAAATACCTAAATGGCAGTTGAACCTTTCTGAAAATCTGACCCCAATTGTGGGTGCTGAGACCTGAAACTTCAGGTCTGACTGTATATCTTCCATGCAAGTGACCAGATATTAGTTAAATCTTGGTATTTAACCAAAGCAAGGGTTGGAATTGCTCATCATTTCTTTCTTTAACAGTCTTAATTCTCTGCATTGTCTGTAGGGCCCTTTTTGAAACATGCAAGTAATGTTTGTCCTTTAAAGATTTTGTCCTGTTCTCATACACACAGATGCACAGTTTTCTGTGAAGTCAAATGAATTTTTTGGTTTAACGGTGCTGTACTTCCCGTCCTTTCAGAACATGAGCCTGGCATGCAGGTTAGCCAATGAACCAGAAGGGGGTGCTCACAGCATGAGACTCTGTTATTTACAAGCCCTCACTGATGCAGGGAAGAACAGAGGGGAAAAAATCCACCTCACCAGTTAGAAACCAGAGAATCCAGGTGATAAAAGTTTGGAGATGATTTACAGAACAAAGAGTAATGGTCTCAAGTTGCAGTGGGGGAGGTTTAGGTTGGAAATTAGGGAAAAAAATTCACTAGGAAGGTGGTGAAGCACTGGAATGGGTTACTTGGGGTGGGGTGGGATCTCCTTCCTTAGAGGTTTTTAAGGCCTGGCTTGACAAAGCCCTGTCTAGGATGATTTAATTGGGGATTGGTCCTGCTTTGAGCAGGGGGTTGGACTAGATGACCTCCGGAGGTCCCTTCCAGCCCTGATATGCAATGATTCTACATTTCAGGCCTGGAAACATCCACACTGCCTCTCGAGAAGTATAATTTTCAAAGACTGAAAAATGTTTGCAGTGTGTAAATAGACGTGTTTGGATAAAAGAGCATCTGGAGGAGCCTGGAGGACTCAGAGTAGTAGTGTTATTATTTATGCTATGGTAGCTTGTAGAGGCCCCAGCCAGGTGTGGGGCCTCATTGTGCTACGTGCTATACAGAATTATAGTCCCTGCCTCAAGGCACTTACAATTAAAATAGACAGGGGGAAAGTCCAAACTCACACAGCAGGGACAGGATCATCATCTGGGGAAATTAAGTCCCTTCTGTGAAAGGTCTCCTGTTACTGGGGTATCCACACACCTCTCTGATTTCAATGTATTCATAGCCTCATGTCCCTGTGAGCTAGGGCAGTGCTGTTATCTCCATGGTTCTGAGGGGAAGCTCAGGTTAATTGATTTGTTCCTAGGCATAGCAGGAGACAGGACCAAGCACAGAACTGAACCAGGGTTTCCTCTATCCCAGTCAAATGGCCCAATTACTGGTCCAGCCTGCTTCTCTAGCTAGTGCACCTGCTGCTAGACCATGTTGCAAACTATTGTACTATTGCCAAGCCTAAGCATACAAAAATCTTGAGATGGAGCTTAAAAACCATGAGAGTTAACAAATAATATATTAGGGTTCTTTTTATTTGCTGTCTGGTTTTCATGCCTTTAGGATACAACCCAATCATGTTTTCAAGCTATTCTTTGCAACTCTAAGGGCTGGAAAGAAAGAAAGAAAGAAAGAAAGAAAGAAAGAAAGAAAGAAAGAA
>ML677397.1:6700797-6755769 GCA_007922305.1 Dermatemys mawii | reverse complement strand
AAAGAAAGAAAGAAAGAAAGAAAGAAAGAAAGAAAGAAAGAAAGAAAAGATTCTCATTGTGTCACTTAACTCCAGGAGCTGGGGCTTGAATAAAAATAAACAAATATTGGACAACTCACAAGAGTTGCCAACACTGGTATTGGCCTGATGTGATTATGGAACTGAGGCACAGAGAGGTCAAGTGACTTTCTCAAGGTCTCACAATGAGCTACTGTCTGAATTGGAAGCAGAGTCCAGGAATCCTAGCTCCCTGTCCCACACTTGGTAACCATGTGACACTTCTTCCCAAGGCCCAGAAATAGAACCCAGGAGTCCTGTCTCCTTTTCTCCTACTGTAAGCACTAGTAAGGGTGTCCTGACTCCCAGTCTTCTGCCCTGACCACTAGGGGTGTGCCGCTACACATGCTACTATGGCTACCTATCTATTTACAATCGCACGAACTGACTGAGAGCTAGCAAATGTGTACGCAAGCACGGGAACCACACCCCAGCTCGTCAGGCAGACATAGCCCGAGATCACTAATTTAAAGAGCTGCCGCGTGTGATATCTGAAGATGCTCCATTTAACTGGATACACTCTCTGAGCACAGACCTCTTTCCGAGTGCACCACCGTGCATGTAACCTCAAACATCTGCCCTGGTCCCTAGTTTCAGAGAGAGATGGATTAATGTTGCTGGTTACAGGTGCTGCTTTTGTCCCAAATATAGCCATCCACTTGAGCTGCCAGTTCCCTGGTGCCCCCTCCGCTTTGCTGTCCCTGTATGAGCCAGTCGTCAGTTGATAAAACACAGCACATTACAGAGACAAAGCCAGCCAGGCCTTTCTCCCACTCTCTTTCTACTCTAATAGTCATCTATTTAAAAATAATAAAAGCTTGGCTAGGTCCTGTTTAAATAAGAAAACTCATAAGCACGCACTTGCCCACTATCCCCCCATAAACACAAACAGACACACACACATGGGTGCTTTTTCTGTCAGAGGGCAGGTGGTGTTGCTAAAAATAAAAGCAAGAGAGCGGGGATTTGGTCATGTTTGTTAAAGGGAGACCCTCCATGTAAAAATCACACTTCCCTCTGACTTCTTTTTTTGCCTACTATCATTGCAAGTCGCACTTAAGATCACAGAAAAGGAAGGAGATTAGAGGGAAAAATGAAGAGTGGGGTTTTCCATTTTCCTCACCACCAATTTGTTCCTTGAGTGCATTTGATGGAGCTTCTAGTATTGTCAGTTTCACCATAGTCAATTTCCCCTGTTGTTTGTGTGGCTCTTTCAGGGGGTACCAAGAAAGATTAAAACCGTCTTGTTTAGCAGGAAAATACAGCAGCAACGCCATAGATATTAGAAGTGTTAGTGCCTGACACTACTTGTATTATTCTATTATAGCTGCACCAAGAGGCCTCAGCTGAGCTTTGGGCCCCATTGCATTGGTGCTGTGCTGTCTCATAATAGGAAACAGTCTGAGTCCCACAGAGTTTGTCATCTAAAGTTAAGACTCTAGGAATTAAATATATCTGCATTTTACAGATGGGGATGTGAGGCACCGATAGGTTAAGTAATTGGCCCAAGGTCACACAAGCCATCTGTAGCAGAGAAGAGAATTGACCTCCAAGCTGCCTATGCCTCAGGCTGGTTCTCAAATACAAGGCCTCTCTTGCTTCCTTTTAAAATATACTAGATTTCAAGTTGACACTTCCTTAGGCTGGGAAATGCTCAGGTCAAAAATCATCCATTTTTTTTCATGAAAATGTATTTTTCCTTCTCTGTTTAACATCTCAAATGACTAAACATGAAAGAATTTTTTAAAAATCTAATCTATGCTCCACCAGTTAAGCTATTCATTTATTTTCTGTCTTTCTCTTCTTTTTGAAAATGAAACAGACTTAGTTTCTTCTAGTCACTTTCACTTTGCAGCACAAGGCTGCAATGATTTGGATAGAGACCTTGCAGGGGAATGATTATTTGGCTTTGTTCCTACTGAATTTAAGTAACAAATAATCATCACAGAAGAATTTTGACTGGCCTTAGTTCTTTGTAAAACTTGTTTTTACAAAATCTGAACCGAGGGCCAGTTGTGGGCTTTAATGTTGTTTCTTTGTGATTATTAAATTAAGAATGTATTTATTTGTTCAAAAGCTAGGATGGAATGATAAATCTTGAAGGCTGCGTTGGTTTTCATTGGGTAATGTCCTCATGTTGTTAAATGAGCAATCAGTGGTCACTCCACTTTTGTCTGTCTGTCCTTTCAGTCATTATTGTAGCTGTTTGTATTCCAGTAGTGCCTAGAGACCCCCACCTAATATCAGGGCCCCATTGTACTAGGTTCAGTACAGACACATAATAAGAGACCCCAATAGACAAGACAAACAAAGGGCGGTAGCTAGAAGGGGAAACAAAAGTACAAAGAGAGATGAAGCAACACACACACAACAGGATGATGCAGAGCTTGGTATGGAACCAATATTACCTGTATCCCAATCCATTCTGCGCTTCACTGGACCACAGTGCTTCTGTGTCTGTCATAGCATCATAGAAGAGTCAGAGACAGAAAAGATTCTGTTAGCTTCTCTGGTCAACCCTACTGCATATTTCCTTGTGTGCTCTCTAGGAACCCACATGGATAATGCAAAGGATCTGTTTATTCAAAGGCAAATGCAAAATACATATCTAATGCATATTCTTACACAATGTTATACAAAGCGTATTCAATCCTTGTATCACGTGTCTGTGACCATTGCCCTGTTGACAGTCTGGGCATCCCTTTTAAGGCCCACCTATAACAAAAGCAAACCCTTTGAAGAAGGGCTTTAGCCATTAACTAGTAAACAAGAATAGTCAATTTTCCATCCGGCTAAATGGACTGCTTGCAGGTGTCCTCTGTCTTAGAAAGCATGTAAGCGTCTGTTTAAGCACATGCTTAAAGTTAAATATATGCATAAATGCCTTTCAGAATCAAAGTTTCACATCGCTCAACTTTACACTGGACTGTAATCTCGGAAGGCAGGTGCTCATGGCATATTCATTTTCTACTCTGATTATTTAGGCTATGGTTGCACACAGCTGTGAGCATGCTTCCCAGTGTGGGTAGACAGACACTGCTGGCTCCGCTCAGGCTGGCATGCTAAAAATAACAGTGTGGCCACAATGGCGTGGGCAACGACCCAGGCTAGCCACCTGAGTACAATCCTGGCTAACCCGCTGGGAACACAGCTGTGCAGACAGCCCGAGCCACTGCTATTTATAGCTCACTAGCTCAAGCACAGCTAACACGTGTCTGTCTGCTCAGCTGCTGCGTAGACATACCCTTAGGGTCTAAAGGACTCTGAACATTGAGTTTCTTTGCTCTTGAACCTCGTAAACTCTCAAATGTGCAGTATTTAGCATCATCGGTACAAACTGTCTTCAGCTGCCTTTGAGAAAGAAATTGCTCTAATGAGAATCATCAGGCGTTTTTGGCTGCAGAACAGTTTTCTGGTAAATGAAATGAGGTTACTCTCCTTGCTAAATGGAATGATTTGGGCCCATCTAGGGCTTTTCAGTGGAGGGAGAGTCTGTTTCTTTTTCCATGACTTGACTGTCTGGAGTGCTGGGTAGGATAGTGTAGATATCTGAGCCGCAAGAGAAGAATCTGGGAGAGCATTAAATGTACACGTCCATGGAGACTAAACAACTTGGTAGCTCAGTAACGCACTTCTTACACTACTATACCATTCAAATATGGTTCTGCAGGGAAATGCAACGTTTATGCATATAGTATGATTTAATCCCTAAAGGCTCAGCCCTGCAAAGTGCCCAGCACTCTGGCCCCAGTCCAACAACGCACTTTAAGTGGGTGCTTAATTTTAAGCATATACATATGAGGCTGGTGGGACTGTGCTTAAATATACATGTGATCCTAAGAGCTGTGCTGCACAGTCCCTGGCAGGATTGAGCCCTTTGTTACCAAACATGCAAAAGCATGTGTGCGTGCGAGTAGTGTGTGTCTCGTGCATGCTGGCACAGATGTGTGTTAAGGTTTGCTCGCAGGAAGCAGGGTGGCTGTTGTGGAGCATGACATGAGGACATGTGCCGCTCCAGATTTCTGCCAGGGTTTATATGTCCTATCTTGAACCCCACTGCATGTCACCAGAACCTTTAAATTGTGCTCCCTCCTCCGTCAACAGTTACACGCTGGTTTGCTTGTAGAAAGCTGTGGATGTGAAGGTTTGGGCGGGAGGGGCCTGTTTGTGTATTTGCAGGGTGTGGCGGATTGTAACGCGGATTGTATGTGTGTTTTAAAAGTCTGGAGGTCTTTCCCCTTTTCCCTCACTGTCTGCCCCATGCCAGCTTCATTCTCCCTTCCTTCCACACTTATCTCCAACCTACTGCAATATACAGTAATCAAGTCCTAATGATGGCCAACATTTACAAATATGAGTGTGTAAAATAAGGCTCCTAAATCCATCCATCCAATAACCATTACCTTTCCTTTTCTCCCAGCAAAAAGAACTATTATTTTTTGCACCATGTGCAATCTTATCATCCAGCTGCCACTGAAGAAGGTTAGAGGAAAAGCAGATAAGACATGAACTGGAATTTCAAAGGAGTCCTAAATAGCTTCTAGTTAGGTGCCTGAATATGGATTTAGGAACCAAGCTTTAGGCACCCAACCTAGAAAATTAGGGCTAATATGTCTGCTTGAGTTATGTACATCTTTGAGTTCGTATGAAGAGTAGGGTTCTGTGTTCATGAGAGCATGCACTTGCATGGTTGCATGGACGGGGTCATGAATAGGTGAGGTGGGCAGGACTGCACATGTGCAGCAAAAGGCCATTGCACTCCATCAGGTAAGAGCAAGGGCTGGATGGAAATCGAAAGACTGAAAATCTCCCAGATGTGCAGACATGTTGAAAACATTTTCATTTTTCAATTTTCTAAAAGAAATTGATTTCGAAAAATGTAGGGACTTCATTAATTGAGCATTTTTGGTGTGAAGTTTTTCAAAATTTCTTTTTTTTTTCAGTTTTGCAGCCAGAAAGCAGGTTGAAGAGAAATAATAATTAAAAAAAACAAAGGGGACACTGGGAAAAATAGCTTTTTTATTTCCAGTTTTCATTAAAAAATGGCTAAATTAAAAAAACCCTGAAAATTCTCTGCTAAATTTTTGTGTTTTTAAACAAAGCCATTTTTTGACTAAGAAAAGATTTTTATGTGAAGAATATTAGTCAGCTCAAGCAACCAGAGATTCTTTTTTATTATTGTTATTTTAGTAACACTCCTTGTTTGTGTGGAAAGTTCTTGGACCACTTTGACTTTTATCCATGTCAGAGAACATGCAGTGGTAGCTCTGTGCCATTTTAATTGTCTCTGAGTGTGATGATTTTTGCTGATGCAGTTTGTTCTCCTGATGATGAAATACTCCTAATCCATTTTTAGTTCCATTGCACAGGAAAAGATTGGAAGCTGTTTAGGTTGTTGTTATTGTTTTTTGCTTTTGTTGTTGTTAGAGTGTGTGTGTGTGCTTGTGTGTGTGCTTATTATGATGATGATTCTGTGGCCAAATGGGGATTTAAGATTCCAGGAGAGACGGTAGCTAGCTCTCTTGCTTTCTTTTCTTTTTTTAAAAATTGTTTTCCTTTGAAATTCCAGAGTTAGTGTTTTGTCTCCTTTCTCCCTGACCCTCTTTGGAGGCAGCCGTGTGTTTTTTCACCAAAAATACTTGAAACAAAGAATCGTTGTCTGTAAACCGTAGCAGGCAGGAAACCCAACTCACAGGGGATCGCTCTGAGCCAACGCTATCCCAGAGCTGGACTCCAGTTTGCTGAATTCAACCTGACAGCTTGTCTGGAGCACTTTCTAAGTAACCATTATCCTTCCTCTTCTCCCAGCAAAAAGAGCTATTATTTTTTTTGCCTTGGGTGCACTGTGTGCAATGTTATCGCACATGTGTGTGTGGTTACACATTTGCTGGGATGCGGTCACTCCCTCCAAAAGCTCTTGGAATCACTCAGGCTGTTTCCCAAGACAAGAGTAAATTTGTTTCTTGATAATGAGGCGAATGGACAAATGCTGTAAAAACAGCAGCAGCAGCAGCAGCGTGTGTGTGTGTGTGTGTGTGTGTGAGAGAGAGAGAGAGAGAGAGAGAGAGAGAGTTTGGTTGCATGTGTCCTTCTTCCTTTTCTCTTACGTGAGTGTCTGTCGAGTGTCTGTCTGCTTTCTCTGTGGGGGTGTTTGTGCACGTCGTTGCTGAATAAATATTTGTGAATGTCTCTATTTCTCTGTGTGTTTCTTTGGGTTTGTGACTCTGTATGCTTGGGGAAGTATGTCTATTTTCTCCTGCATGTGTCTGTGCATATACAGTCATGTATGTGCACATGAGTGCTGGTCTGTATGTCTGTGCTAGATATGTATATGGGTGGGTGGGTGTTTGTGTACACACACATGTCTATATATCTTGTATGTACATACAAACTTACAAAGGCAGTTCTTCTTACAAACCTGCGTTTGGGAGAGATTGTCTTGATTGATATTTTGGCTTCCACTCTGCTCTGTGCGCTGGGGGGTTTCTTTGGCTGAGATCCAAGCAACAAGCAAAACATTTCTCGGCGCTTGCTCCTTTTCTTTGTAATGTGTCATCATAAGCTGTGTGCAGGGTGGCGGCAAATCCAGACAGGAATCAAGAAGTTCCACTGCTCCAAGGCTCTGGGATGTTTTTCTAGGCAAGCTCTCACAGCGGGGGGCTGTCGCCTATGGCCCCCGAAAAACACAGAGCAATTCCGATTCCTGCAGGCAGGGCCATTGCTCTGAGGAGGGGAGTGAAACCCAGAGTCTAGGTTTCCTAGCTGAGAGAGGTTTTAGTTACACGTCAGCAGAATCAGCTCCTGCAAGGGAGGAGATCAGAGATGAATACAAAGGAGTGACCCACTTCAGAAGAAATCAGAACTACCCCCAAAGATTTGCCCATTGCTAGAACCTGAACAGAACCTTGCTGAAGGTGTTGAACTATGTTTTCATTCCAGGCACCTCCTGCTTCCTGGTTCTGGCTGGCTCCAGAAACTGGAAATGGGCTTCATCTACAATGTTCAAATCCAGAACTAGTTCTGGAGTAGGATCCAGACTGTGAACACCCAAAGTTTTGGTTTGAGTCACCGCCGACACAATGCCGGCTCTTATCTGCAGATCCATATGTAGCTCCCTGCTAGCCTCACCCACTCATAGAAGACTAGGGTTGGAAGAGACCTTAGAAGGTCAAACCAGGACCAACCCCAACTAAATCATCCCAGCTAGGCCTTTGTCAAGCCAGGCCTTAAAAACCTCTAAGGATGGAGATTCCACCACCTCCCTGCAACTCTAGTTTTAACTTGCTCCCATAGGCACTCCTTGCTCCAAGGTACCAGAATCACGCCAACCTCAGCCACCCTTGGGTCTCATGCTCTCTCTCCCTTTGAGCTTCTTTTCAGTGGTTATTCAGATGAATCACAAGCCTGCATCCTGCAAAGGATGCCTGGCCCTGCTTTTCCATTTAGAGCCAATAATCTAAATTCCAGCCACCCAGCCAGGATCTGTCTTCCTCCTGAAGCCGAAGAACCCGCTGCAAAAACCAGTGTATGATCCACACAAAGAATCCCACAGGCTGTTTCAAGTTCTCAGCCCTCTTCTCCTTCCATTGATCTGCACCAGAGGGGTTTGTAAGGCTGGGTACGGGCCAGGCCTGGGTTGTCCAGGACTCTATTGGAAATCAGATGTGCAAGGTCCACCCCATTGTGACCTGCTCTGTGGGCAGGTCGGGTGAGAGTGTAGGGGGAATGCTGGATTCCTAGTGCCTTAGATGCCTCAGTTTCTCTATCTGTAAAATAGGGATAATTTCACTAACCTCATCAATGCTCTCATAGACTTTAAGGTCAGAAGGGACCATTATGATCATCTAGTCTGACCTCCTGCACAATGCAGGCCACAGAATATAATCCACCCACTCCTGCAAGAAACCTCTCACCTATGTCTATAAACCTCTAATCTATGTAAAGCTCCACAGATGAAAAGTGCTCTGAAGAGTGAGGTGATGTTATGCTGTAGCTGTATAAATAGGATAGACTAAGTCAAAGCCAACAATTGACAGGGCTGGTAATGGAGGCAGTGTGGTCTAGTGGCTAGGCCAATGGGCTAGGACTCAGGAGACTTGTGCTCTAGCCTTGGCTCTGACCCTGCCCAAGTGGCTTTACCTCTATTTCTGCTCCTAGCCTTTGTCTGGCTGGTCTGTTTAAAGTGCGAGTTCTTTGGGGCCGGGATTGTCTGTTACTAGGTGTTTGTACAGCACCTTGTACACTGGGGCCCTTGCGTGCTACGCAATTATATGCTGAGCGGGCATTCCTTGGGAACATGCTGAGTGGGAAGGAGCCCTGTCTCAGGAGCTAGCTGCTGCCAGTGATATTGGTAGGTGGTTCTGCTGTTTAACTGAGCTCATGCATGTGTGATGATTCCAGGGACTCAGCCTGGCAGCACTAACTCCACCCGCACTCCCACGAAGCAGACTGCAAGGTCGTTCAAAGCACCTTGATCCTGCAAGGTGCTGAGTGCCTCCTGGGAGCACCCTCAGTCCTCACGGAAAGGCCCACAAGTGCAGGACGGTGGGAAACCTTCCGGCATCTCTTGGGGCTGTTCCTCTAATCTCCTCCAAATGCTCCGTGCACAGCAAGGGAAGGTTAGCAAGGAAGGCGTGTTGGGAATAGGATTAGGTGTTTGGACACCGCAGCATTAAACAATACAGCAAAAACCCAGGACACTGTACCTCATGGGCACCTAGCAGGGCCCCACTGGATACACTAATCCAGTCCTGACACTGCCAACCCGTTTGGCATCAGAGGGCCACCCATCATTTCACAACTGAGGCTTCTTGCCTAGCATCCCCGGTCCAGAATGGAGAACGGATGGGCTGTGCTTGGCAGGTGGGGTCATGGACTAGTAGGTGGCACTCTCCTCTACTGAGTGAGTACGGCTTCAGAGGCTGCTGTGTTTCCAAAAAGACACACAGACAGATATTTTCTAGAGTGTCTTGGCGCCTCTCTTCGGTGGATTCCACTGGGAGTTAGGCAACTAGGCGCACTTGAAATAAACCCTGTCACCTAGCTGCATCTTTAGGCACCTAAAGCCCTTTAAAAACCTGATCTCGAGCTCCCTGGGATCCAGCTGGAGGGAAGGTGCCCCAGAAAGATGAGAGGGTTATCACAAGCCACTGCACGTGTGACCCAGCCAGCGCTGTGTCCGGCAAAATCAAAAGGCTTTGCCGAAAGAGGCCTGCTGCCCGTGCTTCCCCCAGAGTCTTTGTGAGGGGGAGGCTGACTAGCAAGTCTGCTCCCCTGACTCTGGTTTGATGGAGTAAGCTCCTAAGGAGGCAACGGGATACAGGAGCTGTCAGCACTCACTGGGCGGCTGGGGAAGCCGAGGGACTGTGAGCTCCATTGTTCAGTGGGAACACTGGCCCGCCAGGGCACCCTCAGTGTTTCAGAACTGAAAAAACATCACTTTTCCCTTTTTAAAGCTTTGGTGGGTTTTTTCTAGGGGATTTATTGTCCAATTTCTAAGACTCTGAATAGAGCCTTCCCGATACTACGTTCTCTCAGCTGGCGGGCGGACTTCGGGGGCTTGTGGGAGTACAGGAAGGGATCCCAAGCTGTGCACATTTGATTAGGGATTTTTTTCCTCTGGGGAGGGAAAGGAGCATCTGTGAACCCCACCCCCCGTGCCAGAAGCCTTGCACAGGATAACTCTGTTGGGCACTAAGGGCATGACCTTGCACCAGTGAAGCCAGTTGGAAGTTTGTGGTTTACTTCAGCGTGTGCAGGATCTGAAGCTCTGAGATCTGGGTGGGGAGAAGGGTCAGGGGAGGTAGGCATAAGGTCCTGCTTCAACTGTGCTTTCATCCTAGAAACCATTACCAGAGCTCCCCTCCCTGGCACCTCAGGGCAGCAGACTTAGATCCTGAGCCTGCCTTCCTTGACTTCAACAGGGGAATGAGCCAGGCCTTCCCATTGCTTATTGCAGGCCTTAAGGGCTTGATTTGCCACTGTGTTATTTCAGTTTTACATCAGCGTAGCTCCATGGAAATCCTTGGTCTTCACACCTGGAGTAATCCTTCAGGAATTCCATCAGGGGCCTTACCCTACCAAGTCCTGCATGCTATCAGCTTCCACTATAGTCAGGAGGCGATCCATGGGGAGGGAGTTAGGGTGAAAGGTTGGAGCAGAGGGCTGAGAACCAACTTCTGGATTCTGATTCTACCACTGTGTGACTTTGAGTAAGTCACGTCACCCAGTGCCTCAGTTTACCCCACCCATATAATAGCACCTGGAGAGCTGCATTTATAAATGTGAATAAATAAAATGACACTAATGATGCCTCACCTCCTTCCAAGACATGTTGCAAGCACGAACATTTGCAAAGCTGTTAGATCCTCAGTTGAAAGGTGCCATGAAAGTGCAAAGTGTTATAAATATCCTGTACCTTGCCTCTAATAGAGTCTGCATTCATTCTGGGGAATTTCTGGATATAAACCAGACAGCTGCAGAATGACATTTCTTGAAAACATCTATGATTTATTTTGTGCTCTTTAATTCCATTTTGTATTGAATACACGTTTATCACAGGGCCACTGTTCAAATGGGCCTTTTAAGTCTAAAACAGACCTAGGGCAAGTGTAATTTACTTCAGCTGGCGTAAACTGGCCTAGTTTAGCTGAAGTCAATTGCTGATTTACACCAGAAGAGGACCTGTCCTTATATTTTTAAATTGAAACTCTGTAGCTTGGAGCATTTGAGTGTGAAAATTGAGCCACTTTACGACAGATAACAACCCTCTGCATAACTAACTGTCTGGCCAGAGTTCTGTAGAATCTCTTCGAGCCGCTGGGCGTCAGATCCTGGGAACAACGTTGTTTTCGCAGAAACCCGAGTCTCTGGATGGATTCCCTGGCTCTGCCTTTTCCATTTTGTTTTAAACACGTTCAGCTTTAGAGTCTGGGACTAGAAGCTGCCCGGGCCGCTGTGGCTCGTTCACGTTGCACAATTTTTTGTAAAAAAAAAAAAACGCTGGCAGATTTGATTGTTTTGTTTTTTCTGAGAGAGATGGAAATTTGCATTGCTTGAGAGAGAGCATGAATGAGCTGTTTTCCACAGCAAAACCTTCAGGACTGGCCGTTGTGCTTAATCCCTCTCACCCCTTGTACCATACAATGGAGGAACTATTTATTAATCTTATTCCCCCACCCCCATTCCCAATACTATTGAAGGGGCATATGAGGTATTAATCCTCACAACCCACCCCAAGAGGCAGAGAAGAATTTTATCCCCATTTTGTAGATGGGGAACTGAGATAAAGGGAGACTAAGTAACTTACCCAAGGTCACACAGGAGGAGAGAGGGGGCAATTGAACTGGGTTTTCTCACTGCTACTGTAAGCACAACATCACCCTTGCACTCCCAAGTCAGCTGCCTTGAAAAAAGAGTGCAAAGAAAGCAGTGCAAGGAGCTTTAAAATGACTTTAACATCATTTTGGGCCATCTCTGCCCAAGAGCAGATCCTCAGCAGGTGTAAATCAGCCTCATTCAGTTGAAATCAATGCAGCGACGCCGATTTACACCTGCTGAGACTCTGGCGCTCTCTGATCCCGTATTTTTGATCGCAAGAGTGAGCAATGATTTGCAGTTAAAGCACTGGAATGGCAAGCAGGAGATGTGGGCTACACTCTGGCTCTACATGACTATGGACAAGTCATGCTCCATTGCTGCTCCATGCCTCAGTTTCCCCATCTGTAAAATGTGGCCAATCATCCAGACCACCAGTATGGAGTGCCTGGGATCTTTAGACGCACAATGTTCTAGTGTTATCTTTTCTTTTTTGTTGTGTTGAGTTCCTGTGGGTCAGCCAGTCATGTCTGCATTGGTAAGGTTCTGCTTTCGGCCCCTAACTCAACCTAGAAATGATGCCGTAGGCAGCTCACAGGATCTGAAGGTGGCAAGTTGTGAGTTGAATCAGAAAAGCTGAAAGAAACTTAAAACTTCTCTGGTCGCATCTCAGATATGACCCCCTTTCCTTCTTTAACCGAAGCTGGGCCCACCCACTGCAGTGCCGCTCTGCCGTTTTAATGGGGCTACTGGGCCTCAGCTTGCTGGCAAATGAGGCCAAAATCTTCAAGTTAATATACAGTTTTACATACCTGCCAAGGATTATCAAAGGGGAGGAATGAAAGTCACTGGCTGGCTGCCAAGAATGGGGAAGAAGAAGCCATTTGGTTACGAGGGGAATGGGCTTTAATTTAAGCCTTGTCTATTGTGCTCTGATAACAACTGCTACCGTACTGACACTGGTGCAAGCCCCTCATGTAGACAGCACAAGGTGTAATTTCCACCAGTGATTTCAAGCGGGGAAAAAATCCGCTGGAGCATATATAGCAACTTTGCTTGTTTACACCGATGGCTCTTACTTTGCTTGTTACACCAACGGGCAGAAAGGTTCACTTGGCAAAATGAGGCTGGGAACCAGTCCCCAGCACTGCGGCTGGAAGAACAAGAAACCCAGACTGGCCTCTGTCCTTGAGAAATGTCTTGCTGGATTTCTAATGGACAGTGGGTTGTTTTTAAGTCTGACCTATTTGCAGCAGGGATTGTGGTTTCTATTACAAACAACAGTAAAATAAAAATAAAAGCGGACAAGTTAAATGAGCTCCTTTCCCCCCTTTTCTCTCTCTTCCCTCCACGCTCCCTCTTTCTGTTTTTCTTTTCATGCCAGTAACGAATTTAAAAAACTGAAGAGGCTTTTGCAGAGCCAGCGGGCTGGGCGAGTGCACATGGATTTTTCCACATGGAGATTTGCTCTGGTCTCCTTGCTCTTCTCAAGCCCCAGACCATGAGAATGGACAAGGGCATGAGCAGGACCACCTCCTGGCTCTTATTCATTTGAGGGGTCATGGAAGGAGTTTGGGGGAAGCTGTTCATTTGCTAAGGTGCTTTCTGATTTTTAATGTCGTGTGTGAGCCTGGTTTTTATGGTTTCCTTGTTATCCATGAGGAGACTTTGGAATCCTTTTTGGTTTAAAGCCCTGGCTTGGTTGAATAACCTAATGGCTCATCCCTTTGCTACCTCTAAGTCTGATCCTTAAGTGGTTTCTCTGGCCAGTCCCTCCAGGATGAGAGTGAGAAGATGGGTTGGGGAAAATGTGGATTGTGAACTGTTCAGCAAGAACAATTAAAAAAATAGGGATTTAAAATGCAGGATTCTGATGACACATCACTGCCCCAGCCAATCCTCACCCACCAGTGTTGCTTGTTGGGAAATCAGAACCCATTGTTTCCCCCCGTTTCTCTAACGCAGTGCTTTACTGCGCCCTTCAGGACCCCTTCAATGTCCTTGGAAGATTTCCTGCAGCTTCTGAATCAATCATGGGCCAGATCCTCGCTTGATGTCAATCGGCATGGAGCTTTGCTGATTAACACCTTCTGTGGATTTGGACCCATAACTCAGGGCTGCCCATGATCCATAGAGGTCAGAGACAGAAATGACTTGCTGTGATCACCATTTAGTGTTTAGCAAGTTTCTTTCTTCTAAGTGTGAGTAAATAACCGTGGAAATAACAGATCCTCTGTCCAATAATAAGTGCTGGAAAATGTTAACTATAGCGAGTGTGAAATTTCTTAAGCAATAATCACAACTAGTCACCTGTATAGCCTTCCTGGTGCACTCTGGACTCACCTCCTCCTTCCTTCTTGTCATGTATCATTAGATCCCTCCTATGACGCAGTCAGAAGAGCCGGATGGGGCAATAACATGAACTCCAGCCTCACCAAAAGTAAGTAGCCATGTTGGGGGTGGCAAATTCTGATGCAGAAGATCGGAACATGGTCCTAAGTTGGGCTAGGTTTGGTTTGCTGGTTGTACAGGCATCAGAATGACTGAGGATCCAGGCCATATTAACTTCCAGTCTCTTCTGAGACTTAGTTCATTAGAGCCATCATTATATTGGGCCGGATTCTGATACAATTAATCATGATGAATAACACCATACTCCAATACGTTACTACAGCTCAAAGGAGAAAGTTACCACTCACCATGAGAAAGAGTAGCAGATTCTGGCACTTAATATTTGTAAAGCACATTGAAGTCATCGTATGGAAGATCCTATAGACATGCACATTATTCTACTTGTTAATTATTTTCATAATTCATATAATTTTGCAATCCTATGGGATGGGGCTGGATTTCCTGATGCCCCCAAATGATAGGTTTATGCCCTGAAGTAGGTGGATTGCTAGCCCATGTGATTTTTATCTTAGCTAGTGTAACTGGCTGTCAATAGGGCATATTCTGCTCTTCTTTCACTGGTATCATATGTCTGGGGGCCACGAGTTGTCCCGGAGCAAGATATTACTCAGCTGGGGTAAGGCTGGCAGAATTTGGCCCTAAATTAGTACTTTCTATTTAGGAGCTTTATGGAAGATACTCGCTCAGAATGGGAAGACCTTCCTTTGGTTTATAGCATTTTCTCTGTTATCAGTGAGGATCTGAATGGGTGGAGCAGATGCTAGGAATAAGATTGAACTGATTTGTAGTGCTGGTCAGGAATTTTTTGACCAAACTATTTTTTTTATCAGAAAATGTTGATTTGCCTAAACCAAAATTGTTCAGGGGAAAACATAAGAACATAAGAAAGGCGTACTGGGTCAGACCAAAGGTCCATCTAACCCAGTATCCTGTCTACCAACAGTAGCCAATGCCAGGTGCCCCAGAGTGAGTGAATCTAACAGGTAATGATCAAGTGATCTCTCTCCTTCCATTCATCACCCCCCTCTGACAAACAGAGGCTAGGGACACATTCCTTACCCATCCTGGCTAGTAGTCATTAAAGGACTTAACCTCCATGAATTTATCCAGTTCTCTTTTAAACCCTGTTATAGTTCTAGACTTCACAACCTCCTCAGGCAAGGAGTTCCACAGGTTGACTGTGCACTGTATGAAGAAAAGGCTCATTTGGTGAATTTTCCATTTAAAAAACAAATCCAGAAAAAAGTTGAGCAATTGTTGACATCCTGTTTCTGAAACAAAAAATTCAATTTTTAAATTTGAAGCAACCATTGGTTTCAAAATTTAGGTTAATTGAGAGTACAAAAGAATTTCAAAAGGTCAAATGATTAAAATGAAGCATTTAGTTTGACCTGATTCAAAATTCTTTAAAATTTTTCCACTGATGAAAATTGTGATTTTGACTTTTCATACCTGTTGAGGGTAATAAATACGTATGAAAACTCAATAATTCCCATATTACTACAAAACTGTTTCCTGCCCATCTCCACTGGCTTGGTCATGTTCATGTATACATTGTATCCATCTTCTTCCCTATTTGTTCCCTCTCCTCTGCTTGCAGGACAACTAAGATCTCACTTTTCCTGTTATTACAGGTCCCCCAGGTCCTGGGACTCAAACTGTGAATAAGAATACAGAACAGCAACGGCCCCAACCAGGTAAATGTGTCCAGTGTGTGCTCAGCTGTGTTCCATAAACAACTTCATTTCCCAAGCTGGTATTGCAATGTTTCAAGAAGAGACAGTCTTAGGTTCAAGTTAAGTGGGCTCAAACACTTACACTACTCATTCAACTCTGTTCGTCCCCCAATAAGGCTTATCCAAAACTACTTTCTTCTGGCTGCTTATGGATCCCCCTCCTCCCATTTAAAAGAGGTATCCCCATATTAGCTTTGTTGTGTTCGGGGTCCAAAATCCTTAGTGTCTGCTGCTTTGGTATCTCCTTTGACATCCCACAGCAGGCAGTGTAAATGATTCTGAAACAGCTAGTCAACAGAGCTGCTTCTACCACAGTGGTGAAGGCTCTACGGGCTGGATTCTCACCTCCTTTACACCAATATAAATTGGAAGCATCTCCAACAAAGTCGACAGAGGTACACCACTATCAAAGCACCGTAAATCAGAGAGTCAAACAGTGATACTTCTTGCTTGGGTTTCCCAATGGGTTGGGATTCCCAGCTAAATGACGCCTTCTCAGTATTCTGCACAGCTGCTTTGTAGCTTTCTTTGTTAAGGTGTAAATTCAGCCATGAGCCCACACCAAAATCCAAGGGACAGGAAAGGGAAGTAGAGAGATTACAGCGGTGAGGCCTCAGGAAAAGGGGCGAGATTCATTTCTAATAAATGCATGATGGAATTTCTAAAAAGCAGTCAGCATGAGCCTCATCCTGCTTCCGTTAGCATCAGCAGTAAAACACCCGTTGACTTTAGTCAGAGCTGAGTTGGACCAATCTTCCATTGACTTCATTGGGAGCAGAGCTGAGCCAACGTGGAGTGTTTTTGAAAATCCCATCTGCACACAAGAACAGGAAATATTCAGCCCAACTAGAAAATGAGGCACATGTATGCAAGTGGCCCAACTGCTCACATTAAAGCATATGTATTTGCTCAGTCATGCTATGCTGGCCTGACGCTGTGTTTTCATGCAGCCAACTGCTGTAGCTGGTGCTGTGGCATGTGTCCAGTGGAGATTTTAATCTTAAAAAGTGGAACACTCTATGAAAACAGTGCAGCAGCCACTAGGTTATTTAATCCTCCCTAAATAATGTGTGTCTGCTCATTAAACAACATAAGAGGCCAGTGGGACTGATTTGTGGGAGGGGAGTGGCCGTGTAAAAAAGGATGGAAAACGAACATCTGGATTATTCTGATTAAAAAAAATAGAGACGTGCTTTGTTTCTTTTTGTGCAGTAGAGTAAAGAAAAGATTTCTTGTCTCTTTGTTTAGATCCCTATCAAATTTTGGGACCCACCAGCAGCCGCCTAGCCAATCCAGGTGAGTTTAGTTTGGGACACCAGACCACTGTCATAAAGGGAAATTCAAACTCCTGTTTAAAGGCCAACTCTCTCATGAACCACTATTCCAGTCTGGGCTGGATTCGTAGCTTGTGTCCCTGTGCTGCTTGTGTAGGTATATGGGCCATTGGATTGAATAGGCATGGATCACACATCTGTCCTTACCACTGCCCTCTGTGCTGGTCATGGCAGCTGCTGTGGAGAATTTCTTCATGATCCCCTATATGGCTGTTCTATTGGTAGCTTCCATGTGCAGCCCCCATTATGGGCCTTAAATACAGTAGTAAGAAGGGTCTTGAGCTGACTGTCTTCCCCAGGAGTGATATTTCACTATTATAAGGACAGGGTGGGCAAATGGTATAGTACAAGGACTATGCAAGAGTAAAACTAGTTGGATAGCGCCAAATAGTCTTTGTTTGAATACAAACAATGAAGTCACTCCTTTGATACTGGACACTGCATGAAGTTGCTTACCACAAGCATTCTACCCCTCCCCCTCAAAGCAGCTAACCAGATTTGAACCCAGGATCTTTAATACTTACTACGCCACAGAGTAGAAGACCTAAATCGCATAAGCTCTTTGCTAGCATCTGTGGACATCCTTTGCAGGCTTGCTATGTTTACACAATGACCCCCTGATCAAGTCATCTACAGACCTCTGGTAATAGGAGCAAGAGCTTGAGCATCTCTTGCTTGAACTAACGGAGAAGGTCGATTAGCATCGAGGCTGTTGCAACCCTGTAAACCTCTTTACATGGCTCAGCAAGAAAAGGGGGTTAAAGACCCACCTTGGCATTCAAGTGGGTCACATTTGCACAAGCACGTGTTCTGTTCGCAGAAGGAGAAGGTGTTGAATGCCCACACAAAAATGGATTCTCATGAGCCTCCTTACGGGAAGTGTTAGCATGACCATCTTGAAAGAATCTAGGCATCCTCCAGTCTGAGAGAAGAAAAATACTGTGATTTAGGTGATCAGCCATGAGGCTGTACATGGTAAATTATGAACTGCAGGTAGTTGCAGCAATAGTTCTGAAAATCGTTAGCAAGGTTGAAATAGGTTTATGTCAACTATTCAGTGAATAATTCTGAATAATGACCATGTTCATAAAAAGCCCATTTATGAATGCTTTGTAGATTTGTCGATTTTAATGCCCGAGGGGACCATTCTGATCAGCTAGTCTGACCTCAAACGGAAGAAGAGGCTGAGTGACTTGCTTGCTGGGAATAGTTGGCCAGCCCTCCACAAGAGTTTGTAAGCCTTGAAGGAAACTTTCCCATCAAAGATTGAGATAGCCCCTCTGTTTCCTGGCTTTGTCTTTTGGTTTAAGCAGGAAATGGAATGTCATTTCCTTTTCTCTTTGGCTCACTTCATGCAGGGAGCGGGCAGATCCAGCTGTGGCAGTTCCTCCTTGAGTTGCTGTCGGACAGTTCCAATGCCAACTGCATCACGTGGGAGGGGACCAATGGGGAGTTCAAGATGACAGACCCCGACGAGGTGGCCAGGCGCTGGGGGGAGCGCAAGAGCAAGCCCAACATGAATTACGACAAGCTGAGCCGAGCCCTCCGATACTACTACGATAAGAACATTATGACCAAAGTGCACGGCAAAAGGTATGCCTACAAATTTGACTTTCATGGCATTGCCCAGGCTCTGCAGCCTCATCCGACTGAGTCTTCAATGTACAAATATCCATCAGATCTTTCCTATATGCCTTCTTACCATGCCCACCAACAGAAGGTGAACTTTGTGCCTCCCCATGCTTCCTCCATGCCTGTCACATCATCCAGTTTCTTTGGCGCAGCAGCATCCTATTGGACCTCCCCTACGGGCAGCATCTACCCAAACCCCAATGTCCCGCGTCATCCCAACACTCATGTACCATCGCACTTGGGCAGCTACTACTAGATGTTTTTACCTTCAGTGGCCTTTATCAATCTGGTTGGATGCTCTCTTTACTTCTGGGATTTTCTGGACCTTTTTTGGATATTTTGTGGCCATTGTTGTTGGGGGGATTAAAAACTGGATATTAGTTATTCTTGGATCAAACCTTCTTCCTTTTTTTTTGGCAATTTTGCCTCTTCTGTCTTAAACTGAGAGATGGATACCTCTGCAGGCCAGTACTCTATGTTTTTATTTTGGTTCTAAGTCTTATGTCCTCTGTAGGAATTGTCCGTGAAGATTGCTCACCATAACCTGGAATGATTATCAGCATTTGAATTTTTATGAGACAAGAGAAAAAAAAATTAGCAGTCCAAAGGCTCTTAACAAGACATAGATCCAGCTGTGGGTCTTAGAAGAATGCTATGTTTGTTTAACGGGGACTTACGACTACATTTGTGTTTTTGGCGGGACAGTTTCTGGTTTTGGGGAGGTGACGGAAGAGTCAGATATTATGTTGTGAGGACATGGGGCTGCAGAGGATGGCAACTGGAATCTTAGCTTTAATTAAGGCCAATGAGGTTTTTCACCCAACTGGAAATTTTATATATATAAAAAAGTAAAGGGCATTGAAGGAACCTTTCTAGTGTGTGCAACTTGTGTTGGACTGTATATTAACTCCAGAAACATCTGAGACCAGAACAAAAGAAAGTAACCTAACATCAAGCACAGACATTCCTTGAGAGCAAAAATGAATTAAACGACAGCAGATCCTGGAGAGCTCTGCCAAAGCTTTTGGGATCGCTAAGCGCTACCGATTCGCGAACGCTGTGCGTTTGTCAGACCGTCATTCTAAGGGTCAGCTAATCAGAAGACTACTTACTGAATAAGTTATGCAGAGTTATTTTTCCCTATATCTCACAATATTAAAAGAAAGATGAAATAAAACGAGTTGACCTCAGTCACAAATGCAGGTTATTTTTACTATCAGATCAGTTGTTTGTGGGTTTTTATGTTGTTGTTTGTCTTGTTTTTTTGTTTGTTTTTTTTTTAAATGTAATTTGTACATCTTTTCAATCTGTACATTTGGGCTGTAGCTTTGTACTTTTTGCTAAAAAAATTAAAATAAAAAAAGATACATGTAACGTGTCTGGCAGGAATAGAGCCCTGATCCCACAACTGAATCCAGGCAGATTTCTTTCCTGTGCTAGTATGGAACACATCTGAGCTCATTGGGAGTGTCTAAAGCACAGTTTTTGTGCTCCTGTTTTAGCTTGAGTTTGTTGATTGCTAATTAGCTCAAGTCAGCCAACATGTTTGTATTCAAGCTAGTTGAAAAAATGCGTCAATGTTTTCCAAATTTTTCACAGCAATTTTCCATCAAAACTGAGTTTTTCAAACATTTTGATAATTCTATAAAGCTGGATGAAAATCAGCAAACATTCCTCAAAATTTTTTTGAAAAGCTTTTGCAGAACATTTTCATCACCATTTCAAACATTTGAAAATTTTCAACTACCTCTAATTTGTGAAGCTAGTCTTGATAATACAGCAATGTTCATTTCAGGACAGAAACATGAAGGTCTTGGAACAAATGTTCATAGAGGTCTTAGATTGTTATTTACAATCTTATTAGCTAATTTGGAATTAACTGGCAATCATTTAACAGGAGCAAAAATATCTAGTGTAGACATAACCTCTGAATGTCAGTGTCAGTGCAAGGTTTAGTCCACGTGTATTTGCTTGCACAATTGGGTCCTTAAAACAGAACATTATAATTTGGTCATAACTTTAAACAGAAGCACTGATGTCATTATTTAACAAAAGGGGAAAAAGAGATCAAGCTAACCAGCTTATGTATTAGTGCTTTTGGAATGTTTATAGATAACATTACTGCAATAATCGCAAAAGAAAAATTAAAAAATATTAAAAAAATTTGCCCATGGAAATGGGGTTTTGCTACTATATATATGCAATGTATTTTTGGATATTAAAATATATATAATTTTGCAAGTAATCTTTGTGGGTTTTTTAAAAAAATTGTATTAAATGTTATGCTGACAACTGTTGTATGAGGATTATGATGTAAAAAAATTTGAGAAAATAAATGGTTGTTTTCTTCTGTAAGACATAATATTGTTACACTTTTTTCCCCAAGCTGACAGCAAAACCATGAACTTTCAGTCAAACGATATTTATTTTAGATGCAGAGAAAGAAACTAAGGGCAAACTAAATAATACTTAGCCTTTGTATACCACTATTCATCAATAGATTTCAATGTGCTTGACAAAGGAGGCAAGTATCATTCATTATCCCCATCTTACAAATAAGGAAACTGAGGTACAGAGAAGTGCAGTGACTTGCCCAATGTTACCCAGCAGAAGAACCCAGATGTCCTGAGTTCTATCCAGTACTTCTGTCACTTCTCTAATGGCTACCCTATTGGTTTAGAGTCGACTATGCTGGCTCCCTGCATTACAGTCATAATTGAGTGTATATAGACTTACCTCTGATTATCCAACCTTTGTGGGGTTTTAACAAATTATTAATGGAGAATCTCACTGTATTTCCCCTTCCACACACAACCCATCACAAGTAAGTTTCCAGCGCAATAATCTTCACGTGCTTGATTAATGAAGTTTCACTCTGAACAGTGACTCTAAAAATGGCACCTTCTTACCCAACAGATCTGTGCCCTGGGTGTATTCCACTGGACCTGCTGATTTTAGTTACAAACGTAAGTGTTTCCTTAACTGTGTGTTAAACACAGCTATGGGAGAACGAGTTGTGTTCTAGTCCGGCTGTGCCCCACCAATAGAATTGCTAAGTAGTTTCCAGAGGCATGCACGTGCTTTTACAGGTGTCAGTGTTGGCAAAACATGAAGACAATGAGTTTGCACACGTGTCATTTGGGGCAGAATCACAGAGCAGTAAGGATATATGGGTGTCATCGAGAGCAAAATTTGCCCTGCAGAATCCTTGGCCAAAACGTTCAAAAGTGAGTTGTGACTTGGGGAACATTGGTTTCCATTTTAAACCTTCTGAAATGGAGATATCTCAAGCTGGCCACTGCAAAATGGAACCACTTAGATCATTAGTCAGGTTCCAAAATCTTAGAATTGATAACTAGAGATGCCATACATGCCACTAGCGATTCACCTAGACTCCCAGGATGAGTTTGTAGGATTGACATTCTGAGGGAAAACCCAGTTTTTTAATGTGTAAACAGATCATATTTGCATGATTGACAGAATATAAACACGGAGTCTAATGGTACTAATTCTACACAGTCGCCTTTCTGAGGAGAATAGAGCGAAAGGAAGGAGAAAAAAGCTGCACCATATAGGATGTGGGTGAAAGGTCACCTAGTGATGAGGCACAGTTGGGTAAGAAAACTCAGGCAGCACTGGGGAGAGATGGATGGTGTTCTAATTTGTATGAGGAGTGTATTTCTGCCGGGAAGGACTTTGTCCAGGGTCCCCTATCAGATTGATGACTCATTAAACAGCAGCATTGAGGCAGTTTCAAGACAGTGGGGCTGCAGCAATTTTGTGGCAGGCTGAGGTGGGTGGGGCGGAACCCCTAGAGAGCTCCCACCTCAGCAATCAGAGCCCAAACCACTTCAGCTGGGCCAGAAGGCGGAGTCCCTGGAACAGCCCAGAGCACCACACTGCCAGGGTCCCTGGACTCCAGCAACCCCAGAAAACAGGCGGTAAGTGGGGAGGTGGCTGGAGCACAGTAGCCACTCACAATGGCAAGAGGAAGGCTAGGCTGGGATTATTGCTAAAACACCCTAGGAGAGAGGGAGTTTTACCTTGTAGAAAGTGTTAATGGATTAATTGCTGGCTTTCCCAAGTACATTCTGTTGTTCCTTCTAATACTTTCTCTTTGTTATAAACAGCAGGAGTCAGTGCTTATGAGCGGGGAAGTATTGCCTATCAAGGGTGCCCAGGGTGGTATGCATTGTTACCCAGGCTTCTGGGCAGGGGATCGAGCTGGTATTGTTTACATTTTCCAAAGGTACCCCTAGAAAATCGAACCTGGCCTCTTTTGCTGCTGACAGCACCTGGCAGAAGAGTTACGTACAAGACCTGGAAACTTATTTTTTACCTCCCCCTTTTTGCCTAGGTATTAAGACAGATACAACAGTGGTTCACAACGAGGGGTACGTGTACCCCTGGGAGTATGCAGGGAGCTTCCAGGGGGTATATCAACTCCTTTAACTATTTGCCTAAAACAGGCTACATAAGAAGCACTAGCAAAGTCAGTACAAAATGAAATGTCATAAAGACAATGACTTGTTTATACTTCTCTATGTACTCTACCCTGAAATGTAAGTACAATATTTATATTCCAAATGATTTATTTTATAATTATGTGATAAACATGAGAAAGGAAGCAACTGGTCAGTAATAATGTGCTGTGACACTTTTGTATTCTGATGTCTGATTTTGTAAGCAAGCAGATTTTAAGTGAGGTGAAACTTGGGGGTAAGCAAGACAAACCAGACTCTTGCAAGGGGTACAGTAGTCTGGACAGGCTGAGACTCATTTACATAAGATATGCAGGATGAGCCATTGTTACATGAGGCAGGGGTTATTACGAGGGTTGCCATAATTTTCATTTGAGATGTGCCTGAGTATTTTGGAACCAAATCTTGAGGTGAAAGACACCAAATTTCAGGTGTCTAGGAGTACACCTGTCTCCGATCCTCATGCTTCAAAATATAAACAGATTAGCCGACGTGGAAAGGAAGAAACCTGCTTTGGTAGCCTGTTCTCTGTGTAGGTCTATGAATGGCACACATTCCTCTGCAGTCTACAACATTCACCACCATTGGAGATTGGATGAGTAGACCCAGTGTCAAATCTTGATGGGCTTAAGAGATCCATTTCAGCCGTGACATTGAGTTTCCTGATAGCTGTTATAGACTTTTAATCTTATTTAAATGAAGACGAATTTACCTGTCTTAGCACCTTTCTGTTTTTACATTAGTAAGGAATATAAGGGAAAGGAAATAATAAATGTCAATCATACCCTTGATGAGCAAAGGGCTTGATGCCATCTCAATGGAACACTGACTGCACAGGAAATATGCAGTTCTGAGTTCCTTTTTACCCTGAAGTTGGACCATTATCTGATGAAATTTCCCATCAATTTTTATGTTCAAGTGGGGCTGTAGCTGTGGCTATGGCTATAAGAAGGTTTGCACCAAAACCACAGATGCAGCCTTCTACTGTTGACCAGAAAAGCAGAGTTGTCAGTCTAGGAAGAGCACCTAAAGGAGCTGGTTTTGTGGGATTATTATCATAAGGTTGCTTGTGAGCGCTGGGCTGTGTGCCAGTTTGTTGCACTGAAATAGCCTTTTTAATAACACTGGTTGGGAATTTTTCAACCAAATGTTCTTCTGTTTGAAAATGTTTTGTTCAAGCAGAAATTTTTGTGGAAACAAATCTGCTTTGATGGCACATGGAATGAGTTTGGTAGGCCTCAGCCCAGTTTGCAGCAGGTGAGCTCCTACATCATGTGAGGCATAACCACATTTGACATTAATTGGAGCCATAGGTGCTCTGTGGATAAATCCAAGGCTGTCAAACTGGCACCTTTAACTAGCACTAAACCCACTAGAGAAAAATCAAATCGACACAACTTTCTCTTCAATGATTTCCCCTTGTTACTTCACCTCCCTCTTTCTGTTCATGCTGTGCCCTTCCATGATTTCCTACCAGCTGTTTGTCTCAGCCTCAAGCCTAGTGAATTGGCTGCATTTAAACATCTTTGACAAGGCGCTACATGGCTGGCCTGCAGAACAGTAGATTATAGGTGGTGTTGATGCCGACCAGGTGTGTTTGAGACAGGGCGTCCGCTTGAAAGCAATGTAAATATTTGCCAGCAGAAAGGATGAGCCGAGTCTCTTATTGGATAGGGTTGATGGGCGTGGGGGGAGGTTTCTAAGACCTGCTTTATGCCTCTGCACATTATCTGCATGGGACGAAAACAAGAGGTTAGGAGACAGGCATGTGGTACAATAGAGACTTTTAAGCTGATGGGGACACAGAGCGCAATGGATGGAGCCCCATGTTTCTTAAATTAAAATGCAGCCGCAGGGAGAGGAGGAACACACTCAGGCCATTGGGGTGCAAACCCTTATCACCCCCGGGGGCCACGGCTGCATATTTGTTATTTTCTTTGGCTTTTCATTAACTTTCTACCCCTACCACTCTCCCCGGAACTGCAGAGTCCTGTGTTGCCCCCCTTTCAGTCTTCCTGCCACTGCAGAGAACTTCATGCAGGACAGCAGAGCCTCTTCTGCTGCAGTAAATGTCTAGCCCTTCTGGTTGTAGAGGTAAAACTAGAAAAGGCAAACCCTAAAGGCTCAAACCCCAGCAGGCAAATAGACAGACCCACCCTCTCACTTCTCCCCCACACACATTTGTTATGTTATCATAATGGGGGTGGGGCTGAATGTGATGTTTAAATGCTTGAGGTTGGCAATACTAGAGCTGGTTGTGTGCACACGGCCATATTCTGATCTGAGCAGTGTTGGTGCAAAGCTGCAATAATACTCTCAAAGCCAGCAGTGCAACACCAGAGAAAATGGCACTGCCTTTGGCCCTAAGAGTCTGCCCTGCATACACAATGGGTTTACAGCTACCTGTCAATTTATCTGGTCCCCATCACTCTGGTACCTGAAGTGGCTACTGGAGAGATCACCAGAACAACCTCTGGTGAGCTTTAAACGCCATATCTAGATTAACCGTGCTCTACTGGGATAGGGCATCATTCTTCACAGGGCCAGGGGAGTCAGACCAGAAATAGCCTCTCTCCAGCTAGCATGGCAGGTAAATGCAGGACTTGGTTTCCTGGTGCCCTAGGTATACAGCCCAGGCATGCTGCAGGGCTTCCAGTTGCCTGGCATCTCAAGAGACACGCATGTGTTCAGTCACTCCCTGAGACCCATGCCCACTTCTCGCCCAGGCTGTAGGGCCAAGCGTGGAGCTGCTGCTCTCTCCTCTCAGACACAGGGGATAATGCGGCACTTTTTTCTGCCAGGCACCAGGTAGCTCGTCCGCCATGTTGGATCCTGGCTGGGGAAGAGCAGGGGCAGCAGCAGCACTGGGGACAAAAATGAGAAAGAGAGCCTCACACACACCCCTCACCAGCTGGGCATCCGCAGCCACAGCAATACCCCAGCTACCTGGCAGCTCCTACCCAGACACTCCCAGCTTCTTCCCACCCTCAGCCCCCCCTTACGCAGCCCCAGTGAGCTACATCCCAACAAGCACCCTGCAGCACCCCTCCTATCCCAGGACCCTCTAGCACTCACCGCAAGTATCCCAGCACCCTCTCCTCTCCCCCAATACCCTAGCACTCTCTAACACTCACTCCTGTGCTGACCGTAAGCTGAAGGGTACGGTTCCATGCACATTCTCTGCAAACAAGCGCCCCCAGTCATGCATACAGCATGTCACACATGCCACTGCACTTCTTGGCAGCTGCAATGCAGAGCAGCGCGGGATCAGTTTGCAATGCCAGGTTATCTACTAGATTCTTTCTTTTCTGCAGAAATATGGGGAAGCGGTAGGCCTGAGTCTGCTCTCACTTGCTCTGGTGTAATTCAGGAGTAAACCCAGGGTGTGGGGGGGATGAGATTATAATGGTGTACAAGTGTTGTGTCTTTTTATGTCAGCTTCCGCAGCTACTCAGCACACCAGATACAGGCTGGACTGTACATCAAATCCATGCTAGCACTATGGGGGCCTCAGTTTGGCTGGAGCGTCTGGGTAGTACTACAGTATCAATACATGGCAATAACACCTAGCTGTTGTTTGGCGCTTTTCTTCAATCTGTCTCCGAGTGCTTTACAAAGGCGGTTAGTATCAGCTGGGGAAACTGAGGTACTGAGCGGCATATAGTATTTTTCATCCATAGGTATCAGTGCTCTTTACTGCTTTATTGCTCCTCTACCGCCGGGGAAACAGAGGCATGGATGGTATCATCCAGTATCAACTGGTGAAACTGAGGCACAGCACAGGGTTGGGACTTGCCCAAAGGCACAAAACAATTCATCAGTGGATCTGGGAACAGATCAGAGGCTTCCCTACACTTAGTGCAGTACTCTAGCTACTAAACTCCCCTGCCAGTTTGAAACTCCCTGAAGGCTGCTTAGAGACAGTTGCAGATATTTGGTTAACAGTGCCCCACTTACATGGCACCTCCACATTCGTCTCAATGATTTAAGCTGCGACACTGTGGTGAAGGAGCTAAGCATATCCAGCCTGCCTGGCTCGTGCCAGAAAAGAGTCTCTAAATGCATTGAACTTTTATGTAATAAAATAAGGAGCAGTCCCAATAAATTCTTACTTAGCGCTTTACACACTGCTTCGTCCATGCTGCTAGATTTTTCTGAGTTTAGGGCTACTGTCCACTTAGGAACTGGCTTTGTTATGTGGAGGTGACGGCTGCCACCTCCTGGCTGCTGGGATTACAACACAATTGAATAGCTCCCTTCATTCCGCTAGCATTGGTATACAGCCTCACAGACCCCCTGCCTGCTTGTCTCATGCAGTAGGATGTACTAACAGAATAATGCAGTCGATTTGCCTGTGAAATGCAGAGCCCATGTGGGATGCATGGACGCAGAAAAGCAGGGGCTTGAGTGGGCTGCTGAATTTTGCGAGGGGAGGTTTGAGACAGGAAATAAAGATGTTTCATTTCCATTCTCTCCTGATTTGCCCTGCTTGGCTCCATTGCGTGGGGAGAGTTTGCTGCTCTCTCCCATGCAGCAGAGAACTTATTCCAACTGTAAACTGTCTCCACCTCAGCAGTGATAGCCTGGCCCCTGGGAATGTGTCACACAGTCTTACTGCAACATTCTCACTCTTGGCACAGCCCTGTCCAGCAAAATCTCTGCATTGTTAGGAGCAACTCAGAACCAGCAGCCGTCCTGGCATTGACAATCCCTAAGCTGAAGTAGCAGGGGGCATAAGGTGGAGACTTGTCACCTCAGGATTGAGGAGGAACGTTTGCAGAGGAGGAGAGGGGTTATAGAGGAGAGAAACCGTCAGGGCACCTGGTCAGAAGTAACCAGACTAGGCCTGCTAGTATGGTGGGAGGGAGGGATGTGGTCAGAGACCATCACAGCCAGACAGTGGAGCTAAAGCAATGCTAGCAACATCCAGAAAATGTTGGCAAAGTAGTAAGTCTGGTAGCTTCACTTTGCCACAGTTTTCTCCACTATGGAATGGGGATAATGCTTTTTCCCTGCCTCACTGGTGGGGAAAAGGAGTGTTGTGAAGATCCATTTATGCCTGTAAAGGGCTTTAAAGAAGCCTATGGACTGCAGCAACAAAAGCACTGACTGAAAAGTGACAGAGCTTTGTTTTCCAACACCGGGTCAGGGGGCTCCATCTGCTCTGTGAGATTACATTTATTTCTGTCCTCCTAACTGAACTTTCTTTTAATGGCAATGGAATGACAGGCCCTGAAATAGATTTCCTATGGACTCCCTCCTGAGTGGCATTGTACCCAGCGTGTCTCCCGATAACCTTTCTTCCCTGCCCTGGGACTTTATCTGCCGCATGACAAACACCCTCACTGGACAGAAAGAGGAAATTCCACTCATTGTTCTGCTGCTGCTGGGGTCTGACTAACACACTCTATCTTCTGCCTGCTGCACCACTGTCAGGCCGGGATTGGCAGGCGTTTCCTGCAGTGACAATCAGCCGGGGTTTCGTGGGAGGAATGTGTTTCATTCCAAGGTTCCTGGCTAGATCCCAACATGAGCCAACTCAAAGGAACAAATACAGGCTTGCCGTTCCATTTTGGCTGTGTTGCTTTTGACCCGAGAATTATCCCACTCCGATTCTCTTCTCTGTTGTCCCAGCTTCTGGTTCTAGGGTTCACGCTGGAGGGAAGTATGGTTCAACATACCCTTTCCCATGTTGTCAAGTGGGAGAGGAATCCTCACTAGAGGGCAGGGCTCCTGTTGATGGAACTATTGTCCTAGCCAATTAATGTATATTGCCATTATTACCTCCCATGGTATAGCGGGGCCATCTTGGAGCCATACAGGTAAGAGCTAATGAGCTAAGAAAAATAATCTTATGGGCACTCATAATATCCAGACAGTGAGGGGTAGGGAATCAGGCACCAGACTGACAGTCAAAACTGGGGTACTGTCTTTGGCTCTGCCTATGACCCTGACCAAGGGGCTTTGCCTCAGTTTCCCCATCTGTAAAATGGGATCTGAGCCTTCTTTTGTGAAGTACTTTGAGATCAGCAGCTGCAAGGTGCTAAGGAGCATTTCTTCCATCAGAGGCTCTTGAAGCACTGTGCAAATTGTGCAGCCTCATATGCCATATGAGTTAGGGCAGGCGAGCCCTATTGTTCAGAGGAGAAAAGTGAGGCACAGAAAGTGTCTTGCCCTATGTCAAGGCCAGGAACGAGCCCAGATCTGTCGCCTGCCAATCCAGTGCTCTAACCACTGCACAAGCCTGCCTCCCAGGCATGGCTAAGCAGATTAAGGAAGATTAAGTAGGAAAATGGTAAAAAGAAAAGGTAAAATGCCTCACAATGGGCTAAATTCTGGTTTATCCTTTGTGAGTGCTGCAGCAGAGGGGCAGGGACATGTTCTTACGCCCAGTTCATCTGTACAGGATGCAGGAAGAGCTCCATGAGCCCAAGAGGAGGTGGCTAGTGGGCCTTTATTTGTCTTCTCTTGTCCACTTCATTCCCCTTTTCTTTGGTTTCTTTTCTTTCTACTCTGTTTTTTTTTTCCAAGCCAACTTTTATCTCCTTCTTTTGGCTGACCAGCAATTGTAGGGAGTTGTCATAAACACCCAGATATAGCTGAAGGATGCCAAGGCTAAGGATGGTTCATTTGTCCTTGTAGAGAAGGGGCCCCACTGGCAGTGCAGGGAGGAAACTAGTAGAAAAGAAAATGTAGCCTAAAAAGGGGGGAAACCATCCTGACGCTGAGCTCTGCTCTCTTTTTACAATTACAATGACTCAGAGGAGCCCCAGTCATAGCCAGGACCCCACTGTGAAAGGTCCTGTACAAACACAAAGCAAAAAGGCAGCCGCTGCCTCAAAGAACTTGTGGGATTCCTCGTGCCTAATGGGATAGACTTTTAAGGGCAGTGAGAGGAGCCCCATCCCTCTGAGATCTTCTTCAAAAACATGCAGTAGGGAGCCATCCAGCCCTGGTGTTGGAGAGGACCTAGATGGAACCTACTGGATCATTTCCAGTCCTAAGATCCCAAATCAGCAAAGGGTTCTTTCCCTTTATTTTATTGGGAGTTGGCTCTGGAGTTTCAGTGGCTCTTTCGGCCTTTGTAGCATTTTCCCCTTTGCTCAAGAGGAATCAGAATCTTCTTCATTTTAATTTTGAGAGCAGCCTGGTGCTTGTCTCCTGCTGGGACAGAACACTATAGCTCCTGCTCCTTGGGCCTGGACTGTATTCTTCTCAGGGGATGCTATGCAAGTGGTAGCAGCATGGGAAGCTTGTGGATGCTAGACTAAGCTACCTCTAGGGAAGGAACGTGAGTGACAGGATGGCCCAGTGTTTAGGATTAAGAGACCTGAGTTAAAGTTCTTGCTCTGCCAAAGATTTCCTGTGTGATCTTGAGCATATCACTTAGCCTCTCTGGGCCTCAGTTCCTCATGTGTAAAATGGGGATAACAACACTTTCCTACCTCCCAGAGGCATGGAGAGGATGAAGGTTGTGAGGTACTCAGATACATAGTGATGGGTGTCATATAACTACCTAAGACAGACAGAGGAAGCTTTACCATCACAATGCTGACATGAAGGTAGACCATCTCAGCTGTGACATTTATGAGATTGCAAAACTGAACCAACACCAAGGTATTGAGCAATTAGAACCATGCAGGTGCTAAAGGAGGCTGATTCAGGAAGCAGGCTAGTCAGAGACCCAGACAGTGTACAAACTCAGCATGCCATCTTCTATGACATTTATTTTAATAACTTCCAGTGTGCTCATTACTGTTGTATCTGGACACACAACATTAAAACAAACATCTCTGTGTATACACCTGCACTGAGAAGCAATGCTAACCCTTCTGCCCACAAGAAAAGAAGTACACAGCAGAGATGGGTGGAGGAGAGGAGACAATGTACAGTGAAGGGTTGGTCACTCTTCATACTGAGGACTGACTAATCTTCAAATGCTTTACAGGCATTAACTAATTGTTCCTCACAACACCCTTAAGAGGTAGGTGAGCTCTGTCATCCCATATTATAGATGGAGGCCCTAAAGTATGTGTTAAAGTGATTTGCCCAAAACCAGAGAAAGAGTTGCTATGAGAAACGGATTGGGACAGGAGAGTTCCTAGCTCCCTGTCCTATGCCCAAATCTCTACACTACACCCCATCTCACTCATTCTCAAAATAACTGTCAGTATGAGTCTTGTAATTTTGCCTGCTTAATTCTCCTTTTCCATTCAAACAGTTCAGATCTGCCAGCATTTAGAAGGGGGTGAAGTAATACCTTTCATTGAACCGACTTTTGTTGGTGAAAAAGACAAGAAGTTGGTCTAGTAAAAAATATTACCTCGCCCACCTTGTTGCTCTAATATCTTGGGACTAATGTGGCTACAACAACACTGCAAACAGCATTTTTGAATGTCATTTACATCATAACCATGTTCAGCATGGACCTATGTTTAAACTGATGGGGAAAAGCCCCAGGATCACGCACTCCTCTTTGGTCCATCATTTGGACAATTGGTTTCAGCCTTTAGAAAATTTAATTTTGAATGTCTTTGCATCCTCATTGTTAGTGTTGTAGGCAAAGACCTATTGTGCTTCGAAGAATAATATATTTTATTTTTGTTTTGCATTTTTTAAAGTATCTTTTTTCTTTAAAGGATACACCTAAAGCTGGTAAAAAAAATGTACAATGGAACACTTTTCCATTAGAAAATGCTGATTCCAAGCAATCAACACATTCTCCAGGAACATGTCAATTCCATCAAACCATTTTTACTGCCAGCCCCATCTCCCCCAGCTCCCAGATTGCCTTGACAGTTGCCTCATGAGGCCACCTGACCTGTCACGCAATCAGCTTTCTGGAAAGTCTATGAGAGTAAGTCAGTCAGCTGGGAGCAAGGCAAACAGTTCTGGTTTGGTTCTCCCAAAATGGAATTTTTCAGACTTTTTCCTCCTGCAAAAACATGTAAATTTTTGATATTTTGTTCTGATTTGGGACAAAAAATATTCTTCCACAAAATCAGAATATTTCATGGGAAGGAAATTCAATTTTCTCGCTAGCTCTAAATACACCATCATGACCCAAACTTTGCCTTTGCCTCTAGTTTCCAAGAAACTAGAACCTGCTAAGGCTTCACTACAATATATTAACAAGAGTAGAACAGAGAGAAAGAAATGATCATGGGGTGAAATTTTCAAAAAGAACCTAAGTGACTTAGGAACTTATGTCCCATTTTCAAAAGTGATTTAGGCTATTAGGAGAAAATCAGTGGGAAGTAAGCTCTATGGCCCAGATCCTCAAAAGTATTTAGGCACCTAACTCTCATTGATTTCAATTATGAAAATGGGGTTTAGGCTCTATGTCATTAGGATATGTCTACACAGGAGCTGGAAGGAGATGGGTAGATGTACATGCATTAGTTCTGCTCAAATAATCCCACCTGCCTAGTACATAACTAGGGAGCCACATGGGATTGTAGATGTACCTTTAGGCACCTTTGACAATTATTTACCTGTTATCTCTTCTTTTCATATTTCATCCCAAGGACCGCTCCTCTTCAGCACATCTGAAGCCCTCCCTGTGTCTCTTCTTTTTAGGCATGTTGTCAGACTTGCTTATGGCTGAAATGCCTCTGGGATCTTAACTGAGTGAGTCAAACATTCCTATTTAGCAGCTTAAATGAACATCCCATAGGTATAAAAAATATACATTCTATGAATATATATATATATATAATGCAGTTAAATAGCCTCTCGGAGATCACTGGTGTAGTGGTCTACTTTGATTCAATTCTTTTGAGAAATCAGGAGCTATTTTTGTGTCAAAAGAGCCCTGCTCATTTTTCTTCTGTGCTACTAGGTTATTGGGCATCTCGGTATTGAGTTTGTGTTACAAGAAAAAATGCCTCAGTCCCATGAGCATACAGAGCTACATTTTTGTGTCGCTGGTTTCATTGACTTCTGATAGGATGAAGCCAGGGTTGTCATAACTTCTCTTTGCCTTGGCTTTAGCATCCTTCTCATTGTAGAGGCAAAAGGCACAGTGAGGAGTCTCTACTTCCACAGTCTTGCTGAAGTTGTGGAAGTCTACTCTATACTTCCCTTCCTTGGTCTTGGACACAATGGGAGCAAAACGGTAGCCCCAGAGTACCTCCTCTGGGATATAGGATGTCCTGACCTGACATGTAGCACTAGTGGCTTCCACGGTGCCATCTAAAAATACCACTAGCTCAAAATCCTGCTGGAGGATGGTTTCCACTGACATGTGGAAGAACGGGCTGGTCTTATCAATGATGTGGTAAATAGTCAAGGGGGAGATGAAAAAGAGATTCTCATTGCCAGCGTCCACCACAAAGTCTATGTTGACCTGGTCCAAGATGATAGTCTCTCCTTCTGGAGTGATGGTGGTCTTCAGAAGCTTCCCATAGATGTGGCTCCCAATCAGCAGACTCTTCCGAAGGTTGGCCACTCGGATAAGGAGGCACAGCTTCCCGCCTCGTTTGCTAATGACAGCATTCTTGCTGAAGGTGATGGTCTTGGCCCGATTCTTGGACCTAGAAATCTTGGCTAAGATAGCGCCACACATGAAAGAGTTGATGATGACCCCAAGGATAGACTGGAAGATCAGCAGAAAAATGGCAGTGGCACACTGCTCTGTGACACACCTGAAGCCATAGCCAATGGTAACCTGGGTTTCCAGGGAGAACAGGAAAGCAGAGGTCAAGCCGTTTATGTTCTCCACACATGGAGTGTGGTTTATGGAAGGACTGAATTCAGGAAGATCTTTATGTACATATGCCACAACGTACCAAAGGAGACCAAATAGGAACCAACTGCCTAAGAATGCTGAGATGAAGATGATCATCTTGTATCTCCATCTTAAGTCCAGGATGGTGGTCCATATATCAACCAAGAAGACAAACCGTGACTGTTCTTCCACGTTACCAAACTCTATGTTACACCTTCCATCTTTAGATACAAGCCTTGCTCTTCGGCGACTGTATTCCGTCAGATGGCTGGCAAAGTGCTTCCGGAAGTATTTGAACATTCCCTCTATCGACAAAGTAGTCTGGACAAAGAACAACATTTTATAAACATTATGGCAGGTGGCAGTTTTGTTTACAGTTGAAGAGAGAGGAATGACTCCTATACAAGACTTAAGATGCTGACTTGCTTATGAAAAGTTATGATATTTGCAAATTGGACTTTGGCCATTTGGGAATTATTCCAATTCATATACAAGGAAACAAATGTATTCTTGCTCCAAGGAGCATTCCAGTGAAAAATAATGATAGCAGTTTGCTTAATAACCTTTGCAAATATGAATGAATTAAATCTCATAACCCCCTATGAAGCTGCTAAGTATTAATATTCCCACTGTCAGATAAAAAAACATGAGGCACAGAGAAGTTAGATGGTTTTTCCAAGGTCATACAATGACCATAATTTTCAAAAGTGACTAGTGAGTTTAGGTGAACAATTCAAGACTCCTTAAAGGGGCCTGGTTTTCAGAAACTGCAGAATTTGGATATGGGGATTTTCATTCAGCTGCTGAAAAGATAAAGGGGCCAATCTTAGCAATTTTGTATCTTTATGTTTCAGCATTAGAAGAGGAGGGAATGTGAAATGGATAATGAACATTGGGAATGTAGGGGGAAAGATGGAGAAGGACCTATACTACCAATGTGAGATCTGAATGTCCGTATAGTAATTGTTAATATGCTCATTGCTGTGCTTCCTGAGTGCAAATCTCAGATCCAGCTTCAGATTTCAAACTCTCCCACAGTCCAAGGGGTGGCTGGAATTTGTGTTTTGGTTCAGGCCCATCATTAATAAGACATGACAAAACTGGAAGGGAGGGGGAGTTTTCTCCCTTCCCTGTTAAAAATAAAGAGCCAGATTCTGGCCTCTTTCCTCTGTCTCCTTGCTCATTTGGTCCCCTGTGACTGGCAAACACTAATGAGAGGGACATGAAATGTGAGAGTCACTGATGGGAAAACAGTAGAGATGGGTTCAAACTGCAAAATTTGGATCTGGGTTTGGAACCTCTTTGGAACTAAATGTGGAGTTTTGATTCAGCTCATTGTAGAGCTAGGGACTAGCTGCAAAATCCATATGCTGATCTGGGTTCAGATTTTGAATCGCCCCAAAATTCAAGGATGTTCTGATTCAGGGGATTGATTTGGCTTGTTACAAAAAAAGACTTATTTGATCTGCTAGCCAGTCCCCCTGCAAATGTAAGATGTAGTTCCCCAGAGAAAGGACATATTAGACTAACAGGCAACACTAACCCATCGTGGAAGTGTACAGTATCTACATGTACTCATCCTTTGTGTGACCACATTCTTCTCACATGGCCAAGTTTCATTTCATGCTCTAATCATGTTTCCTGGGGCCAAAGAGTTTTAGCTTAAAAACAACTAAAATGAATTAAAATAAAAAACAAGGCCCTGAGGGAAATGCTTTCGTTGGTGATTCACTGGCTGTTCTGAGTTTCATTTTACTGTGTCTTTTGAAGACATTGGGTCCTTGACTTCACAGAGATGTGTGTATTTCAGAGGGCTGGAGCCTGCATGACTGGCCATGTGATTTAGAGATACCCAGCCCCAGGATAGTAGGAATGGTGCAGATCAGACTCAGGGGCATTTGCAGAGCCCAGGGCTAGAACCACTGCATGGTGAAGCAAGCCAGGAGCGGTGTGCTTAGGCAGAGCTCTGTGTTCCACATACCTCATAATCCCTGGCATCAATCAGACACCCAACAGAAATGACATTAAACCCTCCTTCGAAAAAAACACTGGAATCTGAGATGTTGGGGGGAAGCCCTGCAAGAGCCAAAGTGGGCCAGGTGGGTCCAATCAGCTAATCTGGCTGCAAAGAGGGGAGCTTTTGGCTGCAGGCAGCTACTAGAAAACAGGCTCACCTGTGCAGAAACAGGCAGGGCCTGTAAAGTGGGCTGCTTTCTACAAAGAGGCAGAAGTGTTTGGGGCTGCTGGGGAAGGCTGCAGGAAAGCAGGCAGAAGTAAGTCCCTGGGAAAAGGGTTCCTGGAGCTGGGGCACCCAGAAAGAGAAGGGGAGCCAGGTGTGGTAGGCAGCCATCCAGGGAAGGAGCAGTGAGAGGAAAGCCCAGAACAGCTGAGTTGAGTGTCCCTGGAGTGGAACCCAGAACAGAGAGCAGGCCCAGGTTCCCCTACCAGCCCTTGAGAGCAATGAATGGACCGATTGCCTAGGACTGCTGATGGACTGAACCCTGGAAGGGGGAATGCTGAGTGACCCAGCTGGAGGGCTGAATCACAAAGGAGATACTGAGGGTTCTGGAGTGAGAGGAGCTACTGAACTGAGTCTGAGTGACGGTGTGCAAATCATGGACAGGGGCATTGACCTCAAAAACTAATCCCCAGAGTGACCAGGAGGAGGCACCAGACTAGAGGTGAGCGGAGCACCCCATGACACATGTCTGCACCTCTGATCTCTGTTGGGAGACAAAACAGCTAAGGTCACGTTTCAGCTCCTTAGCACTCGGTCTTGCTCTCTCTGAACTCGGAGGGAATTTCATCATCGCCTTCAAGAGGCACAGAAGCAGCTCTTTAATGAAGGGGGCTGACTGCTGGTTAAGGAGGGAAAGGCACCTCAGGCTATTGTATTAGGTTTTTCACCTCTCCTGTGCTGTGGTTTGGAAAGGAGTTTAACTGGGTCTCTGAATGAGCCTTAGGAATAACATTATTTTAGTGCCTAATCTGCGGCTTTTTCCCTGGCCCAGATTCTGGCTGGTGGTACAGAATTCCATCAGCAAGTCTAGTTTCCTACCAACTGAAATGGCCACCGTGGGGATTACAAAGTATAGTACAGAGGATGGATTGTGGTCTGCAAGTCTGGCTCTGTAATGTCACCTACATGTTCACACACCTACACCTATGTTATTTGTGCTCCTAGTAGGAATAATTGGGGGTGCGGGGGAAGGGGTCATGCAGGCCTGGCAATGGGGAGGGTAAAAGGGGCAATTGCCCGGGTGATTTAAAAGGACCCAGGGCTGCTGCTGCCGGCAGCACAGCGGGATTAAGTCAGGCTTCCTGCCTACCCGGCCTGCGCCACTCCCAGAAGCGAATGGCCAGTCCCTGCAGGACCTTGGGAAGGGGTCTCCACATGCTGCCCCTGCCCCAAGCGCCAACTCTGCAGCTACTATTGGTTGGGAACTGCAGCCAATGGGAGTTGTGGAGGTGGTGCCTACAGGCAGCACTGTGCAGAGGCCCCCTGGGCCTCTGGCCTAGGAGCTGCTGCCAGAGGGGTGCTTTTGGGAGCCATACAAAGTAACGCTGACCCCCCTCCTGTACCCCTCCTGCACCCATGCCCCACCCTAGAGCCTGCACCCAAACTCCTGCCCAGAGACCACACCCTGCACCCCAATCCCCTGCCCCAACCCAGAGCCTGCATCCCGCGCTCCCTGCTGCAGTACAACCCCCTGCTGCAGCCTGGTGAAAGTGAGTGAGGGTAGGGGAGAGCGAGCAATGGAGTGAGCAGAGGGCGGGGCCTCAGAAAGGGAAGAGACAGGAGCGTGGTCTCAGGGAAGGGGCAGGGTAGGAGCAGAGCAAAGGTCTTTGAATTTGCGCAATTAGACAGCGGCAACCCCACCGGCCAGGCATTTGGAAGCCCTGGCCGTGCCACAAGAGCGTGCCTGGCAATGCAGCTGGCTGCTTGCTGGGCACCAGCCAGCATAGGCGAAGCACCACCCAAATGTCAGGCGGACTACATCCATGCGGGCGCGGCTTGTTCTGTTGACTGTTCTGCCTGGGACCTGGCATTGCTGTGGGGCAGACCTGGGGTCATGGATGGCTTTTCCTGGGCCTTCTGCCAGCTGGAATATGGGTGCACTTAACACTGCTTTGGCAGCGTATTGGAGGGTATTTCCTCCAGGAGCCCTAATTTGGCCCTTTTATATATACCTGGGCTTGCAAACTCCCATAGACTGGGCTACATGTTAATAAATTGTCTTGTGGACACTGCGCCTCCCATTCCACATCATCACTCAACAACCCTGTGACAACTAAAGTAATTGATTCTGTATGAAAGAAAGTTGTTAATGTATTTGTAATTCATTTTCATGAGAGCTAGCAGCAGGAAACACCATAAATTATGGCTCTTGGAGGAAATACCCCCAAATATGCTGCCAAAACTGATTAATTATAATTCTGTGACCTATTACTGGTATGCATGATGTAGCTGCAGCTACTGATGTATAGTGATAAAGCGATGCTGCAGCAAGGAGAAGGGTGGACCAGTGGTTAGGGAACTAGCCTGGAACCAAGCAGACCCAGGGTCAATTCTGCCACAGACTTCCTATGTGGCCTTAGGCAAGTCATTTAGTGTATGTCTACAGTGCAATCACAGAGTGTGACTGGAGCTCAGGGAGAGGTATCCAAGCTAGTTTTAAGCTAGCTAGCTCAGGAACTGGATCATTGTGCCCATCAGTATGGGTTAGACAAGCCCGCCTGGAACCCTGGGTAATTACTCAAATTGAAGCTAGTTGGGATATGTCTACAGGAGATGCAGTAACCAGCCCTGCCTCCCCACCCCCAATTGTAATGCAAGCAACCCTTAGTCGCTTTGTGCCTCAGTTCCCCATCTGTGAAATAGGGAAGTGCTAGCATCCCCATCTCACGGAAGTGTGAAGGAGGTTAAATACATCCGAATGTGAGGTTCTCAGATGAAACAGTGAGGATGGCAATGGAAGTGTGTTAGCCTAAGCAACAATAAATGGAAAAACACATTAAAGCAAATCAAAGATGAAAGAACACAAATCAATGCCATCTTGCAAAGCTGGCAGAAAAAGGCGTCCTCTGCAGCCCTAGTTCATATCCCTAGCGCCTAATGATGGACGTGCTGCTGTGTCTCACATGGCTGCATTCTTACTATGGGTGCCCGCCTGTTCCTGTTTTAACAGGAACAGAACTAAAGTCGTGTTTTAACCTTTTGAAACTTCTGCTGTGGAATTAATTGGCTGGGGAAGGTACCAAAGCAGGTTAAACTTTAAACAGACTTCAACTGGGGAAGATGGAACAAGGTCACTTTCCAAGCTCTCCTCCAGCTTTATTTCCCTTGGATGCTTTTAATGTTAAAATACAGCTTGAACAAAATGAAAAAGTTCCTGTGCAACAGGCCATTCCTGGTAGTTTCCCAATAAATAAGTCTTTTTAGCTGCTCTTCTTCTGCCCAGAAGAATGTGCCTTGGAATCTCATTCCTATCCCTCATCTCTGGCTCTTGTTTGTGATAACACTGTGCTGTGGCATTGTGATTGCAAGTGCCCACTCATCAGCACTTACTGGGTTTGCAAAATGGCCTGGTATTACTTACTGTTCAAGGTTTGTTTTATAGACACACATACACCGAGCTGAGCCATGGCAGATATCCACCTGCTACCACTCCTAGCTAAAGCATGTAGTCCTTTAACTCAGGTGGTAGAAGTCTGTAATGAAGGCCCTGGATTTAGATCCTATAGTCAGCTCACACTGTGGGATGTTACATAAATAGCCACCAAAGAACATAGAGAGGGCAGGATCCTGCTTCTATTGAAATCAGTGGGAATTTGACCAGTGAACAGGATCGGGCCCTCAATTCAACAGCGCCACCCAAGCGCTTAAGAAGTAATGAGTAACCTCATCAGACTATATTCCATGTTTTAGAATGAAAGCCTGGAAACTAAATCCCAAAATTCCTTTGCCTGATTCCATTATGGGAATGTGTAAGATTTTTAGGACTGTTTTACAAGTCTAGCTCAAGCAATCCCAAGTAGATCGAACAGCCTGAAGAATTACACCCCTGTCTAGGAAAGGTGACAAAGGAATTCACCCTTCAACAAATCCTTTCACTCTCACACACAACTTGTGTGCACTGATTTGCTTCAGCAACAGCTAATGTTCCCTTCTCTATAAGTACATTGCAAGTATATGTCATAGTTCATCTAGAGAAGCTTATGTAAAGTATGTTGTATAATATATGGGGTTCCCAAGGTCCCTTTGGTTTAAATCAGAAAATAGTAACCCAAGTCTGTCTTAGCTAATATTTACCAGGGCATATTTACTTCTTGGGGCAGATCATGTGGAAATATTGCTATCTTTCTATTTATTGCATGTGAAGTCTTTGTTGCTGTAATCAGTGAAGTTTCTGCCTGTTCCCAGAACATAAAACACCTATAGAAGGTGCACTTCATCACCTGGCCTCTTAAACAATGGACATTTACAAAATACAAACCCCATGGCCCTATGTAGACACCTCAGGTAGTTAGCTCCCAAAGAACCAGAAAGCTCCTCCGCTGTGCTCCAGTTTCATGTTTCACTTGATCAGTGTAATAAGCAGAAACCTTTATATTTCTATGAATATTGATCTCTGGATTAGTTGCCTTGATCTCTGGATTAATTGCCCACCTCTCCCTGCTCCCTCTATCTAGGATCTTTGACAAATGCCCAGAATGGTATGGCTTTCTTTCAACCCCCTGTTGCTATTATAGGTACTTCTCCTACCCCCTTTCTTTTCCCTGAAGTCCTGTCCACACACAAGCAGGTAACAATGGTCTGATGCCTACATACCAGCTGGAGTTTTTCAGTGCGTCCAGAAATGTAACTGAATGTTCCTCCCCTTGTTTGTTTTTGTTGTTGTTTTGGGGTGGCTGGCACTTTAATTGTTTTCTGGATAAATCCTTTGTACAGAATTGTGTGCAGAGCATGCTAATCCAAGGAAACGGCTTTATTCTGTCCCACACGCAGCAATTTAGCAGAATCATGACTGAAGACAAGGGAAAATATTTTGGGAATGATATGTTTGGTTCAGACTTTAGAAGGACAACATGTAGCCCTCTAACGACCTTTGGATAGAGTCCTACCACCCAGTCTCACATTAGGTTGTACCATACCCCATGGTTTCACCTTCATCCAGAGAAATGTTCTATTCCATGTGAGAAACGGTGGCAAAATCAAGCCATTGTGGGGAGAGATCCAAAATTGACAACAAAATTCACCGAACCTGAGGTTCTTGGCAAAACACACTTTTTTGAAGGGCTCCAATGAAGTTCTAGGAAGGTTAGGGAGAATAAGGGTGACACAGAATTAAGGGATTATTCTTTACAGCCTTGGTCTTATCTTTCCGAAAAAACATATTTTTTTTCGCTCCCTTCTGTCTACTGTTTTCCTTTATGCTGAACATGCTCTGAACAAACTATGCCAAGTACCCGTGTCCTAATTCCTTCAAAAATCCTTTTTTATTAAAAAATGCTCTAGAGATTCAAAAGCAGAGCTGGTTGTGCTTTGTCCACCAGTTGCCGGTGCCAGGGAGAAAATGCTAGATGGCTGTGACACCCTCGGAAGGTACAGCATGTTTTCTCTTGGATTGTTGTCCAGGGAAGCCTAGGAATTTGCCTGTTGCAGCAAGTTAACTGTTACATCTTCCCCACTCCACCTGCTGCTGAGATGACAAGTTTTACAAGTATGGCAGGGCTGCCAGAGAGAAGTGGCCCCGTGCTGAAACAAATACAAGTACAGTAAAAATATAAATCATACCTAAAATAGCCTGTTAAGATACATCCATAGTGGTAACTTCAAACAAAAACCTGCAACCTGGACCTTGTATGCTTCCACCCACACACTTTGTCAGGGTGTAATACCATCCCAGCTCTGAATATCAATTCTCCAACTGACTCTTAGGTCTGTGCTGGACTTAAATCCCAGATTCAAACTCCTCTGCTGTACTTTTGGGTGCATCTGAATTTCAGATCAGGATTTGAGTTTTCAGGCTTGGGAACCTAGTTAGCACTAGTCTTGCAGCTTAAATTAGGAAATGGAGCAGGAAGTGATGGGGATAACAGCTTAAAATACAGAGGGGCTCCTCTTGCTAAATGTTTCCTGTCTGACTTGTGTGCCCCATGGTTGGCTGAGATGCCACCAATCAGGTCCCAGAAGCCCCATGGATAGCTGATGTCTGACCCCAGCAGCAGGGCTCGAATGGATCTTGGGATGGTTCATGTGTGTGACCCTGTAGTTGAATGGTACAGGGCTGGACTCCAGTGTTCCTGTGGATGGAATAGGGTTGCCCTTGGCAGTGTGGGCTGAGAAGTCCTGTGGATGGTATGTGTCCACACAGAGGCACTTGAGTGACCCTCTGGATGGATGGTGTATGCGCAAGCTAGGGACACTGAGAATGGTGTATGTGCACAGGTACCCGAGAGGCTCCATGGATGAATGGTCTAGGCCAGCACCAAAGAGGACCAGATGGCCTCCAGAAAGGATTGTGCATGCCCACAGCACTGGGGCCTGACTGAGCCTGCGAGAAGAAGCTGAACACTCAAGGCAGGGAGCTCACGTGGCACTCAGGAATTGAGGTGTGAGGTGCTCTCTGTCTGTCCGTATGAGATGCCGTTGAGCCCTATGTGGATAGATGGAGCATGTCGTGAAAACTAGCAAATGTTGGAAAAGCTGCTGTCTCCTGTTCCAGCCATGCTCCCCGCCACGCCCGAGGGACCCAGCAGAAAGCTTGCTGGGGTGCCAGCTCAGCAGCAATATCACCATTAGGCATTTGTTCATGACCGTGTCTCCCAGCATCATCAATGCAGTGGAATGACCTCCTTCGTGTTGAGAGACATGCGAGTTCTGCATGGGCAATGTGATCCATCAGTTTGGCTCAGCCTGCTAAGCCAGGAGCCCTGGCCCAATTCCATTTTGAGTGATTCCACTCTGCAAGCCTGAATTCCCCTGGAGTTTCAAATGGACACAGCAATGCTCTTTATTCCCTGCCTTGCCCTCGCTTTATCATGTAGTGTTGCTGTGAGCTCTTGAAGAGTCACCCCTTTCCATTCCAGTGATGCCTCACTTCAGCGGTGGGTGAAGTGATTCCTATACATAGCTTTTATATTGGTTTGTAAAGCATCCTCCTGGATGAAACATCCACTAAAAATACAAACCATTATCTTTATAGCAGGCATCTTCCGTCTCTAACTACCAGAAACCCATGATCCCATCATCTGTGGGAGTTCAATGGTAAGAACGGAGGACTGGAAGCCAGGGCACCTGGTTTCTAGTTCTGGTTCTGCCACTGACTTATTGCATGCCCTGAGGCAAGCCACTTAAACTATCTGGGCCTCAGTTTCTTCTCCTGCAAAACAGGGGTCACAATACTTTCACAATACCCCATGTGAAGTAGGAGGCTGGACTGACTGATATTTGTAAAGTACTTTGAGATCCTGGGATGAAAGTCTATATTAAAGTACAATGCCCTCATCCTCATTCAAGAAGACATTACTGTAAATTCATGCATGTACCTTTTTGTGACAAGGTTTCTAAAAAGAAGCAGTTTTTGAGGTTCCAAGCTTTCTTCTTACATTATTTTTATGACTACACTGACACCTAGATGCCTCATTGTACTTAGCCCTGAACATACATATGGTAAGAAACAGTCAGTGCCCCATGGCTCTCACAATCTAAATAGGTGAGACAACAGATGGGAGAAATATATTATCTTTATTTTATGGATAGGGAACTGAAGCTCACAGAGGTTAAACGATTTGTCCAAGGTCATACAGGGAGTGTGTGGCAAAGCTTGGAACCCAGGTGTCCTGCATCCCAGCCTAGTACTTACTAGACCATCATTCCTTGCTATTTACATATATAACTTTAAAAACATCAAAACATCATGCTGGCTTACTCCCCTGATTTCTCTCCTGCTGGCTAGCATGAGGATATGAGCAATATAGGGTATGAGCTGAGCAATATAAGGATTTGCAATTCATAATATGCCCACTGTGTATTGGTTGATGTGGCAGGGGAAATTTGCAGGAATAATTTATTCACAAAAAAGCTGCCAAGTGGATACATGCAAAAAAAAAATGCCATACTAACGGAGATTTTAGCAAATAATGTCTTCTGAAAAGCTAGGAATGCTTACGCAGAGCCTCAGAGATTAAAATGCATAGATGCAGATGGATGTATAAAAATGGTCTACAGCAGTAAGACTATTGCACTTAGTAGTAATCTTGCTGTGAATACTGCAATGCAAAGTAAATGCAATAACTGAATTCATTAGACATGGCAGCTTAATAACTGGAACCCAATGGACAGAATTTGACACATCTCATAGCTGTAGACAGCTCCCAAGCTGGAGGCAATTTGTAGATGATGGCATTCTTTACTCCTCTGTGTTCCATGGAGTGGGCCGGGGGAGAGATCTGTGTGGGCTCCTAGAGATGGCTGGACCTTTATCATCTCCTTATGGCTCTGTCTAGACAGAATCATTTGCTAGTATTCTTCAGTAATGATGGTGTCATTGCCAATAAAGGAGTTCCATTGTTTGCTATTACGCATGAGGCTAAATTAATTCCCTGGCCACACTGGAGTCCGTATGAGTTGCTGTGTCCTTTATCAGTTTAGAAACATAAAGGAACCAGCAAAAGAGGATACACTGAAACAAATGTTCTAAAGGTGAGGGATACAATGAGCAGAGTGCTTCAGTTTAATCAACTGACTAGATTTTTTTTTTCTAGCAGTGCTGCAGCCTGAGGTGAGCCATTATGCGCTCACCTACTATACTGAAATGTCTCCTAGGGTTGACTGAAATTTTTCTGTCTAAACTTTAACAGACTTTTTTAACCAAACTTTTTTTTTTCACGAAGTGCCTGCTTTCCGTGGGAAATTTCAAATCTTCATTAAAGAAACAAATGCCTGAAAACAATATTTTAGCCAAAAAGATCTTGATTCTGCTATCCTACCATGATGCCTCCTGGGAGTTGTAGTTTGATTTCTTCATGTCCCCATTCTCCTCTATGATCTGGGCTCCCCAGCCAAACTACGCCTCCCCATGATTCACCTGGCCAGAGACTCCCATGGTGGGAGACTGTGGTGTATCATGAGAGATGTAGTACAGCAGGGAGCCTGACTTACAGAGAATGGGACTATGAGACACCTAAACTACAACTCCGAGGAGGCACCATGGCAGCATTTCAGAATCAAAATGTTTCATTTTTTTGCTGAAAAGTCACTTTTCCATGGGGAAAAAAACAATGTTTTTTTCCCCTTTTCATAGATGTTTTCAGGGGGAGGGGAGGAGAAGCACCTTTTCTAACCATCTCTAGTCTCCTCATCTCCATGTTGCCAGGAAAAAGCACCACTGCCAAGATGAAGAGATGGGGGAAAGACTCTGAAATTGGAGGACTGTCCCCTGTGTACGTGAGAGAGGAAGTCACAAATAAACCAAGAACTCAGTGAGAATTGGGGATGGTAGGTGATGGGCCGGGCCGGAACAATCCACATAAAATGCTAATAATTTGAGTCAGGCGGGAAATGCACAAAGTGCAGGTCACATGAGTCTCGTGCTTCTCCCTTTTTATTTTTTGTTTAATTATTATTTTTACTTCTCTGAAGTATTAAGAGTGAATCATTAATCAGAAATTTGGTCCTGCAGAACTGACCGGTCACGTCTCAGCGGCTGGCTCAGTGCACAGAGGGCAGTAATTAAACATTCTGGCTGGCCCATGTCAGCTGACTTGGGCTGGCAGGGCTTGGGCTACAGAGTTGTAAAACTGCAACATAGACATTCGAGACCCCATGAGGCAAGAGGGTTCCAGTCAGAGCCCGGGTTCCCAAGCCCAGGCTCCAGCCCAAACTTCTCTGGTGCAATTTTACAGTCCCACAGCCTGAGTCCAACAAGTCTGAATCATCTGGCACAGACCAATCATGAATGTTTAATTGTTGCGTACACATAGCCTGAGAAGGCTTCCTACAGAAACTGTTTCCTACAGGAACAGGGCTGAGAGGCAGATGGCCTGAAACAGCTAGAAGACACCCATTGCCTGAGACCATTGCTTCTTTGAGTACAGTGACATGGTTGAGGTTGCTTCAGCATCAAATCTCAAGGCACTCCAATGTTCAGGGTTACTATGTGTAGAAGAGCTTAGAGTCACATAGAACCTCTCATCCCAAAGTGCGTTATAAACCTAAACTGGTACAGTTACACCATGCAATGCTCAAACACACCCAGCTCTGGGGCAGGGGTACAGAGCATTGGCTTAAAAGCTTGGCTCTGTTCCCACTGCTCTGCAGGGGTGTGCAAGACCACAAGGAGTGGGAGGTGATAGGAGCCTATATAAGAAAAATACCCAAAAATTGGGACTGTCCCTATAAAATCAGAACATCTGGTCACGCTAGCAGGAAGTCCCTAGCATATCGTATACTCAAGGCAACCATAACATTGCTGCATTTCCAGGTTGCAAAGATGTTAGTAGTGGAGAGGCTATCGCTGCCATAGATAGACAGAATTCTTCAGGAAACGCCAGGACAGCTCTTGGAGTAGACAATTCTACACCCAATATAGAGGTGTACGAAATGTCACTGCTCAGCACTCGCTTGCTAGTGCCTCATGTACATGGCTGGCTCCAGGCACCAGCATAGCAAGCAGGTGCCTGGGACGGCACTCTGTAAGGGGTGGCATTCCAGCTGCGCTGCCCCATCTCATTCCTCAGGCCCCACCCCTTTCTTTTGCTTGGAGCACCAAAAAAGTTAGAGCTGGCCCTGCTCATATAGACACCATGCCTCCCATGTCACCACTTTGGAAATGCAGGTATCTTCCCCCTCCCTCTCTGACCACACAACCATACACCACGTGCTGCAGCAAATCACACAGGTATGATTTGGCCGCCAATTCTCTTTAAATCCCTGAGCTCTGTCGTATTCCATCTGTCTGAGACTGAGGAAGCAGAAGAGCAGAGAGAGCCCAGCTTGCATTGTGCTCCATTGCAAATCGCTCTTCTGAAAGCTGCTGCAATGTTCTTGCTGTGCAGGCCTGTGTTTGGACTGTCTTGATACAGCTCCTGAATATTCACAATGGAAGCTCTTTCGGACATGAATTAGCCACAGTGCTACTGGCCCCCTATTGGCGATCCTCTCCATGCTCACCAGCTGAGGGGTAGCCCTGGGTTGGTAACTCAACGATGACATTCTCCAGTCGGGATCACCATTAAAGAAGTACCCTTGTGTGGTTTTAAGAGCCATATCCTGCTGCAGTCACCCTCGTTTTGTTACGTTGTAAACCCAACATCCTGATCCTCTGTGGTTAGCAAAGATCATGTGGCACTGTCCTCAAGTGCACAGGAATTAGCACCGCTGTCCTAGCTAGTGTTATGAAGGGGAAACTGTTCTGTGGATAGCGCTCTAGCCTAGGACTTGAATGATAGGGGGTCTCTTCTCTGCTGTGCTATTGACTTCCTCTGTGACCTTGAGCAGGAGTCTCTATGCCTCAGTTTCCCACCTGTAAGATGAGTGATACCGGCACTGCCCTACCTCGCAGGGGTGTTGTGAGGAAAAGATGGTGAGTAGGTGCTCAGACACTGGCATATACGTACCGTAGTAGTTCTATTCACCCTCCTTGAATTACCCTCCAGTTTCAACTGAATATATTTTTCTTCTTCACTTCCTGTCCTAAATTGCTGCCAGAAGCAATGGCCTGAGAGCCAGTAACTCTTGTGTTATAATCCTGACTTTGCCATTCACTTGCTCTGTGGCCTTGGGATAATCCCATCACCTTTCTGTCTCAAATTCCCCCACTCTATAATGGGAATAATAATAATTTAGCGACCTCACAATGGTACTGCAAGGAGTAGAGATGTCTGTATAGTGCTTTTGATGCAACACCTTGTTTTATTGCTAAGTGGTATGTGTACTGCTGTTCATTTTTAACCAGTTGCCATGTTCCACCTTTGTGGCACATGATGTGAGCTCTACACCCAGCTATTTAGAGTGGGCGGGGATCCTTCAGAACAAAGATGCTCTGTAAATATAAGCAATTCTTATTTTTCCATATACAAAGGGCAGCCATTTCTACCTTTATTTGGTATTAAGAGAGTGAAAAAAGTCTGACCTTGAGAGCATTACATGAGTGTGTGTCTCTAGAGCCATTCTATGCCACTGAGCAAGGCATAAAATGGCTGCCTGTCTCTGACTCTTTGGGTCAGAGACAGGCTTTGTTCTGGGTTCATACAACCCATTGCACAAAGGAGTCCTAGGCATGATGTTAGTACAATTAAATAACAATAGTCCTTAGTTTTAAAGGCACACTACACAGAAAACAGCATTAATTAAATAACTGAATACAGCACGATTCCTGATCTTCAGCTGCAATATTTCAATTGTTTCTGAGTCCCCTTTGTGTTGATTTCTGATATCTCATCAGAGGTCCCACAAAATGAATGCAGAGTTCTTTTCTTAATTGTTCTTCCTATTTGCAACTTCACTTTTTGTCTCTTCTTTCCCTCCGATCTTATCCACTAACTCTCTACTGATGCTTTTGAACATACAATGGGCTGCCATCAAGTTCTTCCTTTGGTTCTTGAAACGGTGTTAGCCCAGGAAAATGGCTTCCCATGAGGCAGAAACCTCAGCAGCTGGGCTAGATTTACACTTTATGCACCCTTAGACACAGCATCTTCAGCACCCCTCCCCCATCTACAGCTGACCTTTGTGTTCCACAGTTTTAGAATGCCAGTGCCCCTAGGCATGTACCTACTGTGCCTAATTGGAAATCCAGCCCTGTTCACACACTATCCCTCTCATGATCTCCTTCTGAAGAACTTGGCCTTTCCCATTTGATGTACATTTAGAATTCTGCTGGCCAATTTCCAGCAAGTTTCCATTGCTGACATTTCCATCCAATTCCACTCTGAAACAGAGGGCTCTGATTTTTTTTTTTAATTCACCTTTCCCCATCCCTTCTTTTCCCGTGAAATCCAACGACCACCAAAGTCATTTCATTTTTATCTTAATTCTATCTTTACAATTCCTTGGTCACGTGATTTGTAAGTCACTGACCATGAGCAAGTCAGAGTAGGTTAAAGCTGGTACCTGAATGAATATAAGTGTCTGAGAAAAGAGCTTATGGCCTCTAGTTATTTCTTGCTGTAAGTCTAAAGGTGACGAGGTCAATGGGTCAAGCATCAACTGCTCTTGTAAATAACTGTAACTTAATCCACCTTGTTTTTGAAAGGTGGTTATGCAAAGACATACAGATGCTCATGTATACACGCACACACGCACACTTTTAATTTGCAGATACTCTAAGTCCTTTCTCTTCAATAGAAATTCCTCCTCTTTAGGTCTCACTTTAACATGTGTCTGGGGCTTGAGAGATTATGTATATCTCATACTCTCTGAGGAATATTTCCTGGCTTTGCTGAGGTCCCAAAGACTGTCCCTTTTGGCAAAAGAAGCTCAGGTTGTAACAGTGCAAAGCTTATTTCACCTTTAAATTCCATCCCTCAAACATGCACACAATATGCCATACAAAGATAAAGCCTGTCAGCTGCCTGTCAACAAATCTCTGCTTCTTTCCTCTGCTAAATTGGCCTGCAACCTCGCCTCTACACAACCCACAGCTTAGGCTTGCATGTGTACACTTCCACCTTGACCACTTAGTTGATTGAGATACAACAGTAAGAGCATCGCAGGCCAGAAGAGGTATATGTGGAGTCTTAGAGCAACCCACTCAGCTGCTGGCGTTGCAGTCTGCAGCAGAGCAGTCTTTATACTTGTCCTGCTTTCAGGACCCCTGATTTGTTGTACTCAGGTATTGCCTGGACTTTCTATATCTGTCTTCCCTTATTTTTTGTCTTCCGAACTCTGCTTCACCATCAATTTTTGGGAATCACAGTTTTAATTCACATCATGACAAGGATAACAGTGGCTTGCACTGCTATAAGACCTTTCATAAGGGGCAGGTTGCATGGTTAGCAGTCCTTCCTAGGACTGCTAAATCCAGGCCAGGACATGTGAAGACCCTGTGTTGTGGCAGCGTTCAGAGGGGTAGCCCGTGTTAGTCTGTATCAGCAAAAACAACGTGGATTCCTTGTGGCACCTTAGAGACTATCACATTTATTTGGTTATAAGCTGCTTCTGACTTCAACTGGGGTGATAAGTACTTGGCACTTCTGCAAACCCCATCCCCTTCTGCAGCCCAGGATGGTATAGTAAGTCTGTGAGCCAAAGGGTCCATCTATGTCCTGCAGCCTCATTAAAGAATCCCCTTGCTATGTATTACAACCAAATCCTGTTTCTTCTCTACCATAAAGGACAGGATGGGGTACTAAACTGTTAATGAATTAAGCCTCACAATAGGCCCATGTCTGTCTAATAATCTGTCATCCTGGCCTTTTTTAATTTCACCTCTCCTCCAGGAAGCAAATGTCTTTATTAAAGGAAATCAATATTATTTGCTGGAATTCACCCCTCTCAGAATCCAGGGTGTCCCTGCTTATGCCTGGTGTCTGTTTCTTAATGGTTTTCAGGTATACCTGCCTAACTCCCTTTGAAGAGCAGTGGAGTGCCATGTGCAAATCTAAATGCCGAATTTGGCCCTACTGTTCCTGAAATGTGTGTTAAATTTTCACTACCAGAGCCACTTCCATTCCAGTCCTTCAGATACACTTAGATAAATAATTAGGAATACAAAAGGTAAGTGACTTGCAAGACATTCCTGGCTTTCAATTTGCACTGAGTGAATTATTGACCCATCACCTGGGTCATCGATGTGAAGAGGCATATGAACAAGCTGAATGTGAAAAAGCGACTTTGCATTCCCCAAAGCAGATGTAGCTATTAATAAAGTTGCTGCACAATGCACTAAGTGCCTGCTCAATTTTAATTTAAAAATATATGGCCAAATTCATCCTTGGTGTAATCTTGCTGAAGTCCACTGAGTTTTACCAGGCATGGCTTTGCCCCCATAGGTTGCTTTAAAATCTCTCTCATGCTAAGAGAGATCTCTTAATCTCCAGAATTTTTACAGCTGACTTGAAATCGAACCCATTAGAAAATCAAATCCAAGTAGCTGGACCTTTTATCAACGTGAGCAAACAATATCCAGAAGAGCTTTTTTCTTTGTTATTCCATAAGAAACAAAAAACTTACTGAGCATGCTCTGTCTCAACCCATACACAAAACCAACTTCCTCTAGCAAAGACGCATTTTCCTGTAAGCCTCGGGGAACATAGTCTAACAACAAAGCATTGCTTTGGGGGTCATGTGATCTGAGGTCAATTGCTGGCTCTGTCACAGACTTTCTGTGTGACCTTGAGCAAGTCACTTCTCTTTTCTATGCCTCAGTTTTCCCATCTGTAACGTGGCAATAATTACATCAGAGAAGACTCATTACTGCTTATAAAAGGCTCAGAGATCCTCACATGAAAGGTTGCTGTGGAGAGGCAAAATAGTATTGGCCTGGGAACTGCCATAGTTCAAGTGGCGCTCAGATACTATGAAAATATCGAGAAGGAAAGATCCCTGTCTACCATCTTAAAGCAAACACGTACAGTCCTCAGAGAGAAGGAAGTTGGCTGTGTCCCTAAGTAATATCTTAACACTCAGCAAAACAAATACAGAAGAGAATACACAATGGTTTGGGGGAAAGGGGATTGTAGAGCTGCACTAATAGTCAACTGAGTTGTAGAAATTTTCACAAATAAAAGGGTTGAGTTAAATTGAGTATGATCACGTTATATTCATCATTCATATTACTGAAATCAGAGCCTCATTTTGCTGGTTGCTGTACATAGCAAGAGACCGTTCCTGCTAGCATTGGTTACATTCTAAAGAGAAGAGACTGACAAGGGTGAGAGAAAGGAAGTACGCTTATGAACATGTCTCAGAAGGGGAATTGAGGCACGCAGAAAGGAAAGGGGGCCAGGTGCCTTACCTGCACAGGTACTCTTGATAATCCCACCAGGTGCCTACCTGCATATTTAGGCACCTAAATCCCTTTTAAAAAGTGACCTGTAGAGATCAAGCACCTAAGTCCCAGTTTCAAATGTAACTTTGGCATTTAAGAGTCTAAATTAGTGGGATTTAGGCATCTAAGTCTTTTACTTGCTTTTGAACATATTACCCTAAAAGACTTGTGCAAGTTCACATGCAGTTCAAGTCTGTGGCAGAGCCAGGAAATGAATCCAGATTTTCTGGGTCCCAGTCAAATATCTTAACAAGATCCTCCATCTCCCATGTTTGATCTTTGCAAGTATTTGAATGACAACTCGGTAGCTTTGAAAATGTACATGAATCTCAAAAGCTGCACAAATTATGATTTGTCTGAAAATTCCTATTTATTGTTCTTCTGTTTGGGAGGTGGGCACCTTTCAGTAATCCAGTCAGGGAGTGGAAACAATAGCATGTGAACAATCAGTTCTATAACACACAAATAGCAAATCGAAGAGCCACTCAGGGTCTGAGCATTCGTTGTCCAGATTGTTTGTTCTGAATAAAAAAATCACTTTTGAAGACTAAGCTGGGCTTGTGGGCAGCTTTGCTAACCAGGAAATATTCATACTGATGAGCACTGGCTGTTTTGTGGACAGCATGGAGCCACAATACAGAAAGCATTAGGTCATGCTTGTATCACACCTTCCCTGTGACAGAGGGGTGGCACACACAATGCTCTCTCATGTTCCTTTGTTTCTCATCACATAAGGAAACCTAAAACTAAGCACCTTCTACAAGCTGTTGAGTTCCGTCCACTCCTATTGGAGTCAAGAGCACTGAAGCTGCACATGGCATCCTGCAGGGGGCACTCAACAGCTTGCAGAATCAGGTGCAGGGGGCTGTACAGTTAGGGAGTCCTTTCACAGTCTCCAAAGATCATCAGCTTGCAGACAGATCCAGAACCCCCATCACACTTAGTCTTGTGGGCTGCCCTGTTGCCCCAGACTATCAGGACTTACCAGCGTATTTGTGGGAGTGACTACCTGGTTTGCACAGAGGGCAGCTCCATCAGGCGTCTTGGCTGTCAAGAAATATGAACATGAACTCCCAGGGCTATGTTAAGTTGCTGTCTCCCCAAACGGTCAAGGACAAACCACAGATCTGGATGGAGCTGGAAACTGGCAAGTAACTTAATCAGGGGAAATGAAGCATGCAGCCTCTTTCCTCCTCCCTACCTCATTCTCCCCCCTCAGCAGGGTCCAAAGGCCAGGGATAGTCATCTGGTTAGTCCGTGCAAGTCAAAGCTCAATAAACACCTTGGAAGCTTCTGAAAACAAGGTTAGCCTATTGATGGTAGGAATGCAGGGTTTGCACTTAAATACTAGAGGCTGGACGAAGTGAATTGATGCCAAGATAAATACTGCTGAGGGAGTGAGGGAGAGGAGGCAGTGGTCCAGATAAACTGTAGTATCTAGGGATGATTTCCATGGTAGTTCGATAATAAGCACCTTGGGGCAGAGCCGTCTGTAAAGCTCTGCACACTATCAAGAATAATTCTAATAGGGCAGCAGCTGCATCTTTCTGCAAGTGCAGAAGGCCCCATTAGCAGAGTGAGAAGCATGGAAAAGGGCAGGATCTGGGAGCTCATGAACAAGGTCTGAGTCTGTGCAGAGATTTCAGACTCCTTGCGTCCCTGCAGCAGCTGCATGTGCACTACAGTGAGAGGAGGCTTTGGGAGGCAGGTCAACCTCTGGCTTGGAGAGAGAACAAACCCCAGAGGAGCTCTTTGAGGAGCCCATCTCTCTCACCATCACAGAACTCCTCTGCTTCCTGATGAATTTACTGGGCGTGCTGTGCATAAAGTGGCTGCAGACTTGATCACAATGGTAAAAGCTATTAGATAGTCACCTGAACTAGAACCCCCGCATCTGAGCCAGCTTGAACATGTGTAATTCAGGACTTGTCTAGGCTGCAAGACTCTATGGTGAATGAAGAACCAGTGAAACGATAACATTTAAAAAAAAACCAACAAGAGAGTGAAAATTTGAGCCATTGAGAAAGGAAGTGATCTTTAGGCACTGGGGCTGATTCACAACCGTGACCCCAATTTTAAGCAGTATAACTCTTGAAACTAGCAGAGTGACCCCTGCATTAAACTGGGATAATGATGCAGTGAACCATCTCTTTGCTGACACCTCACGAACTTCAAAGACTAATTCATATTTTTGGAGAAAAGAAGCCTTTGTTGAACCCAGGTTCCAACCCATTCAGTTAAGGTGTGGGAACTCACAATAAACTTCCCTGATACCCCCAAAAAGTCCTCCAGGGAGATCAATCTTGGTGTGCCTGGTAATTCTAAGGTACAAACCAAGCAGGGAAAAGAGGCATTTACGTAAATAAAAACATCTTTGGCTAGAAAAGGGCACACATTCAGAGTAAAAAAAAACCCAAAACTCTCTTTGTACTGTAGCTCACCATACAAGCTGTCATGTAATCAGTCAGACCTGTCCCTGACCAAATGCATGTTAGTTACCTTGTCCATTTCTTTTTTACGGGTGTTTACATGCAGGATAACAATATTTGATAAACAACCAGGTACTACAGGGATATTAGTCAATCAAAGCTTGTGGATAGCATCAACCACAAAACAGAAAAGCTTTGCTCTTGGGTGCCTATTATTTTTGTTGTTTACATTTCATAAGCACATGGGATGCTTCTGTCAATGAGGAATTCTCCCCCACATCTGAGCCATTTGCTGAGACCTGCCACTCTTACCTCTATAGCAGTGTACTCAGACCTCAGTGGTTCAGGAGCTAAATTAGCGACCATCATTACCCAAAAGAGCCACTGTGGAGTGAATTCATTGTTTCATTTATTATTTTATATATATGTATAGCTTTGTTCTTCCCTATTTAAACCAACACCATTATCTAGACCCCACGGAAGGAAGGCTTCTATCTCATCTGTGTTAAGGGATTCTATAGGACTCATTATCGAAGTATTAAAAGAAAGGAAGTAAATTAGAGATGCACAGTGAGGCCCATCATGGACTTAATCGAGTGTCCAGCCTCCCTGGCTGCAGGGGATTCTTCTCTGAGCTAGAATCAGAGGGGTAGCTGTGTTAGTCTGGAATTGCAGAAGTGACAAAGAGTCCTGTGGCACCTTAAAGACTAACTAAAGTTTTAGAGCATAAGCTTTCGTGGGTTAATACCCACTTCATCGGATGCATGCAATGGAAGTATCCAGGGGCAGGTAGCTGGATACATTTTTTTTTTTAATGTTATCGTTTCACTGGTTCTTCATTCAGTACCTG